>JAKSZP010015781.1:0-335331 GCA_022478985.1 Massospora cicadina
TTTTCTTTAAGATGGTTGTAGAATATAAAGGATCCTGACGGGAGATTGCCTCGTTGGGCTTTAAGATTGTAAAATTACAATTTTCCATTGTTCATCATTTGGGTGCTCAACATCAGAATGCTGATGGTCTGTCCTGACTGCCTATTTTTTTAGTACTAGATGGTCCCAGTCCTGACTGCCTATTATGATTTTGAAAGTGGAGAAGGAAGAATGCCTATATAAACTCATCGGGCGGTCTATGTTGTGGGATTGAGAGTTTAAAGAAGATTGAGCCTATTTAGAATCTATTACCAAAGATACTATGATTTGGGAAGGAGTTTTATATAAGAAGGGTAAATTCAGTTGGTTACCCTTTTTACACCCAAACTCAAGATTTCAGCCTATCATGGAAGGACATGAGCAAGTAGGCCATAGTGGATTGAAGAAAACTCAATAATGGTTAAAAACCTGATATTATTGAAATAACATGACTTAATTCATCCAAGAGACCATTGACTCATGTCTAATTTTTAAAAGTCATAGAATTTTTAACCCAACTTATCAACATCAAGTTATTCCCTGACTAAAGCATTTGAAGTGGTAAGCATTGATGTGGTAGGCCCTTTTCCTCAGGATATACATGGCCACCAGTATATTATTATGGCTGTCAACCATTTAACTAAATGAGTTGAGGCGATTTCCATTGCCACCCCCTCAGCTAAAAATACGGCGCTATTCTTATACCAACACATAATCTCTCAACATGGGTGTCCCAAGGTCCTTATGTCAGATAATGAGCTAATTTTACCTCGCAACTCTTACAAGAATTATCTAAATTAAACAACACTGCCCAACAATTTGTCATTTTTGTACAATCCCTCCATGAATGAGGCCATCAAATGAGTCATTGTAGCTCTAGTTTTGATTTTAAGGAAGATAGCTTCTACTGATCCATCTCAGTATGATTTTTTATTTGCCTAGTGCCTTATTTGCATATCAGATAAGATATCATCAAATTATCAAGATGTCACCTTTCAAGTGCCTATATGGGCAAGACCCCTCAGTCCCTTCTAGTGTTCAAGCCATACTTGAAGAAAGCATACCAGAAACTCTGATCTAATTTTGATAATTCTGGAAGATGAGATTATTTGTCTTCAAGCTCAAACCATGAAATTGTTTAAAGTAACTACTCAAAGAGAGACACAAAGAACTAATCAACATAAGCCCAACTTACCTGAATACCAAATTGGAGATTATGTTATGTATTACCACTCTCGGCCTGGTGGGCAAACTGAGAAGTTAGGAATCAACTGGTCTGGTCCATATCAAGTTATATTTTGAAGAGGACTAGAGTACTCAAATGTTCATGTTGATACCGGCATAGTGATAAATCATATTCACCCTAGGCTTTTAAGAATTCACTCTCCTCCACAATCAAATCATGAGGGAGGAAGTGTCAATATTTTGCATATTATCTTGTATTTAGAAATTCTACTCCATTGATTACCCCAGCATAATTGGAAGGAGAGCTTAATATATCTAAATCTATCAAGGTTAATAAGGTGATCAGCCTCATGCTGATCAATTGATTGATTATTCAATTGCACAGTGATTAATTAGCTCTGATAGATTATGAACCAGATCAAAACCTATGAATATCCCAATTATTCAATAATAAAAATAGGTCAAATTATAACCTAACTACTTTAGTCTATCACTTTTTGGATAATTTACTCAAAGTAACTTTAAGAGAAAACCTGCCCCATTGGAAGTGTAATTCAAAACTTCCAGACTTGGCGTGAGCACAAGTTACGCAATCTGAAATAAATGCAGGAACATCTTTTGACAATTCTGCTGAATTATAGATACGCATAATCATGTGGAGACACTTCTTCTTTCAAGGATGTCCAACAGTGGGAGAATCGTGGTGAGCCTGAATTACCTCAGCTTGAAGATGGGGAGGAACCCAAATCCTTGACCAAAATTGAATGAGACCCTCACCCAGAGAATACAAGGAATGTTTTGAGTAGGAAGTGACAACCGTTCAAAAAGGGCCACCCCTTTGTCACAGGCCATTTGTACTGTCAAAACTCGGGAGATTAGGGGTGTGTCTGGAGCTACGTCCACTGTCAAAACTACGGGAGGGATGATTGTTAAGATTGGGAGGGAGGAATAATCGTAACTTGATCCGTTCATCTGAATCTACAGGGCGATGTGCAGGGTTATAACTTAACAGGCTGTGAAGAACATTCAACGCTCCTTTAAAAAACCTCATATTTGACGTTAAAGCTGCACAAATTTTTGTAGGTTCAAGCTTACCGGTGTGCCAACGTCTGTGGTTTGAAGAAGTAGAGGAGGGCTTGATGATCCGTTTGCACTGTTAACTCATGCTAAGCGACCTGTAGAAGATATCGCCAGTGGATCAGGGCCAACGCCACGGCTGCCAGCTCCTTATCATAGATTGTCCAGGACTGTTCTATAATAGAAAACTTATGGGAAAAATAGGCGACGGGGTGTTCTAACCCCTCTTGCACCTGAAGCAATAGAGCCCCCACCGCAAAATAACGCATCACATGCTACAACATAGGGCTTGGAGGGTTCTGCATGTTTTAGAATGTGGTGAGACAAAAACTCCTCTTTGATCGAATTAAGTGCCTGCTGGCACTCAGGCGTCCAACAAAAGGGGACATTTTTACCAGTGAGTGGATGAAGTGTGGCAGCTAACTGGGATAAAGCATGAAAGAACTTTTTTAAAAATTATAATGCCCAATAAAGCTTCTCAATTGCTTTTGGGTCTTTGGAGTTGGCCACTTTTGGATGGATTCCAACTTGTTGGGGGGATGCGTACCGTCCTTTAAAACAAGATTGCCTAAAAATGTGACAACCTCCCAATAAAACTTGCAATTTGAAGGCAAAAAAAACAGGCCCGACTTATGTAAGCCGCCACAACTGCTTCCAAGTCCTTTGTATGTTTGAAAGTTAGGGAGTGTACCAAGATATCATCGATATAAGCAACCACATAGGTGAACTGGGGATCACCCAGAACACTATCAATCATCTGGAACGTGGGAGGTGCATTCTTTAGCCCAAAAGGCATTACATAAAACTGAAAAATACCCAGTTTGTTTAGATTGCATAAGCCATTCATGACCTTCCATCACCCAAATCTGGTTGAAGGCATTGACAAGGTTGAGTTTTGAAAACACCTGCAATTAGGCAATCACTTGCCCAATTGTCTGTTCTAAAGGCAGAGGGTAAATATTGTGGACTGTGATCCTATTGAGGTGACCATAATTCACGCAAAGATGAAGGGAACCATCAGCTTCATTGGCAAAAACGATGGGGGATGAAACTGGGGAAGTTTCTTTGAAAAGCCAACCCTTCTGAAGCATGCCGTCCAACCATGCGTTGAGTACAATTTTTTCTTCCACTGTTTGCGGGTACAGTGGGCAGTTTATTATAACCATTCGTACCTTTGTGCGAAACCCCAAGTCAAATTTCATAAGAGGGTGAAGACGATCAGCCTTGGTAGTGTCAAAAACGCCCTGATATCCCATAAACTCAACGGAGAAAATTTGGGCAGAAGATCAACGGGGGAACCAAGGGTTGTAATAGAAGAAAACCACAAGCTCTAGTAAGGGTATTCACCAATGGAAACTCGCCCTCCGTCTTGCCATTCAAGTATGACAACATTTTATTCTCAAGGTGAATTTTAACATGCTGTCAATGCCACCAACCCACCCCCAAAATTACCTGAAATACCAAATTTGGCATTGCAGAGAATCAATTGCAAAAGCTAAACTGGTGAACTGAAAAGGGTACTGGACGTCATAATTTGTATGAGGGCTGGGCGTAATTCAGGGGGAGAGGCCCCTCTGCTTAGACTAGGCTTTTTTCCCATTTCCTATTAAAAGGGCCCAAAGAGGGCGATTGTTCCTCTCATCACACAGAGTGATCTCAACCAATTAGTAGACAAGCGCTGGGTAACAGCTCTCCCTCTGAAGGTTCCTCTCCCAGTCCCCGCAATTGCCTCAGCTAAATTAGTGTGGCATATTGAAGAAATTGTGCCGAAATCATTGGAATTTACCACCTCATGAGCTGGAAGGACTTTATGAAGTTAATGGTGCTGAGAACTCAAATTGAATTCAGAATGCTTAAAAACACATTAACAAAGCCTGATGGGCTCACACATTTGGTAGATGCAGAATTAAGTGTCAAAGCCTCAGAAACACTCAACAATGGCATCAGGTTATTGAAAAATATTGTTGGTTCAAAACTTGCTCCAAAATATTTAGGGACAAAGCCCAATGGGCACATACCTCATAGTCAGAATGTGTCAAGCAACAAATTCTCAGACAAAATCACTGATAGCATTGACCAATAGGCAATGAGTTTGTCAACTCTGAACTCCCCTCAAAATCTTCAGGCACAAATACCAACGGGTGTTATCTCCATCAGGGAAGATTGCCAATAGCTCAAAACTCTCATCTCAATAATCTGGACTGTCAATTGATGTTACCCACTTGCCCAAATTAACGCACCAGCAACCAGGCACAGGCGGGTTGGCCATAACAAACCCATTTCTGACCCATTGGGACCTCCTCTATGTGGGGCGGCCTTGGGGGATTCCTGTTGCCCATTGGGACAGATGCTGTCATGCTAAATATCAGAAATGTAGTGAAGCCTCAAGTCAGCCATTTGTGGTCAATCCAATAGTGATTCAGCCCACTGCTTATTCCTTCAATGTTGGTTCAAATTAAAGGTGTTTTACCCCTTCCCCAAATATTTTCCAGGTTAGGCTGAGATTTGAGGGACATGATCCCATGCTTTGACAAGCTGTCCCAAATCAAACACTATTTATTAAGTTGCATTGCACTGAGTTAATTGTTGGTAAATTTATTATAATTTACTCTATAATAAAATTCCCCTCAGGTTCCCAAATTTTTAAATTTACTTCAGTATTTTCTTGCCAAAATCCTGATGACACTAAAGTTGTGGCCCATCAGCCTTTACATTGACTGAGCAATACCGGTCATGATAGTACAATAGCTTTCTCTGTAGTCAACTGGGCCTATTGAGTAAAAACTTCTGGGAATTTAATTTTGTCATTAAAGCCATCCACCAACAGATATTAGAATCCTGTAGGCTCATTTATCTCTACTTCACAAGAGGATCTGACCCCTTGCTTCTGCTTTTATGTCATGCCCTCCCCATGTAGTTGCCAAATTAGCTAGTCCAATAGTGCAACTCCATGCAGCAAGGCCCAAGATATGGAGTTATAACAGCCTGGTTAATTGCTGGGTTTCTTTTACGCTTGCCTCACATCAACGCACGCTTGTTTTCCATCTTCCTGCGCCATGCAAAGTCATTCGAGTGGCAATGCCTCTAGAATTATGCCTTGCTTTTTGTGCTTTTGCATCCCAACTGGCAGGCCAGTCTAAACTTCATATGACGTTTACCTGACACTGGGAGGTCGACGAAGCAACCATCACATCAAGGCCTAAGTCCAGGTCAAGTTTTAGCTGGTGGGTCGACTCTACGCTCATAAAATTACCTGCTGCATCAGTGTCAACCAAGGCTTAAAAGTCACCTGGTGTGAACCAATATAATTTTAATTGGTAATATAAAGTAGGCGGAGTGCTCTTTTATGACAGTTATAGTTGAGTCCATAACTAAGGAAGAGATTACAATATGGGTGGGGGAAACACAAGTTATGCAACAAGGGCAGATATTTCATAAGTTGGAATGCCAGAATACACTGATACGGGCGTGGAGGCTGCGAAACTATTTGAATCAATTTGGATACTGATTCAGAGTGGGGATTTGACACCAAGGCAAACTCAGTGGCTCCTAGCATGAAACCCCATTTTGAGGTCAGGCTGAATGATTATGGGATACACTGGTCTATTTTTTCCAATGTAGAGCTTTTTAAAAACCTTATTCATTTGAATGAAAATGGTCATTGCTGCGCCCATCTCAATAAGAAGTGTGGAAATAGTTAAAAACAATGGCTGAATTGAGTATGTTATGAAGACAGCAGTTAATTTTAGACCGGCCTTCCAGCTTAAGTGCTGAAGCACACAAATGACAAGCCCATTTAACAAATGGCATTGCTGCTTGCATGACTGTTATGAGTTTGGGAAAAGATTTTCCACTAAGAACCCATAAGACATAGTTGTGTATAAGAACCTAGTGACGAACAAGGTAAACATGATCCTGGGGCCCGTGGGTTGTTGAAATAGTTGAGTCAAAAAGGGTGGGTTAACTTTGAACATACTAAGAACAGGAATTGAGAAATTATATCTTTATTCTAAAATCTGCGGAAATAAAATCAACTGACAATCTACTCAGTGTGTTACAACTGATTAATGGGGTTGATTTGAAAGATAACTTATTAAAGCATGGGATTGGGCCCTCAAAATTTGACCTAAACCAGCAAACTTTGAGCGAGGGGGAATAAGCTTGAACCTATCTTAAATTGACATTAAAAGAATTTGCAGTGGGCCAATTTGCTGCCAATTCAGACTCAACCAACCAAATTTTGGCTTTACCATTTTTCTGACGATTAACGTGACAGCGTCTCGCCCAATGGGCAATGGGAACCTCCCAGGGCCATTCCACATAGGGGAGTTCCCAAGGAGTCAGGAACGGTTTGGGATACCTAACCCACACACCCATTGCTTTGGCATCCATTTGG
Source organism: Massospora cicadina (assembly GCA_022478985.1). Taxonomy (NCBI): domain Eukaryota; kingdom Fungi; phylum Entomophthoromycota; class Entomophthoromycetes; order Entomophthorales; family Entomophthoraceae; genus Massospora; species Massospora cicadina. The sequence goes on from JAKSZP010015781.1 coordinate 6,677, forward strand.
CCAAGCAGGATTCCTCAAGCAATGATCGAAATATGAAAGGGGAGGATTTAGGACTGGAAGCAGCTTTTAACAATAGCCCAACGTCCTCATAAGATTTTACTGCAGATCCAACATTAGGCATTTGGATTTTAGTAGATACAAGCCCATTGGGCGTTGTTTCTTAAAGTTTTGAAGCTGTGTTCAAACCAATAGCATCACTTCTCAGTGGCTTGATGCCAATGGAAAGTGTGACTGAGTATTGACCCCTGATACTCCATTACCTGAATGTGCACACCCATTGGGCCTTGTTTCCATGAGAGTAGGTTCAGGATATTTCGGCACATACTTCTTCAATTTGCCATACTAATTTGGCAGAAATAATTTTGGGAACTTGCGTGGGAATCTTTAGAGGGATGGCTGTCACCCAACGCTCGTCTATCAAATGGGCAAGATCACCCTGCGTGACAAGGGGGACAGGTGCCCTCTTAGGGCCCTTCTTAGTGGGGAATGGGAATACTGTCTGATTTAGGCAGAGGGGACACTCCCCTGGACTTACAGTCCCTCCCCATCTTACAACTAATTTAGTTCAATCTACACCTCAGAGAATGTCCCCTTTTATAGGGTTAGAGAGGGCCACCAAGGTGCAAATACTTTCCCGTTCAATGATTGGGTAAAATATACTAAAACACTACCTCATGGATATATCCTATTTGCTACTGACCCTCCATCAGTTGTTTCATCCAAGTGAGGCGAGTCTTAAGAGCTCTAATAAGTCAAAAGCTCATATTACCAAATTTGATGCACTCATCTTATACCGAATTTCTTATCCAACCCTTTTTTAGCTATGATAAATTTTAAATACTAAGCATTAAGAGATTAATAGGGTCGCTTCAAGACCCCCTTATTGCAACTAATAAAAAACATATAATAACCAGCTTTTTATTAACATAGATTTCTCTTATTTTAAATTTAAGTGATTGATTAACACCCTTTTATTTTTTTGCCAAATGTAGAGAATCATATTTTATGGCATTTTTTTAATTCAGGCGTAAAAAAAGAGTGGGCCTACCAAAAACCCTGAATTCTACCAGTCATGAATTAGTTGTCCCTTTGGCTGAGGCAAACTCTCAGGGCGATCTACCCCACAGGTCCAATATCCACACTATCAGCCTTGCTAACTTACTGAATATCTTTATGGAGGTACCCTTTACCTTCATGTTTGTAGGGGCTGGAATCTTCGTTTGACACAGCTTCAACCAATGTAATACCAACTCATTCAAAGTTTAATTGCGAGTTATAAACTCACAGTTGAACTGGTGCAATTATCTTCTCCCATTTACCCTTTGACTATATGGGAGGATGTGGCTCTATGATTTGTGGGTTAAGGATCAATTAGTTAAAGGCGCAATATTTCAGCTACCTCTCCGTTATGCTTCCCACTTCTCTTTGTGGAGAAAGCCAATGGTACCTTATGCCCATGCGTAGATTATGGAAACCTCAATAAAGTCAATATACCAGACTTGTATCCCATCACACTGGACTCACAGATTGCTCGCTATGTAAAGAAGGAGAATTCTTTCTCCAAGATAGTTTGTTTAAAGGCGTTCAATAAGATCCAGATCAAGAGGGCTATGAGTGGCTAGTCGCATTCTGGACCAAAAAATGAATTTTTTCAGTTCTGGGTTATGCCCTTTGAGCTTAAAAATGTCCCTGCTATCTTCCAAAGCCATATTGATGCGGCTTTGGAGGACCTGCTGGGGGTATGCGCGGTAGCTTACATGGATGATATTCAGGTGTTTTCACCTGATAATGAGTCCCATGCAGTACACCTTCATCAGATGGTGGAGCGCATGAGGGCAGCTGACCTTACATCAAAAATTATTAATGTGAATCATTCAAGTCCCAGGTCACCTTTCTGGGTAACTTAGTGTTTGACCAAGGTCACTTGATAACTCCAGACAAGTAGAAGGCAAATCATGAGTGGGCCGCCCCAACTCTGGTTAAGGAATTGAGGAGTTTTTGGGAAGTATATGTTCCTTGAGAAATTTACACCGAATCTTTCTGAAGTGGCAGTGCTCTTGTATAAGGCGAGTGAGGCAAAAGTGCTCCAGTGGTCCCCAACTTTGCAGGATGCCTTCCAAGCGGTAAAGTGCACCCTGTTGTCCACATTCATCCTTCACCATGTCAAATCCAAAAAGGAGTTTATTGTGGCTTTTGATGCCTCCAACTTCACCATAGCAGTCGCCTATTAGAAGTAGGCGAAGATGGAATAGATCATATGGTGGGATTTTTTCTAGGAAGATGTCTTTGCCAGAGTTAAACTATGCCGCATATGATAAAGAGTTACTAGCAGTGGTTGAGGCGTGACTTTTTGGCGTCATCACTTTCATGGCTCATCCCAACCAAACCACGAATGTACTGTTCACCCTGCCTTGTTGTAGTAACGCGCACCTCATGTCTTGACCCCACAGCAGACCGCTGGCATGAGACCCTGGCTCAAATTGCATTTTCTTATGAGTTTACAAAGAACAAAGAGGAAGGTTTGGCAGATTTATTGAGCCAAAATCATGCACAAGTTCCTGATCCTAAGAAGGTAGATATACACAACACCAACATGGTGATTCTTCCAGGTAAAATTATGTCTCAACTTACCTCTCCCTTGTCCATGGGCCAGTGTTTGTTCCTCTGGAAAATGCGGATGAATATGGCATGTAAAAAAGGTAGTCCTTTCTCAGGTATTGTCGGCTGAGTATACTATGGTCCTCACTAAGAGCAAGTTGAATCAAGAAGAAATCCTATGGGGATACCACATTAAGGACGAGATCGTGTGATTTCAGGAACGCCTCTGGGTTACCACAGGACCCTTTCACCTTGAAGTTATCTGTGATCATCATGATGGGATCACCGTTGGCCACCCTGAAAAAGCAAAGATTCTTGAGATTATTTGCCACAGTTACAATTGGGAGGGATTAAATGTACAGGTTGCCAGGTATTGTATTAAGTGTCTGGTATGCAACCAAATGAAGCTAAATTACCAGACCCTCGCAGGATTGTTAGTACCAGTTCAAAAGGCAGAAGGGCCTTTGTCTTCCTTATTAGTGATTTTATTGTGGAGTTACCTGCTTTTTTAAGGCTACAACGCCATCATGGTAGTGGTGGATCGTTTTACAAAGTTCGCCCACTTTAACCTTTGTAGAACCACAGTAACTGAGGAAGAGATGGCCAGGCTCTTCGTGTCACACGTTTTTGCTCTTCATGGGGTCCCCAAGAGATAATTAGTAATCTGGGGCCCAGGTTACCTCTGTATTTTTGAAGACTTGTGTAAAACTCTTCAGATATGTCCATGTTGCTCAACTTCCTATCATGCCCAATCAGATGGGCAGACTGAACGAGTGGACCAGTTCTTAAAACAGTTCCTGCGGTGTTACACTGCTCCAGAACATATAGATTAGGTTTCCCATCTCCCCATGGCCCAATTCAGTTATAACAACGCCCAACGTACATTGATCGGTTGTTCCCTTTTTTCACCAACTATGGCTTCAATTAGCCTTCAACATGGAGCCCAGTTGTGGATCCAAGGTGGAAGCGGTGGTGGACTTTGCAAAAAAGATCTCGAAAGTACATCAGGGGGTGAGCACAAATTTAGATGCAGCAATGCAGGCTCACAAGGAGAACGCTGATGGTAAGAGATGAGTTGGACCAGCATGCAAGGAAGAAGATCTTATGATACTGGATGCTAAAAACATCCTAATCAAGCAACCATTCAAAAAACTAGGATCAAAGAGGATTTGGTCGTACCACGTTGTCAAAAATGTGGGCCACGCCTCATACCAGTTGGATCTCCCCCTTGTTTTGAATCTTTTCAGAATTTGATGAAAGCAAGCTTACGTTATTTGAGGGCCCCTTCAGAGACTCCTGAAGCTTATCTCGTGGATGGGGCACCAGAGCGGGAAGTGGAGGAGATTGTAGCATCTCATCAGGTAAAAAGGAGACTTGAGTATCCCGTATCCTGGAAGGTATTTGATGCAACGGAGAACAGTTGAGTCCCAGCTTGACTGCGCCCATGCCCAAGATCTAATTGTAGCATTCCACGAGCGTTTCCCTACGGCTGAAAGATCCAAGTCCAAGAAAGCCATCGCTGCCATGAAGTTGGCCCCTGCCTACAAGAACTAATCCTTAGCGAATGCCCCTGAGGGGAAGTGAATCCCAAAAAGAGGAGGAGTTGGTAATGTCAGAGTTACATGTCATCATTGAGGGAACCAACTGATAAGATAAGGCTGGGCATCAAGAGTCAAAAGAGTTCAAGCTGCAGGACCTCCCTGACTTGGAATATTTTGGACCAACGCTGGGTGAAAGCTAGATATGCCCAGGTTAGTCCAGGGGAAGTGTGTGATGCCCTGTGTTATGGCAGTGGCGTTAAAATGGTTTAGTTATCTTATTAAAAATAACGGTTCAGTTTGGTTTCTCAGAGAATGGGGGTTCAAAACTCGTTAATTTTCAACATTTTCAAATTGGGACGGCTCAGCCTGTAATAAATCACTTGAGTTCATTTGATCTTGAGCTACAGTACCCTGGCCGATGGTGGGGCGCGCCAATTGGTAAATTTAGGCTTGGCACCATTTAATACAATTGATGACTCGCCTCCTCATGTTTCAATTATGGTTCTTGAGACCAACTTTCCTTGTTGGTCATCTTCCTTATTAATAAAATCCCGTTAGTTTATGTCTTTAATAAATTAACTTGGGCAAACCTGTGCTTGGACCTCTTTGGGGAGGTCTCTAACAACGGCAGATGTTTTATTTTCACAAAATTAACTACTGCATCTGGTGCGCCGCTGTGCCGCCCCAGTCCCCTCCAGACCAAGGCACTTAAGTACTCCTGACCAGATCTCTGTTTGAATATGGACTCACCTTTAGGGTCCACCCTAGTCTTGTTGTTAGGTTGCTATCATTTAGTATATACCGCATTGTACACCATTGCCTGTGTTACTTTAGCTCCAGCACCCTCTGCGGACTATTCTCACCATCATAAAAATGACTGGTTTCCTGGAAGTGTGGCTGTGCATCTTGATCAACTCGCTGGGAATGGGAGAGTTACAGACACTTTCTTGACACTTGGGGAGGACATGTGAGGTAAATTTGGTCCCGATACCTGTGAGTATGAACTGTGGACAACTGTGCCGTTGAATGATGCACAACATTATGAACTATGCAACAGTTAACTCTCCTTAGTCTTATCTTCTCATGCCTCTACCCAATTATTTCAGGTGATCAAACGCTACCATGATGTACTTAGAGTATTTGCGCCAGTCATCAGGGCCCTACTACTACATCAGATACCATGCGCCATGCAAACTGAAGCTTTAACAGGCATTAGGAGGTATTCCTATGGAAGAGCTTCCCCAATTGGCATTAATGGCATAAGGGAATTGTTTTGAGGACGTCAAAGTGCAAACTCTCCCTGTAATAATTCAGTCACAGTTAATCTGGAATCTTTTTTAGCCTTCCATATCCTTTAGCTTTGTGTACATTTATGATAATGTCTGTTGGTCAGATGGCCTTGGAATTTTCATGTTAATCCGTTGATTTTTTCATGTAGCTCACCATTTTTCTAGAAAGGTATCATCCCTCATCCCATCTAGTGCTCAGATGACTTAAGGTGGTTTGTTAGTATACTTGTCACTGATAAGTATTTATAAATTAAGTCATCAAGGTCTGACGTTAATTGACTTTTGGTAGTTGCAATAAGCAGTCAGAGTTTTGGTGCTTTGCGCTGAAATGTAATTAATTTCAAATTCATATGTTTGAAGCTTGAGAGCCCATCATGCAAGGCGCCCTTCTAGCTCCCAAAGAACTGTAGCCAGCTCAAGGAGATGTGGACAGTCACAGCCTTTTTTCACTTTGTGGGGATTCTTTTCAGAGCGCTTTTTATGCGTAAATCTTGGTTAAGTAAACCCACTAAGTCACAGTGTAGTTCCATTCGTAGTATTTTAGACTATGGATGCAATAAGCAATGGTGTGCTCCAAGCCATTGTCTTCCTGTAACATTATTACAGATCCTACGGAGTGTTAGGTGTTGTTCTGTATGTTAAACTCATTATCTTTTGGTTTTTGCAGCATTAGGGTGTTGATTAACGCCATCTGGAAAGAATCAAAGGCACGCTGACATTGGTTTGTCCAAGTAAACGTAGCGTCCTTTTTTTGTGGTAGAAGAACGGTTGTCCAATACAACTAAGGTTAGGAAAAAAAGCGTTAATACCCAGCATACCTAAAAAATACTTGGAAATTTGGTTTGTTACCTGGAAGAGACAACTTACTGATGGCTTCTATCTTACCTGGCTGCAGTCATAGTTCTTTTGCATCTATAAAGAGCACAAGGTATTTTAGCTGTTTGTTAGATTAATTTACATTTGTTGGGCTTTATTTTTCTGTTGTCTGCCATGAGTCTGAGGAACACCTCATTTTGATTTCCTTAGTCCTTCAAAAACGTCCATGAGAAGATGTTGATGTTGTCAAAACAAAAGAATGCACAATAGCTTGAGGTTCTATAGAGGGTATCCATAGCCCACTGGAATGTAGACTGGAATTTTCATAGCCCCTGCGGCATCCAACTGGGCTTTAATAAGTCTCTTAGAAGTGGTTATTGCGCACTTCTTTTGTTTAGCTTCTAAAGATAAATTTACAGTAAGCCAAGATCAGGTCCACAGAGAAAAAAATAATGGGCGCCACCTAAGTGGTCTAATGCATTGTTGATCCTTGAAATAAGATATCTGGCTTTTTTGTTAATGTTGTTAAATTTTTGGTAGCAGATTACCACTAAGTTTGTCCCATCTTTCTTCATGAAAATTAGAACATGGAAGCTTAGGGGCTTTTTATGGCTTCAGCATCCATTGCTACAGAAGATTACCCAATCTCTTTGTAAGCCAATTCATCCGCGGCTGGGAGTAGAAGATCAGACAGAACTGAATGGGCGCTATCCCTTGTATTCAACCGGTGGACAACGCCGCAAGCGCGTCAAGTCAGGGTTATCAGTAGTGAAAATTTATTAGTATTCTTTAATAGATCCAATTTCTAATCTTTTATCTCTAATAATCTTATTGATGTTTTTAAGGCACGGTCAATATGCTGGGAAAAGGTTTTGTTGCAGAAGCCAACTTTCTAGCAATCTGATATCATTTAAGCTGTGGACCTAGTAGACCAGGGATCTAGTGTAGGTATTCTAACACCTGATGCCTCTGGACCGTCAATAGCCCTTTTGATTTGCCATAAGCAGTCTTATCTCTCTGTAACCTGGTAATATCATGCCCGGGGCCAAATGGGGTTCAAACGGGATTGTTAATAGGAGAAAAGACTTATCCATATAGTCCTTCTGTTATATCTATCTTGAGCTCAGGCTTCAAAATAACTTGGTGGCTGGAGTTTACTGTTAAGGTGCTTAAAAAAATTATGTACCTTATACTTTTCGATTTAGGTAAAGGAAGAAACTCAGTCCTTTTTTTTAGTCACTGGTAGTGTACAGGTACTACCCATCCAAATATGCAAGGTTAACATAGGCAGTGTGAGAGGGATCTTTTGGCATGTCATCAGGGTAAATTTAAACTGGAATCTGTTGTCTAAGAATCTAAAATGTTTCTTCAGCCATGTTAAGCACCACGACAAAGTAACACAAGAATGCTGCTACAATCAGCTTGTCCTAGTTTTGGTTGGGTAAGACAATTGCTGGTGCAGATACAGCAATCTACCCAGACAAAAGCGGCATCAAACTTAAATCCTATCTAATATGTTGCATTATGTCTAACCATCCTGTATACCACACAGTGTTCCTCATCTGGTTTCATTGGTAACTTGGGCACCAGTTACTTTGACACTGTGTGTTAGAAGATTATATAGTAATGGACAATAAGCCTAAATTATATCCAGCTAATCATTGGCTACACGCTGAAATTGAGTTGAAAAGATTATTAAAAATTTAAGGGGAATAAGAATTAAGTTGTTGTAATTAATCTGACTTAGGGTGAATAAGGAATTGACGCTAGCTCCAATAAATAATTAAATATCGAAGATTCAGGGAAGCTAGGTTAGTTGAGCCGGATGGACTGTGAAGTGGCTACAGTGATCAGTGTAAAAGGGCTGAATAAGAATTATGGAAGAAATTTTGGAGGGCTTTGACTGTAGTGTATCTTTGCGGTGCAAACTCTATCTTTTAAAATTTCGTTGGGTTATGGTATTGCAATTCTGCTGTTAAAATAAAAATAACTATTATTAAAACTTTTTAACTCCATATAATAGTCTATTATATTTGATTATGGGATGGCGATTGTTGTATCGCCCTCCCATAGCATCAATGAGTATCAGATACTGTGCAACTTGCCGTCATATTGCATCTCATTAGCCAGAAATTAACAGCGGTTCTCACTACAAGGGCTACTGATTCAACCAAACAAGTATATCCATCTGTACAGACCATGTCATATCCATATAGCGCAGATAAAATTCATCCTAGGTTACTGAGTTGGAACAATATGCTGAAAGAAAACTGTTTTGGACACATTGCAACAAACTAATGATGAGTTATTTCATAAGTGTAAAGTGCTATTAAATCAGCTCATATAGTTATCCGGCCAAATTTGTAACCTCAGTTGGCAAAATATTCTAATAGTTGAAATATCAATGAAATGGTTGAATGGCTACACTGCGTTGAGCGAATATTGGATGCTAAGACTTATCGCCAAAGTTCCCAGCACAAAATCAAATAACAAAGGGAGATGATAGTGAAGGATGGTGATACTGTAAAAGGGATGAAGCCAAGGAGGTAACAAAATACCTTCGCAGACCAAGCAGGCAATGTGAATCAATTTTACACAAAATAAAAACTCTGGGGATGACGATTCCTCTCCGGAAGGAGTTCCTCACATGTTCAGTGTTACCACCTGATGGAACCATACTGCACCCAATCCCTCCGCAACCAACCTCAGAGACAAGCTGAGTTACTCCCTTCCTTATGTAGCCCCTCGCCTTAGCCAAGCTATGCCAAATGAGAAGTTCTCCAGTTCACTCTATGATCTCATGGTTTCAAACAGTTAAAGAGTGTTTTTGTTTAAAAATTCGGTTTTTCAATTAAGATTTAAACATGCACAAGGTTTAAAAGCGCTTTAAGTTTGCTGTTAAGTGATCTTTGGACCACCATAAGGCAAAGCTACTGATGTCCACTCAGATGTTAATTAAGACAATCAGGTTACTTGTTACCTGAGATACAGATCTTTTGCTTTGATAGCTACAATTAAAGCATAATTTGATTTTGTTATAAAAAAATAAAACATGACTACTCAAATGAGCAAAAATCTAAAAATGTCAATGCTTTTGATGCCTGCTGCCCCAGCATGGGGTGGTGATGCGCCGCCTTCTGGTGTGTTTTGCCACCATTGAAGAATGCCTGGGTTGGCTCTGCTAGCCCTCCCAATGCTACCACTCATTATGTCCCCCTCGATTTGGCCCACCACCTCATAAGTTCTCAAGTGGTGCTCTAGAGCCCATTGGTGCCCCCATGAAGCAATTTGCGTTTTGGCCTTTGGGTCAAAAATGTGAATTTTTCCCATATGCAAATGCGGCCATCATTAAGATGGCCACTGTGGTATATAAACCTGCTGGCTTTATTAATTTTTACCCCTTCAAGGGGTATTTTGATCTTGTCTTCCATTCTGCAGCTGATGCAGCGGCAGCAGCCAAGCTGCCATTGATTTCTAAAAATATTTTTACTCTTGACTGTTTTCACTTGGCTCCCAGATGAAGCCACTTTAGTGATCCAGTTCGCCAGTTTGCCCTATCACCTTTACACCAAACGCCTCCAACACAAGCTCATAGAGGGTTTGGCCATTTACAGTGCATACCCCATGTTGCAGTTAGTGGTTCCTAATGAGGCAGATCATTTAGCAGGTCTTCATGCCTTTGTGACAATCTTCCCTTTCCATCGTGACACCCATCTTACAAATCACCCTTGCACTATAATCAGATCTGTCCATGATCACCCATTCTGGGCATGCGTTGAAAACGGCCATGCCATTTTCCCCTTGTGCTTCAAACTCGACCATTCTAAGTGCAAGTGCCTGGCGGTTTCCACCTCTGCTGTTTCTGCCACTATCAGCTCCAGCATCAACTCAGCTGCAGCCATGCCCAAATTTTTTGAGTGGGTCTTGATTCTCCTGCCCCCATCCTCAGCGAATTCTGGCATGGTGTGACAGTTGAGGTTTATCCTCAACATCACATTGCCCAGATCTTTGATAAGACAGGACAAGCTGGTGTTGAAGATAGAGGGGGTGAGAGAGCATTAGTCTTGGCTAGACCCCAGGTTAAGACTAAGACTGGGGAAGGACGGCGATTAGAAGTTTCGTTAGGCTTGGAGTCAAACTGAATGATTTTGAATTGGGTGGTTTCAAGGTTAAAGGTGGATTCGAGTCTGAATTGGAATGATTCTTGGGTGTGTTGGTTCAGCCACTACGGAATTAAATCCAGCCTAAAACAATTATGGTTTGCTTATGGCATATTTCAAGAGACATAGTGTCAAGAACGAAGAATTAGCTTGATCTATGCTTTCAGAAGTGAGCTATAAGAGAAGGGACTTAAGAGTAGGAGGTTCTCAAGTTCCATTTTCTATCAACTTGCCTAAATATATCAAATAAAGCGTTCCTAAGCCTTACTAATTTTTATTACTGTCTTTCAAGGTTTAATTTGATAAATTTAATCTAACAGCGGCCATGTTTGGCCTATACAAACAGGAGTTGGACTTTGAGAGCGAGATTAGGAAGGCTATTGCCTCCCTATACACCTTGTCTTGAGTCAGGCCATGTTGCTGGGGGTAAGCATACTTGCAACTGTCCTCCAGGGGGTGTTTATTCTCGGCTCCTGCAGCACACGCACTAGAAGAATGGTCTCAGGGACCTTATCTGCCCTTTGGTCATTGACTTGGGCCCTGCCCCCCAATTAATTCATGGCTCACTGAAAGGAGCCAGTGCATTACATTAAACAATACTCATTTACTCTCCTGTCGTTGTGGTGGCAAGCAAAAGAGGAGCCAAAAACAGTTGTGTTCCCTGTGTGGTATCACCATACCGCGCCTCTTTTAATGGTGATATATTCAGCAGTGTTTTTTCTTCATGAGGTATATCAGGTGCTGAAGTGTGTGTCCCAGTGTGGTGGGAAAGTGGTAGGACTGGTGAAGACTGGAGGGAAGATTCCATCAATGTTAAGCTCAGGGGAGTTGGAGTTGAACCATCAGACGTTTGGCCAGGTTCAGTCTAAGGGCGGTTGACAAAGGCTTCAGGGGGTGAGGATTCATTTGCTTTACAGTTGAACCATATTTTGGTGACATTTCCCGTGAAGCTTTCAATCTGGATACGTGAACTTTTGGAGCAGCAGGTGGGGTTGCCTGACTCAGCAGAGGAGTGTTTGGACTTGATTGACCGAGCAGCATTTAAAGATGGGGCACAAGATTCAGCTTGGTCAGATTTGCTGCAGTGCAGTCAGGGGAGGAAGTTTGTTGTGGAATATGGTCAGATGTTTCAGGCACTGGCCAAAGCAGCCAAGGCGTCAGAGTCCCAGCTTCCTCACATGTTACACCAGAATTTTCAGGCTTATTTGTTATTGGCAATGACAGCAGTGCGGCCTTCAGTGACGTTGGAGGAAGAGGTGGCCTTGTCCTTGCAGTTAAAGCGGCAGGTGACCTTGGCCCAGGCTCGCCAGGAGTTGGTATGTTTCCTAAGTGGTTCCCATGGGAAGGAGGTAATGAGACGAGCAGGTTCGGAGCCTGTGTACAGCTCAAAGGGGTTCAGGTATGTGGAGGAGGAAGGAAAGGTTCAGGGGGAGCCTGGAGATGGCAGCGAATTGCTGGGAGTGGTAATGGTTGAGGCCCCCGTTCAGGTCCCTGAGGCCACAAAGAAGAATAATGCTCCTTATAACTTATGCAAGGAACCAGTGAAACTAATGTCTCAGAATAAATCGCTTCCTTCGCTTTATGCATACCTATTTTTACCTGTAGAAGTGCGGGAAGGTCCCGGAAAGAAGGAGTGTGGAAAGGTCCTGGCTCTGGTGGACACTGGTGCTGATAAGAATTATGTGGATGAGGAGTGGGCAAGAAGATGTGGATTGCCGTTGCAGGAGGATGGATTTGTGTTGTTGGCGGATGCCACCTAGAGGACTGCAGTCTGCAAGGTGCAGGCAAATATCCTGTTGATACGAGGACCAGATGAGTTTGAGGAAGAATTTCATGCTTTGGCAAATTTGCCTCACCCAGTGGTGCTAAGATGAGGTGGTGGTACCAATTCCGTCCACAATTTGATATGATGAAAGGGAAAGTGCTGTTTTCGCATGAAGGCTCAGATGTGTGGATTTGGGAATTTCAGTCCTAGGGGTCATCAGTGAAACGAATGGCGGGTTATCTTCAGTCACGCCATTGGAGGGTTTGCCAAAGGAGTACCAGGATTTTGTATCAGTGTTTAAACCCAAGGATGAGGCACCCTTCTCACCTACAAGGGACTTTGCATTTATTTTCCGGTTCAAAGAGGGCTCTGAGTTGCCAAGGGATGTCAGTTTATCCATTGAACCCCGGGCTCAGTAGGCTCTTAATCAATATGACCATAATATGCTAGGTCTAAATTGATTGTGCCGTCCAAATTGTTTGTGGTTTCACCAGGTCTGCTGGTGCCAAAGGCGAGTGGGGAGCTACGTCCTTGTGTGGACTTCGGCGCCTCAATGTGGTAACAGAGCCTGACTCTTTTTCAATGCCACTCCTGGACGACATTCTAGCCATGATTTGGGGGTATGTGGTGTTCTTTAAATTAGATCTGGCTGACGCATTTAATCAGATTTCTGTGCGGCCAGAGCATCAGAAGTATATCGCGTTTAAGTGTCACTTGGAGAATTTTGAGAATTGGGTTATGCCATTTGGGCTGCGCAATGCCCTTGCATTTTTCCAACGCATATTTGGTTGAGCTTTGGGGGATTTGGTGGGTAGGTGTTGCGTTGCCTATATGGGTGATATTCTGATATTTTCCAGGTTGATGCAAGATACGTGAGAGATGTAAGGAGTGTTCTGGAGGTGGTAATCCATGAGGGCTCGAATTTGAAGCTATTAATTTTGAGTTTAATAATGACTCTGTGTCTTTCCTGGGAAATGTGGTTTCCCAAGGGGTTAGCGATATGTCCTGATAAAATGAGAGCAGTGAAGGAATGGAAGGCATCCAGAAATCAGATTGAAGTGCGGAGTTTTTTGGGAGTAGTGAACATTGCAAGGAGATTCTCTGAGAATTTAGCTGAGTGGGCTATGCCACTGATAAGGTTGACTGTAATTGTACCTTTCGTTTGGGGAAGCTGAGGAAAGGTTTTCCAGCGGGTGAAGATCAGTCTGCTGACAACCCCAGCTCTTGCCTATCCTAACCCCAACAGACCGTTTGTAGTAGAGCCAGATGCGTCAAACTTTGCACTTGGAGCGGTACTATTGCAGGAGGGTAAAGACGGGGTTGAGCACCCTGTCTGTTACTTCAGCAGGAAGATGGTGTCCGCTGAGACGAATTACCCAGTCTATGACAAGGAACCTTTGGCAAAGGTGGCGGCATTAGGGGAGTAGAAACACCACCTGTTGTACGCCAGGCATCCAGCTGTGATCAGGACTGATCATCGAGCCTTGTAGTATTAAAATTCCCCACGTCTGATGAATCAGAGACTCTCCTGGTGGCACAGAGATTATGGTTCAGTATGACTTACGGATTGAGTATAAGCCAGGGAAAGAGAATATTTTGCCAGATTTGCTGAGTCGTGATTCAGGGTTGGTGTTTTCTGAGGAGGAGTTGAGGAAGTTTAGCACCGCTACAATGTTTCCATTGAGTTTATACGCAATGATCCAGGGTTGGAGAGAAGGAATCTCGCAGAGAATTCAGACTGCACAGAAGAGGAGTGAGTTTGGCCAGAGGATCTTGGATGAGACGTGAGAAGGGGAGGCAAGAAAGAAACATGCGGGATTCTCAGTCCAGAGAGGTCTTATCTGGCATAAAGGAAGGATCTGGGTTCCAGTGATAATTTGCAGCAGGAGGTGTTGGCAGCTAAACATGATCATCCTTTGGCTAAACATCCAGGTGGGGAGATTTTACTGGACTTGGTTTGTCACCAGTATTCATGGAGGGGAGTGGGTCCTTCAGTATGGCAGTATGTGGAGCGATGTGTGGTGTGTGCCAGGTCAAAGTCCCACAGTATGGCGCCAGGAGGGAAATTGAAGCCGCTTCAGATTCCGTCTAGGCCATAGGCCTCTGTGAGTTTGGATTTTATCACAGGGTTTCCCAAGTCCCAGGGAATGTACGCCCTGATGGTTGTGGTGGATCGCCTGACAAATTATGCAGAGTTTTTCCTTTGTCAGTCAACCATCTCTGCAAAGGTAGCATTTAAGATCTTTATGAATACAATTTTTTCCTGACATGGGGTACCAGAGGAGATTGTGTCAGACCAAGGTCCACAGTTCACATCTTTTTTCTGGTTACATCTGTTAGGAAACTTGAATATAAAGGCCTCCTGTTCACCAGCATACCATCCCTATTCAGATGGCCAAACTGAGAGGGTAAATCAAATATTATAACAGTATTTGAAGTGCTATGTCTCAGGGCGGAAGGATGATTGGGTGAGTTGGGTGATGTTGGCGCAATTTGCATATAGCAACCACAAACATGCCTCCACAGGAATGACCCCATTTTTGCAAACCATGGTCAGCACCCAGGGGATATGGGGCCTCAGGAGCAGGGTCAGAATCCAGCAGCAGATGATATGTCATGTGAGACTCATGATACCTTGAGGCTCCTGAGAAGGAATCTAGGCGACTTTTGCAGCTCATAAGATGAAAGTAGATAGGCATCAGTCAGAGGGAGCGTTTTCAATAAGGGCGATTTGGTCTTAGTAAATGCTCGGAACTATACCATACCTGTGAGGAGCTAGAAGTTGAGGCCAGTGGCGTTGGCCCATACCTAATAGTTAGGGCGGTGAACGAGGTGGCGTTTGAACTGAAGTTGCCAGAGGGGTCACAGGCTCATCCAGTGTTGCATGTGTCGCAGCTCAAACCATTATTGAGGCAGCCGCCTGAGTAGTCCTCCCCTCTGTTTCCAGCAGAAAGGGGGGATGAGGAGTATAAGGTGGAGGAGATCCTGGACACAAAGGTGGTGCTGGGTTGTAGGTCATTTTTTGTCCAGTGGAAAGGTCATCCAGTAAAGGAGGACACGTGGTAGACGTCCAGGAGTTGCACCCAGAGTCCTTTAAGATCTGAGAGTTCTTCTTGTCATGGGGGGTGATGTGACAGTTGAGGTTTATCCTCAACATCACATTGCCCAGATCTTCAATAAGACAGGACAAGCTGGTGTGGAAGATAGAGGTGATGAAAAGCATTAATCTTGACTAGCCCCAGGTTGAGACTAAGACTGGGGAAGGACGGCGGTTACATGTTTGTCAGGCCTGGGGTCAAATTGAATGGTTTTAAAGTGGGTGGTTTCTAGGTTAAAGGTGGTTTCGAGTCTGAATTAGAACAATTCTTAGGGTGTGTTATTTCAGCCACTACGGAATTCAATTTAGCCTAAAACAGTTTGAGTTTGCTTATTGTTGGACACTTACCCTCACTGCTGAAGAATAAGACTGTTTTGGGTCAAATACAGCCAAAATTGGGGAAATAATGACCATTTGCAATTTTCTGATGTTACTTAGAGCGATTTTAAAAATAATGAAAACGATGTTATCAAGGATATTGGCCAAAAGACCCTGGCTGATTCTTGGTGGAACCCTGTTAATCATAGTAACACCATTTTGAAACCTGCATGGGCACTAAACATAAAATTGAACGGTTTGATTACTCTGACCACATGATGGACCTTGGAGCGACCATCTGAAGGTAATCCCCCAACAATAACCAAGTCCTTTAAAGCACCTACGTGGGGAACCCCCTTTTTTATAAGCTTGGCAGGGGTCCCCTAGGTGAAAGAAATTTATCAAATGGGGATTGGCTGAAGTACATATAATCATTACCTCACGGGTACATTTTGGACAGTCATAATTCACCTTCTATCATTCCACTAACATGAAACGAGTATCTCATTTTTTGATATGCTTTTCCTTTATATTTCCTAATTCGACTAGGCTAAGCTATTCTGAACATATCCTCAATTCCCCTCAACCCTCAAAATACTTTAAATACTGAATGGTAAGATTTTGAGGGGGGTCATTTTTCCTTTTATTGCGCTCTTAATAAAATTTATAAAAAACCAGTTTTATTAGAGCTTTATATTTATATTTATATTTATATTTATTTAGAACTTCTGTGGAAACCAGCAGGCGTAAAGCACCAGCGAGAAAGAATCAGCTGTGTTTCCTATAAAACGGTGCTCACTACAGGGAACCCCTGTATAACCAGAATAGTTGCTATTGAGAAGAAACTCGCCAGCGCCCTATCCTGTTTTGAAGAGCTGGAGCAGTGCCTTTTAAAACTCCCTCTAAAAGACAAATACACCCCTGGGGAAAGGATTTATTGCTCCTTTTTATATGTATATGATTCTATTATGCATGACGCCACTGAGAAGCGGAAAATTTGACACATCCTTCCCTGATTAAGCCACCTAGCGTAAGAGATGATAGTCCCTTACCTGGACTCTTTGTACACTTGGACAGAGGTGAAAAGGCTCTTTTGCTGAATTTGGATCAAAGCAGAGTCTACACTGGGAAAACAGGCCTTTATGCGCCTTAGTATATATGAAGGTAAATCACACATTGCTTTTGCTGAATGGTTTTACCTCGTGGAGCAAAGGTTATCCACCTCTAAAATGCTCCCCCTTGACGATTCTATTACCGCCCTGCTATCTGGGTTAGCTTCTCAGCCCTCTCCAGCTAGACATATCATCTCAGTGAAAGGCTACTTTATAAACATCTGTGACATCAAAGAGGCTTTGCTATATGTGCCTGAATTCCAATTATGTGCCTCCACAAATGAAGCTGAGGTGATCCCTTCAGCCATAACCGTTGAGGAGTTTCCACCTGTTGAAAAGTTGTGAGTGAGTCCATCTTTTCTTATCTTCTCTGCAAAACCTGCTTCCTCAATGTGACTTAAAAAGGATATCACTCCTTCTTATAATTCAGAGCCCTGTAAGGTAGCTAATACCATACTCTCGCACAAGCGCACCCAAACCTCTGTGCCTTCCCTTACAGCCAAGCTGTTAAATGCGGCCCCTAAGGCTACCCAATCTTCTGTGGCTTTCTCTTCTACCTCCATCGCGGCCTTGCCCAAAGTTGAGAATACCCTTGGAGAGGAATCTGAGGGGGTTTATAATGACGTTGGTTACTACATATTGGGAGCCCCCACGGAAATAGATGTGCCTGATCATTTGAACTCTGGAGGACTAGATGAGAGCAACATACCTGAGGAAACGTACCTCAGATAAATTCTAGGGTGTTCAAAAGTTATTGACACTGCCAGTGATGGTGACCAATTCTTAGCTGGCTTTATACTTTCTCTTCAGTGGGTTCATCCCATAAAATCCAATATGGATAGATACCCTGAGACCGCTAAAAAGCTAGCCTCCACCTTCCGGCTCAAGGAGAACATAGCTTTGTTCACCTAAATTTTGAGGAACGCTCACTAAGGTTGAAGTGGTCATTAAAAAAATCCAATACTAGCCATCCTGGACACTGGCTCCCCCTAACATGATCTCCACTAAGCTTATAAAGAAGATAAAGCTAGCGACTGACTTGAAGTACACGCAAGAATTTGGTACTGCTGTCCCCAATAATACTTGTGCTATCAGGTCATACTCTTCCCTTCCCATTCAAATTGGGAGTCTTATTTTATCAGCCCCTGATGTGGCTTTGGACAACAATGCATATGATATGCTCATCGGCACCCATTTTATTATTGAATATGAGGGAATAATCAACATGAAGTATGAAATCCTCTCGTTGCTCAACTATGAAGGTCCTTTAATATTATCTAATAAAGAACCCAGCAAGCATTAATACTCTTTCCTGGTTCATATAAACCTTTTCTTCTATAAGTTTGCCTTATTCCACTTCTGGGCGCAACACAAAGAAATTTCCTGATTCAGTGGACGCTGGAAAATGGTATCCCTTTCTATGCTACCAATGAGTTCTTGATTAAGCCTGGTGAATATCGAGTGGTTGACACTAAGATCACACTCCAATTACCACACCATTGCTTGTTGCAGCTCGTAAGTATTGAGGGCGTCAGTCCCTTGGAGCCGCGTGTATTGCCTGGGATACTAGACCCATCCTACCAAAGGCCTATTAACATTCTACTGGGAAACCTCACCGGCAAAGACATGGTTATACAAAAACACCAGGAGATTGGCAAAGACTTCCTACTACCAGTGGAGGACATTGAACATATCCATTCCATTAGCTTATGGCAGATTTGGGCTAACCCATGGACATCCTGATGTGTACCTTGCCCAAGGTTCATATTTCAGATAAGCTAACCCCAGAGGAGTTGAAAAATCCATACCTTGCTAGACGAATATAGTGACATCTTCTCCAAATTGGATACTGACTATGGCCACATGAAGGACTAATGCCACTCCATTGATGTGGGAGATGCCCGCCCTATTAGGTCAAAACCTTATTGCAAGTCAAAGTTAAGAACAGCAAATGAGGACGGAGCTCCAGCAGTTATTAGACGTGAGGTTACTCATTCCCTTAAAAAGCCCTTGGTTTACATCTCTCTTGCTAATTAAAAAAATGGAGCTCATTGGATAGTTATGGACTACCGCAAGAAATATAACCCTTATGAAGAAGGATAGTTATCCTATCTGTAAAAATTTACTACTTAAGGGTAATATCAGCAACTACCCTAGTAACCTTTTTACTGCAAAGGTTTTGTTTCCTCGTGCACTTCATCACGTTGTATAGTAGATTATTATTTGATAATAGTATAACAACTATTATCCATAGTTGAGTATGAATTATTATATTTTGGCCCAACATTTGGCCAGTATTCCCAATTAAATACTTGTGAAATCATACTTGTAGGGATTCGTTCCCTTACTCTGTTCAACCCGATTTTTGCTGATATAAACTGGTGACAGTATCTTTGGTCCAACAGCAGTTGGCAGCTATCCCCAATTGTGACTCCTTCTTCTCTAGATCCCCGCTCAGATCTTTACTCTTTTCTCTAATAGTCTTCCAATTATCGCACACAGCGATAATATCCTTAAGACAGAACAGCACAATGGAAGCTGATGATAGTTTACTCTTTAAACTTTATCCCAAATGAATAACTTAGAATTATAAAACTCTATTCTCCTTTATTATCTGTTTTTATTCTAGTGTTTACTAGGGAATTTATAGTGGGGAATTTGACTGTCTAACCCTCAGTTGACACCTCTTTGATGAAACGGCAGCCATTGCCATTGAATACCCAGCTTTGTCTTTGCAGCGATGGTCTTCCACATCCTGGCTAGGATTCCGTCATTGGACATCCATGAGACCTAAATGGAAAGAGTCAGAAAACGTGTCCCTAAGGTTTCCTCTCGATCCAAGCAAACCAACCATATTTGGCTTGTGACCTGCTTAGGTAATGTGACTTATTAACCATTAAGGCAGGTCACACACCAACCAATTAATTCGCTAGTTGCAGGCGGCATCACTCACCTCACAACTTGCTATTCATTCCCAATCAGTCAGTGATGAAACCTGACTGATACCAATGGTATACCTGATAGTTAACCACTATCAGATGCCCCTATTTCATTGGCAACTCCGCCTGATGAGATATAAAGTATTTGTCCGCTTTGATCCCTGATGGATATAACAAGGCGAATATCCCAAAATCCCTTGAACATAGTTACTCTAAAACTTGGGCCAACTGATTTCCAATTCACTTCGCCTTAGGAAATTTTCCCCTAGTGATTCCAGGTAATCCTGCAGGCCTGGAATATGGGCAAAAATCCCAACACATCCCCCTTTTGCCTAGATTTCCAGCGTGAATAGGACCAATGCATGAGAACACCGCTTTGGAACATTGGTTAAATAAACATTGGTTCAAGTGGAATACACTCATCATTACTCAACGCTGCTCAGGACAAACTTTGCATATGGTGCTCTTCCTATCCTCGCTACCATCTTCTCAGAGTTCAGTCCCTATGATCTACTGTCATGCTGGGCTGATCGATTTACTTGTGACAATATTGGTCCCAGGATCTGGTTTTCCCCCCATCAGGGTATATGACCCACTGTCGTATTCAGGATTCTTGGTCCAGCGTCCTTAATTTCCTGATTTTCTCCTTGTTTTAGAAAGGAGACTTTTGCTGTCAATGTCTCATGGCTCAATTAAGTATACTTAATTTTTTTCGCCCTTGTTATTTATTTCATAACCTCTTGGCTCAAGTCATTCCTAATTCGATCTTGGAGATCTTATCTCATTAATTTTGAGATTAATTTTCTCCGAAATTGGAGCTTAATGGATTGTAGAGTGCATAATGTCAACTTCCATATAAGTCTGACATTCCCCCTCCCATCCAGCTCATATGTCAAATTCTTATTCTCGCTACCAGCAGCTCCTCAATAGTCTGTCTGATCCAGACCTCCATCTCTTCCAGCAGATGAGTTAAAATGCTCGACAGAACCTCTTTTATGGTCCTTCCAGGACTCATACGCCTAGTTTGGCGCCAGCGGCTAGTCCTTCCATCGAATTACTGAAAATAGTAACTAATCCCTCTGAAACCAGGCTTACGATTGTTTTGAACAACTCGCAGCCAATTCTTCCTCTGCCGTCAATTCCAGAGTTGAACTTCAAAACTCTCCTGGATTTGGCTCCTTTTGCTGATGCACCAACCATCATCATATATGCTCCAGAGATTATGCCATTTGCTCTTGATCTCTCATTTCTTACCAGGTTGGACCTGCTTCCTGCGTTCCTCTTCTGACTTGGACAATATTACAAACCCGCTGTTCTGGCTACTGAGCTCACCATCAGTAACAGTATTCACTTCAAGATCCCCTACCTTGAACACCAGGCCCAAGTCACCAAGGCTTTTTCCCTAGCGCTGAATCCCTCTGATCTTGATAACATCCTGGATCAAGATACTGCTGCTTATGCTCTTCACTTTGCTGGCCAAATTCTTTGAAGTTGGTCCACGAAGCTTCCAGCCTGGTCCATCCACCATTCATTCAGATTTAGCTTCCAATAAGCCCGTAGTCATCGCTTGCAGGATGCAATCTGCTCCCTGCATGACTATCTCTTCACTTGCACTTCCCATCAGTATCTTCCGCTGATGGCGTTGATAGGGGTCATTATTTGGCAACCCCTGTAAGCATCCCTTGTTCATTGCCAGCCCACATGACCAGTGTTCTTGATGAATCCCATCATCAGGTGCTCAAGGCTAATCTTCCAGCTCCGGTACTGTATCAGATTAATCAGGGTTATTCGCATATTGCCTCATCTTATACTGTTGCTTTCCTCCCCACTTTGGGGTTTCATGATTGGCTTTATCCAACATCTCAATTTTCCTTTCCCTAGTCACTTTCTCGAAGGGCTCTGCTTCTACTCAAAGAATGTAATTTCATTTAAGTATAGCCCTTGCTAGCGTCTGATCTCATATCAAATTTGACAGGCTGTTCATTTCTACCGCAATCCATCCTCCCTCTCCCAAGAGGTGACATAGGCGGTATCATCCCCATATTGAGGACATCCAATAAAAATTAAAATTTTTTAAAAATTTATTTTGGTTTTTTCTCTGTGCAATTTATAATCTTTTTTCCAATATTTTTTCAATTTTATCATTATTCTTTTTTCCTATGGGACTTGACCTTGTTTCAGTTTAGTGGTCCATCTTTTTGTTTTTTCCCCCAAACTGAGTCCTGGGTACTTAAACCTGCCTGTTTTCCATAGTTCAGAGGTCCTTTTTTCAGACTTAACCATCTAGATTGGTTCAGAGGTCCTTTTTTGGACTTGACCCAATCATCAGGACATGACCAGCCTAATGGTTCATTAGTTCTTTGGGAACTCTTTTATTTTTTCATTGATCCATCACTTCAGATACTTAGCATAGACTAGATTCGCAACTCTTTCATCCAAGAGATTCTTGATGGAATAGGCATCAGTCGCCATCTTGGCGATAACTTCAAATGAACCTAACCCCATCACATCTAGTTTTTTTCTTCATCTGAAACCATGCATATTGCAATAGGCAACTCTTTCCCCTATTAGATATTCTGCTAAGGCTGGTCAGTACTTATTGTCTGTCAATTTCACTTTTATCCTTTTCTTCAAAGTTGAATTATATGCTTGCAACTGCATATTGATCAGTATTTTTGTCAGTCAGTTCAAATATTACTCGGTGCTCATCCTCAATGTTGGTTCCACCACTGAATATAAAATTGGCAGCAACACAGCCTTTCTCCCATACTACAACTCAAACGGCGTCTTTTCCGTCACCATATGATGACTAATATTTTAGGCAAATGTCACCAAACTATTATATGTTCCCCACAAAGAAGTTCCTCCTGCGACCAGCTTCCACAGCATCATGTCCAGCATTCCATTCACCCATTCTACTGGTCCGTTCATCTTCAGCTGGTAAGGTACTGACATGACTCCTCTGATCCTCATTATCTTATTCAATCTTGGGATCACATGACTTGTAAAATTGGTCCCATTGTCACTAAGCAGGACCTTTGGGCATCCATGTCATTATAATACTTGATGCAGGATGAACCTCGCAGTGCTGGTAGCATCTACTTTCGTTAGGGCCATCATCTTGACCCATCTCGTCAGATGATCTATGACAACTATAATGTACTTGACTCTTCCTGTGCTCATCGTCAGCGGTCCCATCACATCAATGGACACCATGTGCCAAGCAAATTCAGGGCGGACCAGTTGGTATCCAGTTGTATTCTTATGTGGTTTGTGCAGCTGGCACTCCACGCAACAAGCTAGATAATCCGTGACATTGTAGTTGATGGATTCCCAGTAATAGTACTGGCGAATATGATCAGTTGTTTTCCTCAGGATCAACGCCCAACAACCTTGTGAGCTGCTTGCACTATAGCTGCTCTTTCTGATGGTTTTGGGAATATTAACTGCTTCCCAATGATCATCTTGAATACTTGTCCATCCATAGTCTCGGTGTTGTCCATTACTTTCTGAAGCGCACCTTGGATTTCTTAGGGTCACCCCGATTTTTCCGTCTACCATTATCTGGAATAGATCATCTGCCTGTGGGTATACCATCTGGACCATTGGTAACTGCGACAAGCCATCCACGTTATGGTAAGAAGCCCCTGCACAGTGGACAATCTCATAATCATAAGCATGGAGCTTAAGTGCCCATAGGCCGGTCATCCTTCTGGCTCTCTTAAATTGTGAAACCAACGCAACAAAGAGTGTTCCATCACCACTTTAAAGTGCGTTCCATGGATGTACACCTGAAACTACTTGCATGCATAAATGACTGCAAGACATTCACGCTCATTCATGGTGTAGTTCCTCTCAGCAGCTGAGAGTCTCTGGCTAACATATGCCACAGTATTTCCGTCCCCAAGTTCATCTACTTGGCTAGTATGGTGCCAATCACCGTACAAAACATAAGCTTGAATAATAAGCTCCTGATCAAAATTCAGATATTTCAGAATCGGAAAATCTATTTAATACTGACGTAACTCATCAAAGGAGTCCTGGGCCTCTTTATTCCATACAATCTTTTTTTGGATCCTTCAATAAATGGAATAATGACTCAGCTATTCAGGCGGAGCCCTGAATAAATCTTCTATAGTATCTGACTATCCAAAGGTTCACTTGAATGTCTCAGACACCTTTTGGTACAGACATCTGTTCTATGGCTGCTATCTTCTAGTTTTGCAGCTGCAATCCACTGGAGTTGATTAAAAATTCCAGATATTCCAACTCTTTCTCTAAGAATTGGAACTTCCTTGGCTTGATCTTCAGGTTAGCCGCAGACAGTCGCTTTTATACTTCTTCCAAGTGATGTAAGTGATCATTAAACGTCCTACTGAACACGTTTATATCGTCCAGATATACCAGGACACACAACAACTTCAAGTCGCTTAATATCGCATCCATGGCCCTCTGAAACGTTGCAGGTGCATTGCATAGACCCTGGGGCATCCTTATCGGCTGGTATAGCCCCTGCGCGGTAATAATCGTGCATTTTTCTTGGTCTTCTTCTGGCAAGTCGATCTGTCAGTATCCAAGATCAGATCCATTGTGGAGAAATACTTTGCTTGTCCTAAATGATCCAGCGCATTGTTGATCCTTATTAGGGGATATGAATGCTTCTTCATATTTTTTTCAGCCTCCAGTAGTCAAAATCCACTCATTTTGATCCATTTTTTGCTTAACAATCAGAATTGGACTCATCCAGGGACTTGGCGACAGAACTTGAAGCCCATGCTTCACTAGTTTGCTGATTTCATCCTCCACCACTGCTTTTGCAGCTTTTGATCATTGGATCATTCTCATCCTGATTGGAAAATTTTCCCCGGTGTCAACCTTATGGATCACA
Organism: Massospora cicadina; assembly: GCA_022478985.1. NCBI lineage: Eukaryota > Fungi > Entomophthoromycota > Entomophthoromycetes > Entomophthorales > Entomophthoraceae > Massospora > Massospora cicadina. Next base: position 31,200 of record JAKSZP010015781.1, read on the forward strand.
TCTCATGCGCATCCCAAATTGTGGTCATCTTGAGCGAACACTTCCTGATACTTTTTAAACAAATCCAAGCGCCTCCTCTTGCTGGCCTTCCATCAGATCAGCGAGTTGCTCCTGATCAACCAATAGGTTGATACTCTTGGTTACCTCAGCTAATAATCCCATCTCATTGAGGATGGAATTTCCTCAGTTCAGCTGTCAGGATTTCTCATTGCTTCTTAGGTCTGAAACTCATAGACCATAAAAATCAATATTTTATATCTTTTATATATTATATATTTTTGTATTTTTCTTTTGCAATGGTACCTGCAACTTACAAAAAGGCTCAGAGGTCCTTCTTTTCCCCTATATCCAAACTGGGTCCTAGGTACTTAAACCTACTAGTTATAACTTTTCTCTCTCTTTGCAATCACTTTTGCAACTTATTCAATTCATGTCTGATTCTAGTTTGATAATCTCACGGAGGAGATTATTCTGCGCCCATGTCAGGGAGCAGTCGGGAAAGTAAGGTAAGAGGAGCAGGTGGTAGGCCCGCGGCCTCAAATGTTCAAAATCGCCCCAGAGAAACCAGCGGAATGGAAAAATTAAAAAACTGGCGGTCAAATTTTCCCAGAAGCCTCACTTGGCAAGCGCGATGCAACCAGTAAATCAACACACCGCACTCCCAACTACTATCGCCGGTGGAATATGGAGTCTGTGTTTTTCTGGACATCCAACAAACAGCTCTATGGGAAAAATTTTGTGGGGATGTGCACACTTTTTTCCTGACTGCGGTGTACTCACACCTCACTCCATGTCACACAGTTGGCTGGACCTCGGTTTTGAAAACAAGGAGGCAGCAGACAAAGCTGCTGCGGTGCGCGTAGTGATTGACCTCCCAAAAGGGCAATGGGTTGTCAAAACCAAACGCACCAGATGGACAAAATCCAACCAAATTTTCCTCACATTTGACTTTTTGCCTACTATGGTAAAACGTGCCATTTTGGAGCAACACCTGAAAGATGGTCTCACCATTTGCGGCGAAATACAATCTTTCAAGATGAAACGCTTTACGCTGATGCCACACCTGTGCACCGGCAAAGCCATCGCAGTTCTGACCCCAACCCAGGAGATCACAAAGGACCTAACCCAAATCCCGCACTCCACATATATCAATATAGAAGGGCATACCACCCACCCTTTCTGGGTAACCGTGGACAGCGCACCCCCCATCTGCACCCACTGTGACGCGTTTGGCCATAAGGCACACACATGCCCCACCAAGGAGGGCATCACATTCCAAGAGCACCGCTTGGCAGCCATGGCCAGCAGAGAGGCGCACTATGAACCAACCGCAAGCACCAAAAAGGCTTTCCCATGGGGAGCACAAGGTTGCTACTTACTAAGTAAAGCCTATTTCCCTGGAAGAGCGGAAGGAGGCCAAGCAGGCCCACAGGGCCGCGGCCAAGGAAGCGGCCAAAGTTACCACCGCTATCCCACACTCCCAATGCCAGGAGGACATCAAAACTTTTGCAGCGGAAGCAACTTGGGAATCCATCAACCAATCAGATTGGGAAGCCCATGCTGATTGGGCCACCCAATCTGAGGATCCAATGGGTGACTCAATCCCACCCGATCTTTGCAACCAAGCTCTGGTTGAAACTGACTTGGGATCCAACCTATCTGAAAAAAATTATGACCCACTCATTGGTGTACCAAACTCATCTGCACCGCAAAAAACTGTTCAACGTCGGGGAAACAAAAGCAAAGGCAAAAGCCAACGCAAACCTTTCTGCTAAAATCAACAAAACTATTAATAGCGTTGCTGCAAACACCCGCGCTATTTGAAGGCCCGTGGGGATCTAGAGGAGGCTAGCGGGCCTGGTTGCCCACCCCTCGCACCTAAGGTGTGATGGGGGAAACCTTCACTTTAGGGACGTTGAATATCGCCAGACTCAAGGCCTCGCTGTCCTGGGCTAGGAAACTGAGTTTTTTACAAAAAAAAATTTACCTGTGGATATCCTGGCCATCCAGGAGTCCCACCTTCCGCGAGGTTCTGAGGATGCTTGGAAACTATGCTCCTCCCATCCCTATCCCTTTTGGTCAGAGCACTGTGGGGTGCTAGTTCAGAAAAACAATTTTTTCAAATTTTTATTGTCAGAAACATTCCTGAATGGCCGAGTCCTCATTATCACTTTCTTGTGGGCCAACATGGCACATACTATCATCAACATCTATGCCCCAACCTGTGCACGAGAGCATCAGGAATTTTTCTTGTTGGTCAAATCCCTCCCATTACCCCCAGATCCTTTTGTAGTCAGCAATATGAACTGTTGGCTAAACACACCCACGGACCGTTGGCCTTCCTCCTCCCACGCCCCCCAGGGTCACGTAGAACTTCACGTTCTAAAGGCCACCCTTGGGTTAATGGATGTACTGCTGTAGTGAGCCCCGCTGCTCAAAAACATGACGCGCCCCCACATCCACAATGGCCAATTAAGGTCCATGACCCGCATCAACCTTATTCTTATGCTGGCGAAATTCCACCCTCACATTTCCCACTTCCAAACAACAAAAATTGAATTCTCCAACCACTGGCTGGTCTTGATAACCTACCACCTACCTGTCACAGTGGCTAAGGCCCCACATTAGTGCAAACTCCGCCCTCATGAACTTGCATCACCATGATTTTCCACTTGGGTGGAATCAGCAACTTTGGCAAAGGAGTTTGTTACAACGTTTTGCGCAGACCCCATCTCCACATGGGCAGCCTTCAAAGAGGATACCATCCACCACTCTCGCCACCTCTCCTCCCGATGCTCATGAGCCACATCAGCCATCATTTCGCATGCTCTGGCAGAGTTGGCACAACTGGAGTCCAACATCCCAGCTACAGGATACAGCCCTGCATGGCACTGGATTATTGGCGGAAGCAGCTGCTGACCTCAACGCACTAGAAAGGCAACACAAACATTGGGTTTGTGTTCAGTACAGGGCCAAACGCATTACAGAGGGCAACAAGTGCACCGCATATTTTTTTAAAAAATTTTAGCACCATGCCAGAGCGTGGCCTGTACACAGGTGCGAAGATTGGATGATTCCATCATGGATACGCCAGCTGAAGTGGCAATCAAAATACAAAAGTATTACTCTGAGTTATACTGATCTGATCCAATTCAGCTAGCTGAAGTGGCGGAATTTTTCGACTGAACCCACATCTGCACCATTTCCCAATACCCAGAAATAATGAATTTGATTACTCTGAACGAACTATGGACAGCCATCCGCGGTGCACCAAATCAGAAATGCCCAGGCCCAGATGGCATTCCATATGAATTCTATAAGAAGTACTTCAAATATATATCCCCACTGCTGCTTGCCTCACTTAACCAGAGCCTTCTGGAAATGCGCCTCCTACCAGGAGGACAAGAGGCCTTCACCGTCACACTCTTCAAGAAAGTGGACAAGCTAGACTTAGCCAACTGGCGCCCCATTTCTTTAGCTAACATGGATAAAAAAATTTTAACAAAAATCTTGGCTAACCACTTAGGATTGTAGCATCTGTCACCATCTCCCCAGAACAATTTGGTTTCATACCCAGAAGGTCAATTTAGGACAAAGTGCACTCTGTGGCTAATGCATGCCAGTCCACAGCCTCTGGGGCACTTGTATTCTTGGACCAACAGAAGGCCTATGATAGAGTAAGCTGGGAATACCTCAGGGCCTGCCTCCATCAATTCCGCCTACCCCTCGCTTCATCAACTGGGTAATGCTGCTCACGGAATCTGCAACAATGGCAGTGCGTGGCCCTGGCTTCCTAACGGATGTAGTCCACCCTCAAAGGGGCTTACGACAAGGGGACCCCCTTAGCCCACTCTTATAAAACTTCAGCCTTGACCCACTACTTTGAAACGTGAACGCCCAACACACTGGGGTCCATGTATCAGGCCAAGCCCCAGTCAGGATAATGGCGTTTGCAGATGACTATGTGGTTGGGGTGTCTAATAATAAAGATGCACGTGCACTTGAAGCTCTCATCCAGGAGTATTCCTGGGTAAGTAATGCTGCACTGAACGCTTCCAAAACCGAAATCATCCTCCTTGGTTGGTATCAAAACTGCTGGGCCCCAGCAACCTGTGCCCAACCCAGCCCATCTGCTCACACACGTGCTCGCCCTCCCAGATCACCCCACACCGCCCCACTAGTGCTCCCCTTTGTGCCACGCCCTACCATAGGGCCAGTCCGCCATCTGGGCGTGTGGGTGGAGGCAGGTGGGTACACATCAGCAGTAATGGAAAGTCGTATTCTAGACAACGTAACGAAGCGCATTGCCTCCCTCAGAGCCCACCCTATTTCCCTTACTGGCAGGGTTGTTTTAGCCAACTCTATGCTCCTCTCCAAAGTATGGTTTGGAGCCCACGCCATCCCCTTCTCCCCAAGCTTTTTCAAATCCTTTTATGCCCTTATGCAAGGATGGCTATGGTCAGGCCGCCCACCACCAGTACAGCTAGAGGTCATGTTTGGCCCTCATCATCATGGTGGCATGGGCCTGCTTGACTTCAAAGCCCATGCTGCCAAGATCCTGGGCACCTGGATTGTGGCCGTCACCGCCCCTACTCTCCCCTCCCAACACTGGTCCCGTGCGGCCCACTCCAACTTCTCCTGTGCCTTGGGCCTTAACAATCCATTGAACCCTCACACCTTGATTAAATACCTGGCTTCACACCCATCGGCCACAGGTCTCACGGGAATAAAACCCACTACAAATGAATCCTCCTCTCCATGCGGAGCGCTGAGTGGAGAATTCGTATTAGTGTACACACAGCCCAGAGAGGCCGCCCCTCTCCTCAGTTCACACAAGAGGTACAGGGGATACCTATCCAAGATGGCGTGATCCCCACACGACCCCATGTCCTATCCAGGGTGGACTACCTGGACATGATGGACATCCCTTACTCCATTGAGACTCAGAAGACTATTTGGAATTATGCACACCATCCTCTGTTGCAGCCTCAAATCTGTTCCCATGTGTGGTGCTGCCTGAGGTGAGTGTACTGCACGGCTGAGCGCTCTAACGCTTTACATTCATCCTGCGTCGTGTGTGGCCAGTATGGACAGCTGTTACACCGCATGGAGAAGTGTCCTACCTCTAGAGTGATATGGCGCGAAATTCAACGTCTGCTTGGCCAGGATCAAACACATCCCTTCAGTCTGTCAAGAGATATGTTTGCTTTATTAATGGCCTCCCCCTTCCACCCTCCCTCCATGCTCTGGTGGTTGCAATCGCCATGTGGACTATCCACACGATTGTCTTAGATGCCATCGCAGGCTCCATCCCCATCCTCCCTGAAGCTGTCCACAGATTCCAGTCTCATCTGGTGGACCACTTTCAAGCGTGGATGTTTGGATATCTCCCACCGCATCGCTGACAGCTGGTCTCCTCCTAATTCCCAGTCTGGTTCATCAAATCAGACCCCTTCCTCCACACGTGCTCAATAGTGGCTACGCCCCTACACACGTTCCCTCCCCCTTTCCATAAGTGGCGTTCCCGCTGGCAACAAGAGATAGCATCGCTTCTCTGGGGTGCCTTCCCTGTTACTAGTTTTGTTTCTTTCAGGTCAAATTCAGAAGTGTTCATCCCATGGTCGGCCTTCCTCGCAATAAATTTAAATTTAAACCTACTAGTTATCATGGTTCAAAATCTTATCCACTTAAGATTTAACCAACCATTTGGTTCAGTGGTTCTCTTCTAGGACTTGACCAAAATCTCAGAACCTAACTATTTAATGGTTCAGAGGTCCGCGGGGAACATTGCAACTATTTTCTCTTAGGCTCAATACTACTGATTATTATTGACCTTTCTTACTATATGACCAGCAGCGCTGTTTCTTCACATATAGGCTACACTTGCCAACTTTTTGGCAATCCTCTTGAATATTAGGCCCTTAATACCAACTAGTTATTCTTCCAACAGGTCCTAATTCTATCTCTTATTTTGGCAACTTATGCTTTGGATCCTTATATCTCATTAGCCAAAAGTTTCATCCTTTTGTTCAAATCATTTTTCTCCTGAAAACGAATTTTGGCATTTATAGCCATCCTTAAGTACACAGGTCGTTATGGCCTCGTTAGCTTCATCCAATTTCTCCTGAATTGATGAACTTGTCTCCAGTAACTTCTGATCATAGGTTGAGTGTTATTAAGTCAAAATGATTTTCTCCACTATCTTGGATCAATCATTTCTTGTTTTGTCTTCATATCTTCATTGGTATGGCAATCCAATTCTCTGGATTGATTGCTTCCTATTTCATCCAATGTCTCAACTAACCACTCACTCCTCAGGACTATTTCCAGCGGGCCCAATTCCAACCCAAGTTGGTCCTGCTGCTTCTTGGGACTACTTCCGGCGGGCCCAATTCCAACCCAAGTTGGCCCTGCTGTTACTCTTCACCTCAAGTTGATGTCTGGTGGAACAAGTTTCCTTGCAGCACTAGATAGTTCCATATCTAGGCTGCAAGTCCGTTTCCCTGAACTTGAATATCTTTGATTTGCTTCACTTGAAGCTCCACTTCTGAGCTGGGTGAATGCCAATGAACGTGATCCACTTCACATTCTATCTTCGTTACTTCCTTCAGTAAATTATTTCCATAATTGGAAACATCTTCATAGGAATCATGTTCTAAGTTCATCAAAACAACTACACCCCCTGTAGTAAGCACCAACTTGTAAAAACTTACTACTTTGGGTTATTATTTGGCAATAACACTAGTAACCTTTTTACTGCACAGGTTCAGTTTCCTCGTGCACTTCATTGCGTTGTATAGTAGATTATCATTCAATAATAGTATGACGACTATTATCCATAGTTGAGTATGAATTATTATATTTTGGACCAACACTTGGCCAGTATTCCCAATTATATACTTGTGAAATCATACTTGTTTGGATTTGTTCCCTTACTCTGTTCAACCCGATTTTGCTGATATAAACTGGTGACAGTATATTTGGTCCAACACACAGCTGGCAGCTATCCCCAATTGTGACTCCTTCTTCTCTAGATCCCCGCTCAGAACTTTACTCTTTTCTCTAATAGTCTTCCAATTATTGCACACAGCAATAATATCCTTGAGACAGAACAGCACAATGGAAGCTGATGATAGTTTACTCTTTAATCTTTCTCACAAATGAATAACTTAGAATTATAAAACTCTATTCTCCTTTATTATCTGTTTTTATTATAGTGAATACTAGGGAATTTATAGTGGGGAATTTGGCTGTCTAACCCTCAGTTGACACCTCTTCAATGAAATGGCAGCCATTGCCATTGAATCACCCAGCCTTGTCTTTGCAGCGATGGTCTTCCCCATCCTGGCTAGGATTCCGCCACTGGACATCCATGAGACCTAAATGGAAAGAGTCAGAAAACGTGTCCCTAATGTTTTCCTCTCGATCCAAGCAAACCAATCATATTTGGCTATCGACCTGCTTAGGTAATGTGACTTAAAACCCATTAAGGCAGGTGTCACTAAACCAATCACTCACTATTTGCAGTCGGCATCACTCGCCTCACAACTTGCTATTCATTCCCAATCAGTTGGTGATGAAACCTGACCAATCCCAATTGATACACCTGATAGTTAATCACTATCAGATGCCCCTATTTTGTTGGTAACTCCGCCCAATGAAATCTTGAGTATTTGTCCGCTTTGATCCCTGATGGATATGACAAGGCGAATATCCCGAAATCCCCCAAAAATAGTTACTCAGAAACTTGGTCCAACCAATTTCCAATTCACTTCACCTTAGGAAACTTCCCTAGCAATTCCAGGTAATCTAGCAGGCTAGAAATTTGGGCAAAGATACCAACACTATTCACGCATTGATGACGCCCTGGTCTAACTCTCTGGCTCTAATTTTCTCTCCGCCATGGACTTGGCCAGTGGCTAATGGCAAATGGACCTTTCTCCTCAAGATCAGGGTAAAAGTTCTCTTATTTGTAGCGAAGGTCTCTTCCAACCCATATGATTACCCCAAGGGTTGTGCAACGCACCTGCCTCTTTCCAGCGTACAATGGATCACATTTTGCAGCACCTCAAGTTAACTTGTGTCATTGTATACCTTGATGATATCACATATTTTTTGAAAAATTTCAATGAACACCTTTATCATTTAAAGGAGGTGTTTCAACGGTTATGTAAGTCTAATATTATGTTAAAGCCCTCAAAGTGTACCTTCTTCCATAGAAATTGGATTTCCTTGGTCACTCCAATTCCCAAAAAGGAATTAAACCCATGCAGGACAAGGTCGAAGCCATCTCTAAAATGCCGCCCCCTAAAAATCTATGGGATATTCAGATATTTTTAGTGATGATGGGGTACTACCATCAGGTCATACCTAACTTTGCACAACTCAGCGAGTCCCTTGTCCGTATATTGACCAAGAATACACTTTTTTATTGTGTGGTGAATAAAAGGCCGCATTTGAGACAATGAAGCAACTGCTACAACAACGTCCTATCCTATGGCGCCCAGATTATAGTAAACCGTTTATCTTGTTTACTGAAGCTTCACACTATGCTGTTGGGCCATCTTAGCTCAATTAGTGAAAACGTTGTTGACAATCCGGTATCTTATTTCAGTAAGATGATTTAAAAAGCTGAACGCAACTACAGTATAACAAAGAAGGAATGCCATGCTGTTTTGTTAGCTGTAAAACACTATCACCCCTTCCTATATGGGACCACCTTCACTGTGGTTACTGACCACGCTTATTTAAAATGATTAACGAATATGAAGGAACCTACTGGCTGGTTAGCTCGCTGGGTTCTCAAGCTCCAGCATTATGATTTGAAGATTGAATACCGTGCTGGGACTCATCACATGAATGTTGATGGGTTGACTCAACTGAGTCCTTCATTTGGATAACAGTGAGGCAGAGAAGTTACATTAACTCTTAATGACCCTAGATGAATTGGAGGATGTAGATGAGCCTGTCCAGACATGTTATTCCGGCACTTTTATAACACCAAAGTGGAGAATGGGAAGTTGTATAAGCAGGTGAGGACAAAATGGCTACCTTACCTTTGGCCCTCAGAACGAGTACCTGCTATCTTAGAAGCTCATTCCACCCCTAGGCCATGGAGGGGCAAAGAAAACTGTATGAGTGGATTAAAGATCAGTTTTATTGGGATGGTATGATGAAATTCTTTGTTGACGCCTTGGAGGCCTGCCTTATGTGTAAGAAGCAAAACAGTTTCATGACTAGATACCAGTATCAATTAACTACCCCTCAACAACCATTCCACAACCTAATCTGGATGTAGTAGGTCCTCATACTCAGTCTACTATTGGAAACAAATTTATCCTAGTAGCTATTGTTCACTTCACTAAGTGGGTGGAAGCCATGGCTCTTCCTGCCTAACGACCAAGGCCACCGCCACCTTTTTACATCAACACATTTTAACACGTCACGGCTGCCCTCAAGTACTTCTCTGCAATAATGGTAGAACTTCACCTCCAGAGTAGTCAAAATCCTGGCCACATCTATGGGAGCACAACAATTTTTCTCAGCTCTGTATAACCCCTCCACCAATGAGACAGTGGAAAGAGCAAATGGAACCATGGTTTCCATTCTTCAAAAAATGACCTCCTCTGATCCTCTTCACTGGGATCAATATCTACCCAGTGCTCTTATGGCTTACCATATTAGCTATCACCAGATTCTAAAAATGTCTCCATTCCATGTCTTGTATGGGCGGGAACCAGCCATACCTGCCCTCTTAGCTAAAAATGTATTCTCTTTTAAAGTTGAGGAACCTGAGAAAGTCATGAGAAGATATACTCAGCGCATAATCTAACTACAATCCAAAGCTATGACCAATTTAGCAAAAACAATGACAAAAGAAGGGCATGTTGCCAATGAGTCCTGAACCCCCTACCTACATTCCAAGTGTCTGACATGGTATTTTACTACCATAACTGCATCACTCCTAGAAGTGGTAAACTTGGATCAATTTGGGAAAGCCACTTCACCATTGCTTACAAGAGAGAAAACTAGTACTCCATCAAATCTCTAGCTACTGGTATTACCATTAATTTTGTACATGGCCATTTCCTACGGCCCTATTCTCCCCCCAACATTCTTGAGGGGGTGATGTCAGACATTTGCCCTCAAAGCTGAATAATAATAATGTTTTGGGTCATATTCAGCCAAAAAGGGGAAATGTCGGCCATTTTTAAAATTCTGATGTTACTAAGAGCGATTTTAGTAATAATAAAAAATATGATATTGAGGATATTAGCCAAAAGACCCTGGCCAATTCCCGGTGGAATTCTTTTAATCAGAGTAACACCATTTTGAAACATGAACGGGCACTAAACATAAATATAAAGGTTGAATTACTCTGACCACATGACAGACCTTGGAGCGACCATCAGAAGGTACTTCCCCAACCATAACCAAGTCCTTCAAAGTACCTAAGCGGGGATTCCCTTTTTATAGGCTTGGAAGGGGTCCCCAAGGTGAAAAATCTCAAATGGAGATTGGCTGAATTACATAAAATTGTTAACTCGCGGGTATGTTTTGGCCAATCATAATTCCCTTTCATCATTCCGCTACCATGAAGTGAGTATTTTGAGTTTTGTTACACTGTTCCTTCATATTTCCTAATTCAGACTAGTCTAAGATATTCTGAACATTTCCTCAAATTCACCTCAACCCTTAAATTATTTTAAATTTATTGCGGGGAAGGCCGACCATGGGATGGACACTTCCGAATATGACTCAGATGAGACAAAACTCAGTATCAGGTGAGGCACCCCAGAGAAGCGATGCTACCTCTTGTTGCCAGCGGGAACGCCACTTATGGGAAGGGGGAGGGAACGTGTGTAGGGGGCGTAGCCACTATTGAGCACGTGTGGAGGAAGGGGTCTGATTTGATGAACCAGACTGGGAACCAGGAGGAGACCAGCTGCCAGCGACGTGGTGGGAGATATCCAAACATCCACGCTTGAAAGTGATCCACCAAATGAGACCGGAATCTGTGGACAGCTTCAGGGAGGGTGGGGTTGGATCCGGCGATGGCATCCAATACAATCGTGTGGATAGTCCAAATGGCGATTGCAACCACCAGAGCACGAAGGGAGGATGGGAGGGGGAGGCCATTGATGAAGCAAACATATCTCTTGACAGACTGAAGGGATGTGTTTGATCCTGGCCTAGCAGACGTTGGACTTCGCGCCATATTACTTTAGAGGTGGGGCACTTCTCCAGGCGGTGAAACAGCGTTCCATACTGGCCACACACGACACAGGATGAGTGTAAAGCATTAGAGCGCTCAGCTGTACGATACACCCGCCTCAGGCAGCGCCACACATGGGAACGGACTTGAGGCTGCAACAGAGGATGGTGTGCGTATTTCCAGATAGTCTTTTGGGTCTCAGTGGAATAAGGGATGTCCATCATGTCCAGGTAGTCCACCCTGGATAGGACTTGGGGTCGAGTGGGGATCACGCCATCATGGATGGGTAGCCCCTGTACCTCTTGTGTGAACTGAGGATAGGGGCGGCCTCTTTGGGTTGTATGTCCACTAATACGAATTCTCCACTCTGCGCTTCGCATGGAGAGTAGGATCCATTTGTAGTGGTTTTTGGTCCCGTGAGGACCTGTGGCTGATGTGTGTGATGCGAGGTATTTCATCAGGGAGTGGGGGTTTGATGGATTGTTGAGGCCCAAGGCTCGGGAGAAGTTGGAGCGGGCCGCGCGGGACCAGTGTTGGGATGGGAGTGTAGGAGCAGTGACAGCCGCAATCCAGGTGCCTAGGATCTTGGCGGCATGGGCTTTGAAGTCAAGTAGGCCCATGCCACCATGATGATGAGGGCCAAACATGACCTCTAGCCATACTGGTGGAGGGCGGCCTGGACCAAAGCCAACCTTGTAGCAAAGCATACAGGATTTGAAGAAGCTTGGGGAGAAGGGGATGGCGTGGGCTCCAAACCGGACTTTGGATAGGAGCATAGAGTTGGCAATAACAACTCTGCCAGTGAGGGTAGTGGGGTGGGCTCTGAGAGAGGCGATTCGCTTCGTCACGTTGTCCAGTATATGGCCCTCCATTACTGCTGACGCGTATCCTCCTGCCTCCAACCACACGCCCAGATGGCGTACCGGTCCTATGGTAGGTCGCGGCACAAAGGGGAGCACCAGTGGAGCGGTGTGTTTTGAGTTAGTAAGGCGTGGACTTGGGCGAGCAGCTGGGCTGGGTTGGGGAACTACTTGCTGGGGCCCAGCAGTTCTGAAACCGACCAAGGAGGATGATTTCGGTTTTGGAGGCGTTTAGTGCCGCGTTGCTTACCCGGGAATATTCCTGGATGAGGGCTTCAAGCGCGCGTGCATCTTTATTATTAGACACCCCCACCACGCAATCATCTGCAAATGCCATCATCTTGACTGGGGTTTGGCCTGGCACATGGACCCCAGTGAGTTGGGCATTCACATTTCGCAGTAGTGGGTCAAGGCTGAAGTTGTATAAGAGTGGGCTCAGGGGGTCCCCTTGTCGCAGGCCCCTTTGAGGATGGACTACATCCGTTAGGAAACCTGGGCCGCGCACAGCCATTGTTGCAGATTCCGTGAGCAGCATCACCCAGTTAATGAAGCGGGGAGGTAGGCGGAATTGTTGGAGGCAGGCCCTAAGGTATTCCCAGTTTACTCTATCATAGGCCTTTTGTTGGTCCAAGAATACAAGTGCCCCAGAGGCTGTGGACTGACACACATTAGCCACAGAGTGCATGTTATCCCAAATCGACCTTCTGGGGATGAAACTGAATTGTTCTGGAGAGATGGTGGCAGATGCTACAGTCCCTAAACGGTTAGCCATGATTTTTGTTAAAATTTTGGTGTCTGTGTTTGTTAGAGAAATGGGGCGCCAGTTGGCTAAGTCTAGCCTATCCCCTTCCTTGAAGAGTGTGACTGTAAAAGCCTCATGTCCTCCTGGTAGGAGGCGCATTTCCAACAGGCTTTGGTTGAGTGAGGCTAGCAGCAATGGGGATATGTATTTAAAATATTTTTTGTAGAACTCATATGGAATGCCATCTGGGCCTGGGCATTTTTGGTTTGGCGCACTGCAAATGGTAGTCCATAATTCGTTTGGAGTAATTAAATTCATTATTTCTGGGTATTGGAAAATGGTGCAGATATGAGCTCTGTTGAGAAATTCTGCCATTTCAGCTGGCTGAATTGGTTCAGCTTGGTATAACTCGGAGTAATATCTTTGCATTTCGATTGCCACTTCAGCCGGTGTGTCCACAATAGAATTATCCGATCTTTGCACCTGTGTGCAGGCCACGCTCTGGCGTGGTGCAAAAATTTTTTTGAAGAAGTATGCGATGCACTTGTCGCCTTTAGTGATGCGTGTGGCCCTGTATTGGACACAAACCTGATGTTTGTGTTGCCTTTCAAGTGCGTTGAGGTGGGCTGCTGCCTCCGCCCACTTCTGGCCCCATGCAGGGCTATATCCTGAGGCTGGAATGTTGGACTCCAAGTGGGCCAATTCTGCTAGCGCGTGCAATATAACCACCGATGTGGCTCATGAGCGTCTGGATGAGAGATGGCGATAGTGGTGGATGGTGTCTTCTTTGAAAGTTGCCCATGTGGAAATGGGGTCCGCACAAAATGGTGCAACAAACAATTTTGCCAAAGTTGCCTCTTCCACCCATGTGGAAAATCCTGGCGACGCTAGCTCTGGGGCGGATTTTGCACCAATGTGGGGCCTTTGCAACTGTGACGGGTAAGTGGTATGTTATCGAGACCAGTCGGTGGTCAGAGAATTCCATTTTCATTGTTTTGAAGTGGGAGATGTGGGGTTGGAATTTCGTTGGCGCTAGAATAAGGTCAATGCGGGTCATGGACCTTAATTGGCCGTTGTGGATGTGGGGACGCGTCATGTTTTTGAGCAGTGGGGCATGTCGCAGCAGTGCATCCATTAACCTAAGGGTGGCTTTTAGAACGCGTAGTTCTACGTGACCCTGTGGGGCGTGGGGTGAGGGTGGCCACCAGTCCGTTGGTGAGGTTAGCCAACAGTTCATGTCGCCGATTAGGAAAGAATCGGGGGGTAGCAGGAGGGATTTGACTGACAAGAAAAATTCCCAACGCTCTTGTGCACCGTTTGGGGCATAAATGTTGACAATTGTGTGTGCAACATCAGCCCATGAGAAGGTGACAACGAGCACTCAGTCATATAGGAATGTTTCTGAAGATGTAAATTTGAAAAAATTGTTTTTCTGAATTAGCACCCCACAGTGCTTCGACCAAAAGGATAGGGATGGTAGGAGCATTGTTTTCCAAGCATCCTCAGAACCTCATGGCCAGTGGGTTTCCTGGATGGCCAGGACATCCACGGGTAAATTATTTTGTAAAAAACTCAGTTTCCTAGCCTGGGACGGGGAGGCCTTGAGTCCGGCAATATTCAGCATCCCTAGAGTGAAGGTTTCCCCCATCGTACCTTAGGTGTGAGGGGTGGGCCCCCTGGCCCACCAGCCTCTTCCAGGTCCCCACGGGCTTTCACAGCAGCGTGGGTATTAGCAGCAACGCTATCAGGGTTTTTGTTAATTTTTGTGGAAAGAGTCGCGTTGGCTTTGGCCTTTGCTTTTTGTTTTCCCAACATTGGACGAATTTTTTGTGGTGCGGATAAGTTTGGTGCACCGTTGAGTGGGGCAAAAAAATTTTTTTGGTTGGGATAGGTCCCAAGTTGGTTTCAACTGGGGCTTGGGTGCAGCGATTGGGTGAGATCGAATCTCCCATCAGATCCTCAGATTGAGTGGCCCGTTTAGCTTGGGCCTCCCAATCTGATTGGGTGATGGATTCCCAAGTTGCTTCTGCTGTGAAGGTCTCTATGTCCTCCTGGCGTTGTGAGTTTGGGATGGTGGTGGTGACCTTGGCCGCTTCCTTGGCCGCAGTCCTACGGGCCTGCTTGGCCTTCTTCCACTCCTGCGGGGAGATGGGCTTTACCAATAGGTAGCAGCCTTGTGCTCCCCACGGGAAAGCCTCTTTGGTGCTTGTGGTTGGTTTGTAGTGCGCCTCTCCACTGGCCATGGCCGCCAAGGGGTGCTCTTGGAATGTAACGCCCTCTTTAATGGGGCATGCGTGTGCCTTATGGCTAAACGCGTCACAGTGGGTGCAAATGGGGGGCGCGCTGTCCACGGTTACCCAGTATGGGTGGGTGGTGTGCCCTGCGATAATCAATAAAGGTGGAGTGCAGGATCTGGGTTAGGTCCTTCGCGATCTCCTCAGTTGGGGTCAGAACTGCGATGGCTTTGCCGGTGCACAGGTGTGGCATCAGCGTGAAACGTTGCATTTCAAAAGATTGTATTTCGCCATATATGGTGAGACCATCTTTCAGGTGTTGCTCCAAAATGTCACGTTTTACCGTAGTAGGCAAAAAGTCAAACGTGAGGAAAATTTGGTTTAATTTTGTTCATCTGGTGCGTTTAGTTTTGATGACCCATTGCCCTTCGGGGAGGTTGACCACTACGCGCACTGCTGCAGCCTTGTCTGCTGCTATTTTGCTTTCAAAACCTAGGTCCAGCCAACCGCGCGACATGGAGTGAGGTGCAACGTACACTGCGGTCAGGAAAATTTTGTGTACATCTTCACAAAATTTTTCCCATAGGGCCATTTTTTGATGTCCAGACACACACGGACTCCAAATTCCACCAACGAAAGTGGCTGGGAATGTGGTGTATTGATGTACTGGTTGCATCATGCTTGCCATGCGAGTATCTCTGGGGAAATTGTGACCGCCGGTTTTTTTAGATTTTTTTCTATTCCGCCAGATTCTCCGGGGCGTTTTCAAATGTTAGAGGCCGCGGGCCTTCCGCCTGCTCCTCTTGCCTTGCTTGCCCAACTGCTCCCAGACATGGGCGCAGACTAATCCCTCTATGAGATTATCAAACTAGATTTAGTCTTGAATTGAATGGGTTGCAAAAGTGTTTGCAATGAGAAAGAAAAGTAGTAACCCTTAAATTATTTTAGATACTGAATGGTCAGATTTTGAAGGGGTCATTTTTCCTTTTACACACTCTTAGTAAAATATATAAAAAAAAACCAGTTTTATTAGAGCTTTATTTTTAAATAATAAAATTTATTTACAAACTTTTGTGGGAACCAGCAGGCGTAAAGCACCACTGAGCAATAATCGGCTAGTTTTTACACTTATGGCATATTTTAAAAGACATAGTGTCAAGCTTGACGAATTAGCTTAATCTGTGCTTTCAGAAGAGAACTATAAGAGAATGGACTTGAGAGTAGGAGGTTCTCTTTTTTTTAGTACTAGATGGTCCCAACCCAAGGGGGGGATTCATCGATGTAGAGTAGGAGGTTCTCAAGTTCCATTTTCTATCAACTTGCCTAAATATATCAAATAAAGCCATTCCTAAGCCTTGCTAATTTTTATTACTGTCTTTCAAGGTTTATATTGATAAATTTAATCTAACAGCGGCAATGTTTGACCTATAAAAACAGGAGTTGGACTTTGAGAGCGAGATTGGGAAGGCTATTGCCTCCCTATACACCTTGTCTTGGAGTCATGGTATGTTGCTGAGGGAAAGCATACTCGCAACTGTCCTCCAAGGGGTGTTTATCCGTGGCTCATGTAGCACACACATTAGAAAACGGTCTCAGGGAACATGTTGGCCCTTTGGTCATTGACTAGGGCCCTGCTTCGCAATTCATTTGTGGCTCACTGGAAGGATCCAGTGCGTTTACATGGCTTCCAAAGCCACAGCTAATCAAGATTTTTAAAATTATAAAAATATGGTCAATTTTGTCAACCTGGGCTGATGGCTGAAACAGTTTCAGCTGTGCTACCATGGTTGACAGTTTGCAGCTAATCAGGTGGTTTCAACTTGCCATCTCCAGTGGCTGGCCAGAGTTAGAAATTAAAATCCTATCAAGTGTCTTGATTGTATTGATGAAAATGACTGGTCATATAATGTCAAAACAGATTTTGCAATGGAGGAGGTTTTTATTGATACTCCTAAATGCACACCCGCCGTTATCATCCTAAAAACAATTATCTCATTTCAAAAAGTATAAATTTAAATGGCAGTTGAAGCCGATGTATCTCCTGCCAACACCCTACTCCGTCAGCAACTCCATGGGGCAAAGGAACCCCTGGTTGAGGGTATTCCTATCCCCAATTTCCCTCAAGGTTTTGAGGAAGAGGCGAAGTATGAGTTTAAGGAGCTGGCTTTTGGTACAAGCTGTGCCTGCTGTTGAATTTTGGTTTTTAAATTGGCTCGCTGGTGCCTGCATCCTGAAAATCCAACAATGTAAATCAGGGGCTTTATTACCACTGATAGGAAATTAAAGATAAGAGATTGATAAAAAGTATAAATTTATAGAGGGTTTAATGGGCGCTGCATATGGGTAAAAGAGAGTATCTACCTATTAACTTGATAAAGGTATTTTTAACGTCTAGGCTCACATTTGTATGGCTTGGGAAACTTCAGAATTTGTTAATATGTGATATTAACCTATTGAGGCTTGACAAACTAGCATCTTTTTAATAAAACGATGGATGGGGAATCACTATTGGCCAAAATTACCCATGAAGTACCAACTTGATAAATTCAGCCAATCCCCATCCAAGAAAATATTTTCTCCTTGAGGGACCTCCACCACACCTATAAAAGGGGCGGTTCCCGTGTAGGTGCTTGAATGGGATTAGATGAGGCTAGGGGTGAACTTTTTGAAGGGTGCCCCAGAATAGGCTGCAAAGTTGGAGGAATCGGATTTCCCAACTTTGTGCTATTTACCCAATTTGTTTTTGTGAAACTGTTTCCCCAATTTGCAGTGTTCCACTGAGAGTTAGCCAGGGTCTTTTAGACAACAAAATCACTTTCATTAAAAAATTCGATATCCTATTATTGTGGACTCATAAAATGTCTGAAATTCCCTCTATTTGGCCAATTTTCACCCACAACATTCTTCTTCTGAGGCCTGGAAGGCATATGTCTTATATTACCCCCCTCAATAATGTTGGGGGTGAATAGGGCCTAAGGAAATGGCCATGAACTCAGTTGATGGTGAGTCTGAAAAGTGAAGGATTTGATAGAATATTCATCCCCTCACTCGTATTTAATTGAAAAAGGCCCTTCCCATATAGAGCCAAGCTTTTCACTTATTGGAGTGATTTGGTTGTAGTGATATAGGACAAGTCAGATACTTGGAATGAAGGAAGAGAGGCCCTGAGCTCATTTGCGGCTTGGCCTTCTTTGGTAACAGTCTTTGCTAAATTAGTCATGGCCTCTTATTGCAATTGGATGATGTGTTGAGCCAACTTTTTCATGGCTTTTTCAGGATCAGTCCAATTAGAGAAAATACCCTTAGCTAATAATGCTGGTACCCCAGGTTCTCGCCCATATAACACCTGGAAAGGGGACATATTGAGGATGCGATGATAGTTAATTTGGTAGGCCATGAGAGCACTTGGCAAGTAGAGATCCCAGTGGAGAGGGTCTGAAGTGGCAATTTTGCGTAAGATCGAGACCAAGGTCCCATTTACTCTTTCTACCGCCCCATTTGTGGATGGGTTATAAGGGACTGAGAAGAGTTGTTGAGCTCCCATA
This sequence comes from Massospora cicadina, assembly GCA_022478985.1. NCBI lineage: Eukaryota > Fungi > Entomophthoromycota > Entomophthoromycetes > Entomophthorales > Entomophthoraceae > Massospora > Massospora cicadina. The sequence goes on from JAKSZP010015781.1 coordinate 49,796, forward strand.
GAAGTGGCGAGGAGCTTTACCACTCTTGAAGTAAAATTTTTACATTGTCACATAGGAAAACCTGAGGGGCACCCATGCCAGGTGAAGATGTTCTTATGTAAGAAGGTAGCCGTAGCGTTAGCAGTCTGAGCGGAAAGAGCCACAGTTTCAACCCACTTGATAAGATGATCACTACCAACCAAGATATAGCGGTTTCCAACTGTAATATGATGGAGACGACCTATCACTTTCAAACTTATGGTGTAGAAGGGTTGGTGGAATGTTAAAGATTGATACTGATATATGTTATTGAAGCTGATTTGTTTCTAAAGGTCAAGCATGCATCTTAGACTTCAGTTATGGTCTCCATGATGCCCTCCCAATATTATCTTTCTTTTATCCACTCATAGGTTTTGCGTATGCCGCCATGCCCCATGATAATGTGAGACTCTAAAATGACAGTGACACGCTCAGATGGCCGGAGATAGGGCAACCACTTTACTCCTATTTTCTTATATAATCTCCCGTTCTCTACTTGTGTTGCAGTAATGACGAGCGAGCATCTTCTGTACTGGTTCATCTTGGTCATCCCATGCTTCAGGAGTCATGAGGAGATCGTGTAATATCTCAGCTTCACTATTGTCTATGTGAAGAACAGGAAGCCATATTAACCCATCTACATTCATGTGGCGGGTTCCTGCCCGATGTTCAATAGTCATATCATAATGTTGGAGCTTCAAAGCCCAGCGAGCCAACTGCCCCGTGGGGTCCTTCATATTCTGCAACCACTTCAGAGAGGCGTGGTCGGTGATTACTTTGAAGGGAGTCCCATATAAGAAGGGGCGGTAATGTTTAACAGCAAGCAGGACATCTAAACACTCCTTCTCTGTGACGCTGTATTTACGCTCAGCTTTAGATAGCATTTTGCTAAAGTAAGACACGGGATGATCAAGTCCATGCTCATCCAATTGAGCCAAGATAGCTCCAAAAGCATAGTCAGAGGCATCCGTGATTAACATGAATGGTTTGCTGTAGTTAGGATGGCGGAGTATTGGTCTTTTTGTAATAGCGCCTTCAGAGTCTCAAAGGCGTCTTTTTGTTCAGCACCCCATTGGAAAGGGGTATTCTTAGTTAAGAGCCGTAAGAAGGGCTCACTGAGCTGCGCAAATAATGTTATGAATTGATGGTAGTACCCCAATATACCCAAAAATACCTGGATATCATGAAGGGTTTTGGGCGCAGGCATCTTATCTATAGCTTCAACTTTATCATGAAAAGGTTGAATCCCATCTTAAGAGATAGCGTGACCAAGGAAATCAAGCTTCCTCTGGAAAAATGCGCATTTTGAGGGCTTTAAATGATATTAGAAGCCTGAAAGCGTTGAAACCTTCTTTAGATGCGCGAGGTGTTCATTGAAAGTTTTATAGAATACTGTAATATCATAGAGGTAGACAATTATGCAGCTTAATTTTAGATCCTGCATGATATGATCCATTGCTCGCTGGAAAGTGGTGGGTGCGTTGCACAGCTCTTTCTATAGCCGGGTAGGTTGGAAGAGACCCTCGCTACAAGTAAGAGCACATTTCTCCTGACCTTGTGGAGAAAGGTCCATAAATCAATAACTGCTAGCCAGGTCCATGATGAAAAGAACTTGGACCCAGAGAGTTGGGCCAAAGCGCCATCAATGCGAGGGATCGAGTAACTATCCTTCTTGGTGAGGTTGTTTAATTTGCAGTAGTCCATCACTACCTGATGAAACCCATTTTTCTTTTTTATTAGTAAAGCGGGGATGACCATGGGCTTTGTGACGGCACCAGCAATTCAGCATCCAGCAGCTGTTTGAGCTCCATCCGCATCTGTAACTCCTCAGCTTTGAATTTGCAATAGGGTTTGGAGCGAACAGGTTTAGTATCACCAACATCAATTGTATGTATACATCCCTTTATATGCCCATAGTCATTTTCATATTTGGAGAAAATGTCGCTGTTGGCCTCGAGTAAAGAGTGGACTTTATCCAACTCAGCTGGGGTTAGGTCATTGGAGATTTAAACAGAAGGTAGGTACATATGGAGTGATCTGCAGGTAAGCCCATATCTGCCATAGACCCAATACAGTAGACTTGCTTGATGTCCTCAAAGGGTAGCAGCAGGCCTATTCCGAACTCCTGATGCTTTTTTACCACCATATCCTTCTTAGTAAGATTTTCAAGCAAAAGATTTATACGCCGATGATAGTTGGGGTCTAATACGCCTGGAAAAATTCTGGGCTCAAAAGGACTAACTCCATCTATGCTAATAAGGTTTAGTAGGCAGTTGTGTGGGATTTGCATGGTAATCTTTATGCCAACTACCTTTTGTTCCCCAGCCTTAATGACCACCTCTTCATAAGCATAGAAAGGGATGCCATCAAGAGCATCTACTGAGGGAGGCTATAGTTTTGTATGCCGTCCTGCCGTGGTGTAATGCAGGGATAAAGCGGAGGAGGGATACTCAACTGTGAAAACAAGAATCCTTTTTATTGAGCTCATCATTAGACAGAATCAAAGTAACCTCATAGTTAAGTAGGTAGAGATAGCCCTGCTACAAACTAATAACACCATCATATTCAAGCATAAATTGGGTTCCAATGAGTAAATAATAAGTGTTATTGGTCAAAGCCACTGATGGAGCTGACAAGAGAAGCTTCACAAACCGTATGGGTAAAGAAGAGGAGGCTCTAATGGCACGGGTGTTGTTTGAGCCTGCCGTTCCAAAATCTTGATTGTAGTCAAGGTCAGGAGCCAGCTCAATTTTTTATGAGCTTAGTTGTCACAACGTTCACCGGGGACCCAGTGTCAAGGATAGCTTTAACCCTCACGCCATTAACGATGACCTCCATTTTAGTTAAAGTACCACCCAAAGAAGGGGGAAGAGCGAGGACCTCTTTTATATGAAGAGTGGAGGCAAGGCGTTTGGCAGTTTCATGTTATTTCTTTTGGATAGTCTGCAGAGTTTGAATACACTGGATTGGTCAGAGCAATGTGGCAATAAGCTGGTCAGCATCACTGGCAGTGCCAATAAACTCAAGGCCCCTTATCACTTGCTGAAGATAAGTGTGACGAGGATCTTAGCCCAATTCACTCTCTCTGGGTTCAATTGATCAGGTACTTCCACTTCACCTGAAGCTCGTAAAACATAATGACCAACATCTTCATCACCCCACTCAGACTCGTTATCAGAGGGATTATCAATGCAGGTTAGGGAGCCCATAGGAGGTGGGGAAGGCTTAGGACTTCCCTTATGGGGTGATAGGTCCCGGGTTTTTCCTCCACTTTATAAACTTTTGGTGGAGGCTTTGGAACTGCCACTGCCTGAGTTTTGACCTTCAAAGCAGGGGATTGGTGCTGCCTCAAGGAGATAGGCTTCTGACTAGAGTTATTGGAATGAGTGGTTGAGGGGGATAACATTAGAGAGGTAGATACTCTGTCTTTAACAGCTTTGGGTCCTTCAGTGACTGGGTGCTTTTGTGAAACAGGCGGTTTACCCATTGTGACCTGGTCAGTTAACCCATGGTTAGTAGTAGTGATTGAGATCCGAGAAAGGGGTTAAGGCTGAAAAACAGGCTTAGAAACCACTTTAGAAGACCACTCTGAAGAAGAAGAAAGACAAGGCGAAGAGTTGACTGCTTTCATTAACTGAGTATCTTAAACTGAAGACGAAGGGAAGCACTACCCTGTCACAGCCATTACCATCTGCTTATTGTTATATCAAGGAGTAGTTATTCGTGCTGGTAAATTCGTAATAGCGTTTCCAGATGATAACATCAGTAGTAGAAACTAACTTAGTTGGCATATCTGCTTGACTCAAACATCCTTGGGTAGGGTCAAGCTCATAGATATCAGTAACCATTAATAAGGCCTCTTTGGTATCTCTTACAGTTGTGAAAGTGCAGTTTACAGTATAGAGATGCATCATCAAGGTGGGATATGATGCTAACCCATCCAAGATAGCTGCAATTGCCTCATTGAGAGAGAGCATTTTGGCAAGCAACAGAGGCTGAGCTTTTGTATAGAAGCGCTCAACATAAGAGGTAATAGATTCTCCCCTTGCAAACTAAGACGCATAAAGCCTGTTTCTGCCGTTGCAAACTCTTTTTGGAGCCAAACTCATCAATAAGCGCTTGCTTAACTTCCGCCCAAATGCTGAGGATGACCATGGTTGGGACCATGATCTTTTGAGCTAAACGGTTTAAGCAGGGAAGAATATACTGGATTTTTTTGGTTAGTTGCTCCTTCCATTGCAGATTCATAAACGTAGAGGAAGGAAGCAATACTGCCCTCACCAGGTGTGAACTTGTCTCAAAGAGGGGGTTTTGGAATAACTGGGCGTTGAGATAAGTGCTGCTTGAGCTGTTTAAGGAGAGACAAAGCACTGGCTAGCTGTTGCTCCATAAGAGCTAGCCTAGGGCTATTATCAGCAGAAAAGCTAGAAGGGTTGCCTCCCCCAACAGCTTCCATTATTATAGTGGTTCTTGTGGTGTAGAGGAGCCCCTATAGTGAGCACCACTTGTTGGAATTTGGCTTTGAAATTGGCTCGCTGGTGCTTGCAGCCTGAAAATCCAACAATGTAAATCATGGGCTTTTATTACCGCTGATTGGAAAATAATAAAAATAAGAAATTGATAAAAAGTTTAATTTATAGAGGGTTCAATGGGCGCCACATGGGGGTAAAAGCAAATATCTATCTAATAACTCAATAAAGGTATTAAAAACGTCAAGGCTCAACGTTCGTATGGCTTGGGAAACTTCAGAATTTGTTAATATGCGATTTTAGCCTATTGAGGCTTGACAAACTAGCGTCTTTTTAATAAAACGATGGATGAGGAATCACTATTGGCCAAAATGTACCCATGAAGTACCAACTTGATATTTTCAGCCAATCCCCATCCAAGAAAATATTTTCTCCTTGAGGGACCTCCACCACACCTATAAAAGGGGGCGGTTCCCATGTAGGTGCTTGAACGGGATTAGATGAGGCTAGGGGTGAACTTTTTGAAGGGTGCCCCAGAATAGGCTGCAAAGTTGGAGGAATCGGATTTCCCAACTTTGCTCTATTTGCCCAAGTAGGTTTTGTAAATTTGTTGCCCCAATTTGCAGGGTTACACTGAGAGTTGGCCAGTGTCTTTTGGCCGACTAAATAATTATTGTTAACAAATTTGATTTCCCTATTATCATGGACTCATAAATGTCTGACATTTTTTCTATTTAGCCGATTTTTACCTACAACATTCTTCTTCTGAGGCCTGGTAAGCAGATGTCTGACACCTGCATTGATGCAGTAAAAACCTCTTTTTTCGCCCTAATTATCCTGAAACCCGCCGGCGCATCAAGTAATATATTTGTGTGCCTGCTCTCATCACTTTTGCTGAGCATCAACTTGCTCTTTACGTTGAAGCAATGGACACCGCTGGCCTCACAAACAAAGAAAACCCACAACTATACCTCCTTATGCCCCATGTCACTGATGCTCCCAACCTGATGCTGTCCACCATGTTCCACCAGCTAAAGCAGGCGGCAGAAAAAGTTTATAAAAGCCTCCCGCTTTCTGATATGGATTCCTAGGCTGTTAGCTGAGGTGCCATATTAGGAATCTTTTTTTATTCTAATAATCCCTTTATTTGGCCCATTTGCAAATAAGATGCATGGCGGCTCCCATTTTGGGTTTGGCACCACTAGTGTTAAAAAAGTTACCTGAGGGGAATCTCAGTTAGCTATCAGGAAGACTTAAACATGGCGTTAAGCCTTTTCTTGGGTTTAAAAATGGCTCAACAAAAGGCTGCCTTTATAATGATTGGTTCCAGTGGAACAAAACCCTGACAGAGTTTGCTGATCAATTCAAATTAAAATTGCACGTTTTATTAAGAATAAGGACGTTATAAATGCTGATGTTGGGTTTGCAATTACTTTGGTGATGAAACCACACTGTGAGCTCTTTGCAACAATGGCCCCAGTTTTTAAGGGGATATCCCTTTACTTAAAATTGTCAATTATCTGCAACGACTAGCCACAACGTTCAGTCCATCCAATTTGGAAGAGAAGCCATTGATGACTGTCACTGACCCTTCCTATTTTTGCATCATGCCACGTTAACCTATACTCTAGCAAATCAATAGCTTTTCTAAAATATTCCGCCCCTCCCTCGGACGTTCCATAATCCTTTACCCAATCTTAGGCTGTTTCTTTTAATGAAACTCAGATATAAGATGCCTTCAGAATTACATGATTTATATGTGGCGACAAGGATACCTCGCAGTAAAAGCCCCACCAAGTGGAAAGTTTACACTGTATAGCTGAACCCATATGATCAGGGAAAATATCAGGCGAAGTAGATTTGGGACCCTCTACCTCTGCTGTTTTGACTTCATTTGTTTCATTTGAACCCAAAAATCTTCTTCACATTGGACCCCATAATTACACTGACGTGATTCTATATCAACAACCTGGCAATGGCATACATGTGCTGACCCATTCACAAGCTAAAGAGGTAGCAGTGGCGGAGGCCCTCCAAGAGATCCAAAAGCCTTACGCCTGCCAGATATTGGAGCGAAACTCATCAGATGAACCCTGACCCTCTTTAAATATGACACCACGAAAGGGGGTGAACGTCGCCATCCCTGTAGAAGAGAACTTTAAATAATAATCTGAGGTCAGAATCGGCATCTTGCAGTTCTTGAACATCCTTGGATATACATATATTCATTATTAAAGGTTCCTCTTATTCTTAGTGTACCATTTGTGATGATTTTTTGATGAAAAACAATTTTTTGCAATCATAGACACTGACACACTGGTTAACATAGTATCAACGAAGTTGATGGTCAATCTACCGTTGAAATCCAATATGGAGCACTAGGTGGTATATGGGGTAGCTGGATCTGAATGCACTGTCTCAAAGGGGCGTATAGTTCACTGCCTCTTTGGATTGAGTCTAACCCCATCTCTACACTTGTGATTGTGTTGCCAAACCACAACTACAACATGCTGATACTAGCAGACTTCATGCGCCAATTTGGTGTGGTAGTTAATATGGCTGAGAAGACATTTGATATTCCAGGACAATGGATTCTGGTTTACTTCACCTCAAGAGATGTTCTAAAGGATTCTTCCTACACTAGGGAAAATTAACCTCACATACCATGATGGCTTTATACCCATCCACTATTAGCAATCCAAACAAAGATAAGGCTCACCCTAACCATTATATAGTACTGGGGATACCCCTCTGATCCACGGCTGCTATAACAATACCCTCTGGACACCAAGTTCTAGTGGTAAAGGGCTTATGAATGAATTCAAGAAGGGCTATACATGGAGAACTTTAACCTAACAAACTATCCCGCCTTGAACCCCATGTGGACCCATGCATCAGATTACTTGAGAACAAAAAGGATAAAGTGTTATTGGTGAACCTGAATAAAGGCCACTGATGGTCCAGAGATACCAGGTAATAGCGTATCTACACTTGTATGCTGATGAGATCCTCTATATCTACACATTTGGGTCGTTGAAAGAGTTTGGCATTCACACCGGATTTTTTGGCAGGCATAATGGCAGTGCCCCCTGAGAAACTTTGGTAAGGTTATCATAGGAGAAAAAGAATTGTGCAATGGTGCTTTTGAAGAAAGGGAGCTTATTGCCTTCAATGGCCATGATTTGGGATTACTTGTGGTGTTGTCCACTGATTGAATACAGGAGACTACCCTCCTATCCAATCCTAGACGTTTGGTCACTCACAAGTTGTTGTATATTAGTTTTATGAAGAGTTAGGGAATCTTCTGGAGCAGGTAGATAACTGGAGCCATCCAAAAGCCCCAGGCTTCTTCCATGTTGATCTTTTAGGAAGATGTAACTGAAACCAATTATGTAGTAACTGACTACCAAAGCCTTAAATTATCACCAAAAAGGAATCATATCTGCTTCCCAAGTATGATGACGGTTTAGACCTCTTTAACGGTGCTCACTATTTTTTGGCCATAACCTGATATCAGGGTATTGGCAAATCGAGTTTCCTTAGGCAGAGCATTAGAAGTGCGCGATAATCACATATAAGAAGGTTATTCTAGCTCCTTCAAATGCTGCAGGGCTATTTAATGCCAGGATTCTTTTCAGAGGGACATGTGCACCATTCTAGGGTGACCTCAAGCTATTGTGCATCCTAATTTACCTTGATGACAACAACATATTCTCATGTATTTATTAAGAGCATTTAGTTTATTTAGAGGAGGTGTTCCGCGCTTTTTTTTCAGCAGCTAACATAAAAAATAGTTTCACAAATGCCACTTACTTAAAGAACAGCTAGAATATTTTGGGTTCATGTTAGACGCCAGGGCACTTAGACTGCAACTGGATAAGATAGGAGCCATCAGTTTGATAGCACCTAAGTAACAAAGTGGATATTCAAGTATTCTTGGCATGGTTGGTTACTAACAATGCTTCATTCCTAATTCAGCTTTATTTGGGCTCCACTCTTTGATCTTTAAAGGGTAATGCCACGTTTGAGCGGACAGAACGATGTCATAGTGCCTTTGGCATACTTTGGATGGCAATTACCAACGCCCTTGTGCACAATATCAAAACTCTGAGAGGGAGTTCTTCATTTAGACTGACGCTTCCCTTTCTACCATAGAACAAAACTATCTTAATGGAGTTATGATGTTGTGGAGCACCCCATTTCTTATTTCAGTAGAAGATTAAGCTGCCATGAACGTTACTACACTTAAATTATGAAGGTGTTCCTAGGTATAAAATTATACTTACAAAAATGTTTTTAGTTTACCTTTATGGAGTAAAATTTTAAGTTCTTAATCGACCACAATTCTTTGTGCTGATTGCAGAATATGGGAGCTGGAGTGATATCTAGCGTGGTGGAATCTCAAGATCCAAGAATAAGACTTTGAAATAATTCAACGCCCTGTTGTGGAGCACCAGAACGCTGACTGCTTTTCTCAGCTACTAACTATTGTCATAGCGACAGATCTGGCTCTTTGAAGTATGAAAAGATTATCAATGTCAATTACATCAACAGGCTACCTCATGTTCTTTTAGAATTAGATGGGATAAGGCTGATACTTTTTGTTAAAAGGGTAGCTATAAAAGAATATCAGTGTACTATGTTGAGCTTCCCAAGGCCCTCTGACCAACCAGATATTAACACACATGCACATAAGATGATAGTTCATGGAGAGCTATGTAAACCATATGAATTCCTGCAGCCGCGTTATTAATGAGAGTATGCAAGTTGAAGTTCTTGAAACTATTTCCTGTTGTCACTGATGTCAAGTTGTGAAACCTTTCCATAAGCTTCCTCCTATCAGCTGGTGAAACCCCATTTCTCATGGCACATGGTGTCATTGATGTTGTGGGGCCCTTGTTAATAGGCGCGAATCGCTCTAAATACATCCTGGTAGTAATAAATCATTTGACAAAGTGGATAGAGGCTTGAAAGGTAAGATTTGGGGTATAACCGCTGCCAAATTCATAATGGAGTGCATCATTCAATGGCATGGTTACCTGCATTTCATACTCAAAGAGATCAGAACTAAACTCACCTCAAATGTCCTTCCCAAACTGAATAAATTAATGGCAATCCACTGGGCAATAATGACCCCATACCACCCTAAGACCAATGGAACCATTGAGTATTTTAACATAATCCAGGTAATTATACTCAGGAAGCTTGAAATGGATATAGCGTCATACTGGAGCACCCTCATTTCCAACACAGTCTTCAAATACAACATTATATATTACTCAGTGACTAAAAAGTCACGTTCATTTGCCTTATGGGAAACACACAGCTATTCTTGCACTAATATACTCCTGTGTAGAGAATACTGGCATAATTGATCCAAAATGCTATCTTGTGACTTTGGTTTCCACGCTAATTAATCTTCAGACTGAAATGTACTGAACAAGACAAGCCAAAAAGATCAATGATCATGATTTTTATCAACAAAACTGTATTGGACTTTCACAGTTTTAGATAGGAAAGAATAGCATGTTCCAAGGCTAGCACAGATTCAGATGAATGAATAAACTGGCTAACATATGGATCAGGCCATTTAAAAAATTGTATAAAAACAGTTGACAATTCCTTATGATCAAGGAGCTAGTCAATGGGCGGATTATCAACCAAGTGCAAGCTAAGTTCCGCCGGTCATATAACCAGTAGAGAGAACATTAAGAGTGTGGGAAACAATAAAATAACAAATAACAAATAATAAATAATAAATAATAAATAAAATAAATAGATAAATATATAAATATAGTTATTAATGCACCTTAATAGATGAATAAGCCACTAAATAGTTTTACCGCTTTTCTATGAATCATGATCAGCTCAGCCGCCTATGATCCCTCAGGGCATTCAGGCGCATTAACTGGTAGTAAGCACATTTTTTTCCTACAACGCCTCATAGTAGTTTTTGCCTCGCTGGGCCCTTTGGGCACCAAAGGGGATAGGCGCCTGTCTCATTAGAGGTGATGGGGTCAGCAGCAGAATACGGAAAAATTGCCAATGAGAGGGGATAGTTCTCCAAGTATTAGCTGATATAGTAAAATTGACTGGGAACCCAGGATAGGAGTCATGGAGGAGGTAAAGCAACCAGGTCATTGAAATGGACACATCCCTGGGCTGCCAGAAGTAAGGCCCATAACCACATTTGCTTATGTCCTGAGATAATAAGAAATAGGCGATGAAGTGGATAGATATAGTCAGTGAGCACCAAAGATGATGTATGTGCCTGAATGAGGGGCAAAAGATGCTCCAAGCAACAGGCAATCCATAAAGAAGTCTCCCAGGCTGGGATAAGCATGGGGAAAAAGGCGGACGCAGAAAAGGTCACACAATGAGCTTACTCAATTGTCGCCTGATAATGTCCCATCTTTGAAACTAACTTACCTGTGGGAGAAAAGGGAATCATGTTACTAATGAGTGCCATCAGAAGAAGATTTTAACACAGGCGATTGGCCTCCAGAGCTTCAAATGTGGCAGAAATCCCAAAATACATGAGGTTGAGCTGGTTATTTTATAAGTTTACCCCTAATGAGCAAAAGTGGTTCTGAGCCAGGAAAATTCTCCTGAACAGCTACCCAGCATCCAAAAAATAAAGAATAGCATCTGAAGAATTGGCAACCTCTCTGGATGATGATTGGCAGTTGATGGCAGCATCAGACATGCAATACTGTCTGCAAGGAAACGCGCCGCTTGGGAAATGCAGACCTCCTAAACTGCTCTCCAACCCAGTATAACTGCACCACAAAATTTTTGAAGGGGGTTACTTCAGGACTCATGTAGCTGATCAACTCTGAAGAGCCCCTCCTGAGCTAAGGAAGTCGCCAAATCCGCCACTGGCACATCATTGTATCAAAGATTTCAGGAAACTTAGGTAGTTGATCTGGCCCAGGATTGGCCACACCTCCATCATGCCATGCTCCAAAAGGTTATGTAGCGGTATGAGTGTGTGGCTGCATTTAAGAGGAAGAAGATATAATAAAAAACTGAAAATTGAAATTTTACACCAACGAAAAATTATCATCCAGTCAAGGGGAAGAAATGTCTGAACATTAATTATTACTGGGCATAAGCTTAAATTATTGACTGGTAAGTCATTGGCTATCCGCCAGAATCTGGATGAAAATATTTTAAAATAATTTAATTTGTCAGTTTGAGTTGCTGATAAGTGATCTGACTTAATGCAAATAAGAGGATTTCGTCATAAACTTTGTTAAAAAATCAATATCAAGGAATTAGGGAAGCTAAGTTAGCTGAGCCAGATGAACAATGTAGTGGCCGCAAAGATAAGTATTTAAGGGCCAATGAATAATTAAGGAAGCAAGTTTAGAGAACAATTAACTGCAGTGTGACTTTGTGGTGCAAACCCTATCTTATGAAAATCCCTAAGGTTATTGAAAGTAAATCTCTGCCATTGAAATAAAGATCATTGTTATAATAGCTCTTTACATCCATTTGAAAGCTTATTATATTTTATCAGGGGATGGCGTTTGTCATATAACCCTCCTTTTGCATCAGTGGTATTAGTCCCTGCGCAACCTTCCATTAGATTACACCTCATCTGCCAGAAATCTAACACTATGTTAACAGGTGCGTCTGTGTTTATGAATGCGCAAAAAATTTAATCTTTGTCACTAAAAATATTATATCAGGTACATTCAGACTAAGAAGAACCTTAATTGTTTAGTATGTGTATATCCAAGGAGCCTTTTTATCAAGGAACCTTTAATGACATTTCCAATCTATGGGTATTCCCTTGTGATCATCTCTATGGGGATGGCGACGTTCACTCATTTGTGTATATTACATCCAAAAAATAATGGGGTCTATGTGAAGAGTTTTGCTCCAGTATCTGTAAGGCTTAGCTTTTCTGCATCTCCCACTGAGCCTCCTCTGCTGCCACTTTCTTATACTGGGAGTGTCAAGTTCATGTACGTCATCAGAGGTTTGTTGGTACAGCGTCTAATTAATGGTGGTGCCAGTTCTGTTGTATAACCGCTTGTTATTTTCAGGTAGGATAATTGAGGTTAAAGCGGTGGAAGTAGAGTTTTCCTTCTTTACTCTACTCTAGTTTTTTCCCTGGTCATATAATTTCATCTATGCAAAGTTGATTCTTTGCTTAGCTATGAATTCCATTGCAAAGTGTCCTCATTGCCCACAGTGGTGGCATGTCAAACCAGGTGCATCACATCTATGAGCGTCATAAAAGTTCCCATCTTAGGGTTAAAGGTTTGTATGGAGGATATTAGGCCGCTTGTGGCAGGATGCTCAAGGAGACAGGTTTGGAAGCGTCATAAGATTTCTTTCCAAGTGGGGTCTGAACGTTATGTCAAGTTGTTAAAAGTAGGTAACAAATTTTGAGTATGCTATGTACCCTCAGATAACTTGCCCATAATTTTGAAGAGCTTGCAGTGTGGTTTCACCACCAAAGTCATGGCAATCCTAACGTTGGCTTGAGATAATATAGCTGCCTTTACTTAAAGATAGGCTTCCAAAATGATCTGAATGGCGAAATTGACTAAGGGTTTGTAATATTAGAACTAATTGTCAAGAAGTCAGACTTTTGTTAGGCCATTTTTTCTACTCGCCTAAATAATTTTAAGACTGTTAACTTAACTTCATGGTAGGTTTAGAGAAGTTCTCGATGTAGCATGTGACCTGGTCAGCTCTCAAGATCTAATGTGGATATCATTAGCTTCACCTTTAGTGGTCAAAGCTCCTTCCATGTCAAATTTGAAGCATTCTATAAACCCGTGAATGTTTCTTTCTCAATTAACTGAGTGTAGCTTAGTGATGCAAACAATTTAATCTCGCTAAGAGCTGCGCAATCTATGAAAAGCTGTGGTGCCTCCAGCCTGGTAAAAATTTGACCAATTGAGGAGGTATACAGGTCAGGGAACAGAACTCAAGTCTTATGAAGCCTTTTGTGGGGTAGTGGGTTAATTTTTTAGCACTAGTGGTGCCCATCCAAAAGGGGGAGCCAACACACATTTTTATTTGTGAAAAAGCCAAATAATGGAATTATTAAAAAATAAAAAAATCCTAATATAGCCCTAGGTTTTCAGCCTAGGAAGCCATATCAGAAGGTGGGGATGCTTTGGGGAAAATTTTGTCTAACGCCCACTTTAGCTGGAAGACCATGGCAGAAAGCATAGGTTTTGGGGAATCAGCGACATGTGGCATAAGGAGGTATAATTAGGGGTTTTATTTGTTAATGAGGCTGGCAGTGTCCATCGCCTCAACGTATTAAGCAATTTGATGCTCAGCAAAAGTAATAAGAGCAGACACACAAGTGAAAACTTGATGTCAGACATTCTCTTTCTCAACTCAAGAAAAAGAATGTTGGAGGTATTAGGGCTCCCAAATCTGCTATCATGATTGGCCCATCTCCTGACCAATCATCAAAGAATAATGGGTATTTCAGCAATATGAGTACCTACAGTGAAAAGACCCTTGTGGATTCTTGGTGGAATCCCAACAATCGGAAAAATATGATTTATCATAAAAATCAACTTAAAACGGTAAGTATTAATGATAGAAATACTCTGACTCCTCAGTCAAATATGAGGAGTATAATATCGCGTGGATCAGAACCTTTACAAGGCAAGAAGATTTTACCCATCGATGATTGGGTGCAAGTAAACCAATCATTATCATCCAAATCTAACCACCATTGGTGTGCAAAGATTTTACTCAAAGATGATAGGGTAACAATTAGCTAATCATTACCATCTGAGTCTGACCATCGCCAAGTTACCCAATCATTACCAGTTGAGTCTGAACACCGCCAAGGTGAAAAGATTTTACTCACTGGTTATTGGATACAATTCATTCAATCATTACCGCATGGGTCAGTTTTGCCTCAAAAATTTTATCTTCCATCTGATAGGCTAAAAGCCTATATTTCCTAATCTAGACAATTGAGCTTTACATTCTTTTACCTTGATTATTGATGGTCTTGAAAATCAAACTAGTTTAAATAGGAAAAGCTAGTATTGATAAGGGGGCCTTTCTTGGTTTTTCCACGCTTTCTATAATAAAAAACATAAAAATTATAAAAAGCTATTATTTTATACTTTTATTAAAAAGTAAGTTTCTCACTCTGAGAAATTAATTGTGGCCTCCATTAGCAGATCCCACAATTTGGTGCTTACTACAGGGGTCAAGCCCCTGAATACTTTATTAGTTATTAACAACATGGAGACTGTCAACGCGAACAGCTCTCCTGACTTGCGATTAGTTGCTCTCGAGAAGCAACTGGCCAGCTCTTTTTCCCAGCTCAAAAAGTTAGAGCAACGGCCATTCAAACTACCCCTGAAGGATAGATACACCCCTGGTGAAGGGAGTGTTGCCTCCTTCTTGTATGTTTGTGAAGCTGCAATGGATGGCGCTACTGACAAACAAAAAGTTCAGTACATCCTTCCCTGTCTAAGCCGCCAAGCTCAAGAGTTGATCGTTTCTCATTTGGATCCTCAGCACACCTGGTCAGAGGTCAAGAAGGCCCTCTTAGCTGAATTCGGGTCCCAGCAGAGCTTACACCAAGCAAAACAAGCTTTCATGCGCCTTGCCATGTATGAGGGTGAAACCCTCTTTAATTTTGCTGAGCGGTTCTACCTCGCTGCTCAAAGGTTGGCTAAGTCTAACCTGATTACCCTGGATGATGCTATCACCGCTATCTTAACAGGGTTAGCTTCACAACCCTCTCTCTCCAGGCACATTGTATCAGTGAAACGTCACTTTACAACCTTCCGAGATATAAAAGAGGCTTTGTTAGACGTTGCTCATATCCCTTTAGAGGAGCTGGAGCCGCTGAATCGTTGGAGGTGAGGCCACCTGTGCTTATCCTCCCCCCAAAATTTGCTTCTTCAGTGCAACTTAAAATGGACGTTCCTCATCCATGCAAAGCAGAGATCCCACACTATGGTTTCCCCTTCAGCTCGATCCATAGGTGCGCGCTTTAAGGGTATGTCCTCCAGGACTACTGGAGTTGAGAAAATACCGGTTAAAGAAAAACAAATTACCCCGCCTCTCATGACTGTCTCCCCCACTTCGATTGTTCCTTGCCCATGGTGGAAAATACCCCAGAGGCTGACTCTGAGGGGGTTACAAAAACGTTGGGTATTACTTGCTGGGAGCTCCCTCGGAAGTGGAGGTTCCTGATTGCCTGAATTCTGGAGGAGTAGATGAGGCCACCATACCTGAGGACACTTACCTCCGTCAAGTCCTAGGGGAGCCCATTGAAATTGATACTGCCAGCAATGCTGATGAGGTGTTGTCTCTCAACATTCGCCCTATCCAGAATGGCCATATCATGCAATCCATTCAGGAAAATTACCCTGGGACCGCGTGCAAATTAACCTCATCTTTTCATCATAAAGAGGTCCTAGCGCTATCACCCACTTCTGGGGGAATACTCATGAAGGTCGAAGTGGTCATTCAAAAAGTTTGGGTGATGGCTATCCTAGATACAGGCTCCTCAGTAAACATCATCTCCTCCAAGTTGATGAAAAAGATCCAACTTGCACCTGACTTGGAGTACAACTAAGACTTTGGAACCGCTTGACCCAATAACACCCGCGCACTTGGCGCTTACTTTTCACTTCCCATTCATATTGGGAAGCTTATTCTATTGTCCCCTGCATTGTCTTTGGATAATAATGATTACGAGATGCTGATTTGTACTCAGTTCATGATCAAGTATGAAGGCATCATCAATATGAAGCAAGGGTCTCTATCTTTAATGAACTACAAAGTTCCATTAGTCTTATCCAACGAAGAACTCATTAAGAATGATGACACTTGCCTAGTTGAATACCCCTCTCCCGCAGTGCCTTTACATTATTTCACTTCTGGGCATAACACTAAGAAATTGCACAATTCAGTGAAGGCTAGTGATGGCATACCAATTTCTGCAGAAGATGAGGTGGTGAATAAGTCAGAAAAAGTTCAGGCTCCCAAAGAACAGCCTAAAAAAAGAAAAGTCTACTTCTAAACCCACGGAGTCAGCCAATTCCCATCCCAAGGCTCAAGAGAATCGATCTTCTAGGAATGCTACCTCTCGTGGACCTCAGTCAAAACCCTCGCGCACTGAAGATGAAAAATTATGGGCTGGAAAGTCTAGCCAAACAAAAACAGTGACTCAAAAAGGCCAAGCTGCAAAGGAGCACGAGCTCCTCTGCCCTCTTGCAAAGTGTTGGATAGGGTTCTATATCACCGCAATTGCACAACTCCTCAAAGTGGCACACTTAGATCAAATTGGGATGGGCTATATATTATCATACACAAGAGAGGAGATGAGTACTCCATAAAGTCTTTGGCTACCAGAAACATCATAATCCGGGTACATGGCCACTTTCTCCGACCCTACACCCCTACCAACATTCTTGAGGGGGCAATGTCAAACATTCTCTTTCTCAACTTAAGAAAAAGAATGTTGGAGGTATTAGGGCTCCCAAATCTGCTATCATGATTGGCCCATCTCCTGCCCAATCATTAAATAATAATGGGTATTTCAGTAATATAAATATCTAAAGTGAAAAGACCCTTGTGGATTCTTGGTGGAATCCCAACAATTGGAAAAATACAATTTATCATAAAAATTGACTTAAAATGGTAAGTATTAATGATAGAAATACTCTGACTCCTCAGTCAAATATGAGGAGTATAATATCACACAGATCGGAACCTTTGCAAGACAAGAAGATTTTACCTGTCAATGATTGGGTGCGAGTAAACCAATTATTATCATCCAAATCTAATCACCATTGAGGTGCAAAGATTTTACTCATAATGATAGGGTAACAATTAGCCAATCATTACCATCCAAGTCTGACCATTGCCAAGTTACCCAATCATTACCAGTCGAGTCTGACTACCACCAAGGTGAAAAGATCTTACTCACTGGTGATTGGATACAATTCATCCAATCATTACCGCATGGGTCAGTTTTGCCTCAAAATTTTATCTTCCTTCTGATAGGCTAAAAGCCTATATTCCCTTAATTTAGACAACTGAGCTTTATATCCTTTTATCTCAAACATTGATGGTCTCAAAAATCGAACTAGTTTAAATAGGAAAATCTAGTATTAATAAGGGGGCTTTTCTTGGTTTTGCCGCGCGTTTTTTATAATAAAAAACATAAAAATTATAAAATGATATTATTTTATACTTTTATTAAAAAGTAAGTTACTCACTCTGAGAAATTAATTGTGGCCTCCATTAGTGGATCCCACACTTGATGCGCTGACAGTTTGAGGTAACTGGGGTTAAAGAGAGTTTTTGCTGTATCAATGCAGGCACAGCTTGCACCAAAAGAGAGCTCCTCAATTTTTTATTTTGCATCCTCATCAAAACCATGGGGGAAATTGGGATGGGAATACCCTCAACAAGGGGTTCCATTGCACCATGAAAATGTTGGCAGAGGAGGGTGTTGGCAGGAGCAGCTGCTTCTACCGCCATTATGTTAATATTTAATAATTGGGTAAACTGTTTTTAGATTTAAAATAGTGGGGATGCAAATCAGGAGAATTTACAAAAATTTCTCCAAGGCGAGATTGGGCTTACCATTATAAGGCCTATCCATATCATCAATCCATTCAAGTGCTTCAAATGAATTTAAATCAGCTAATGCTGGGCCAGCTAATGGAGTAGTGCAGTGGCGGATCCTGATTGGCTGTGAACAGTTGATCATGGCAGCTCAGCCAAAACTGTCTCATCCATTAGTCCAGGATCTCATAATTCCAACAAATTTTTAAAAAAATTTAAATTTTGTTTGGCTGCTGCTTTGGAAGCAGCACCAGAATTAGCCAAGGTTAGGAGCGGGAGAATTGCCCCACTTAAAAAATTTTGTGAGGCAGCATCCAGCCTAGGGTAGTGGGTTAATCAGTCAGCATTACAGCAACTCTTAATTGATCCCTCTAGGTGAGGAACAGTTTACTCCAGAGCTGTCACTGTCTATAAGCTGACTTTCTTCTCCATCTAGATTGGCAAAAAGTTTTTTTGGCACTTTCTTTGGCTTTTTCCTGGATGCACTGACATCTCTTTTTTTATCTTTTTTGAGTTCATCATTCTCATGTCAAAAATTCTGACAATCTTTCTTTTTATTGTCTATATCCTACTCAAGGGATTGCAATCACTCAACCGCACCATTGAGGATGCCCTTCATTTGGGAATTCATGATCCCAATGTTGCAGATCTGTCTGGATGGGTGTAAGTCCCGGGGAACATCCTCTGGCTGTTGATCGGGCCATTTTCCCATCCCTGAGTAAGAAGACACCGAAGAGGATGGAGGTACCCCTCATTACTCAGGGCGATCTCGCTCACATAGTAGACAAGCGCTAAGTAACAGCTCTTCCGCTTCAGATTCCACCCCCAGAACCCACACTTACCTCAGCAGAACTGTTATGGGGAATCAGCAAAATCTGCGCTGAGATTGATGAATTGAAATCAATTGGATCTAATTTAAGTGGTAATCTGGCTAATGCTCAGATCTCAAATGGCCAGAAAAGCATGAAGACTGAGTTATCGGCTGGAATGCTTGACAGTCCCAATTCAATTAAAAGGCCAATTGAACAAATCACCTCCCTATCAAAGTCTTTGGGGATTATCCTCAATGGGCAGGCTATAGCATCAGACGCCATCATTGAGGGTTCAAAGTCCCCTGTTGATAATTCAGGCGTTGCAGTCAATGTGATGCCACTGACCAAAAGAATGGCCCAGCGACTGAGCGTGGGTGGGTTGGGCGTACTGAACCCATTCCCAACCCAAATAGACCCATCCCTATGTGGGGTGGCCTTGGGGGATTCCCATTGCTCGTTGGGCCAAACACCGTCACGCAACTGTCAGACGTGTAGCTAAGGCTCAGTTTGGACGTTTGAGGTCAAACTGACAGCAACTCAGCCCACCACCCCTATTTTGCGATGTCAGTTCTCAAGGAACAAACCCGCCCATTCCCAAACAATTCGCCAGTTAGGTCAAAATTGCGGGACCCAATCCCAGCTTATCACTACCCCTATACCACTATTTAATCAGTTGCATAGCACTGAGAAAATTGTGGTTGATTTTCTTCCTTTTCCCTTCAATAAAAAATTTTGCCATAAAACCAAACAAATTTTATTATTTCTTCTGACCGCATCCCTGATAACGTTTCCCTGGTGGCCTGTCAGTCCATATACCAGATGGGCTCTACCAGTACTTATGGTCACTATGGCCCTCTCTGTCATCGAAAGTACTTAGCAAGTCTGATATTTTTGGCTCTATAACCCTGTGATCATGAACTTCCGGCAACAGTACATGGTGATCTTGTGGCCATAAGCCCACCAATTGCAAGAGAGAATCTGTCTCCTTGCCGCTTCAGTTGAAATGACCCCATATTCTGAGGACCTCATTGATACTATCTCTGTGATCCCACCCCTGCAGCGAGGCCCCTGGGTCAGGAATGGGCTCATTGTGGTTCATCGTCAGGATTATTCTCACTGTTGTGTTACACCAACAATTTGTCATTTCCCAATTCCTGGCTCCATATAATGTTGTTCATTCGACAATGCCTCTGGCATTCTGGCTTGCTTTTTAGGTGCTTACACATCCCTACTGGCAGGATGGTCTAAAATTCTTCTGCCATTTCCATGACAATGGGTCCTCATGTTAGTCTAAGATGAAATTTTATTCCAATATTAAATTATCATTGGACTAATGCAGGGTATCCAATTCTTTATCAAAATTGGTGCATTAACCATTTTAATAAACAAATGGTGCAAGGTCCAGGCTTAGTTTGTGCTACCAAGTGCCTCTACTTGGTTTAACTAGTCCAATATTTCTTCAGTACACTGTGGATCCAAGGAATAAGATTTTTTGAGATCGAGCTGCTCTGTGTTACTCCACTCCATGAGTAATTGGCTAAAATTAACTACTACCAAATCCATTTGGTCAGTGATGCTTCAGCCTAATGTGGCGATGCAATTGCTGATACATGCTTTGGAATTGTTAATTCTCATTACCTAGTCAGTCATCTCTTGCATAAAATGCTCAGAATTAGCTCCCAGCGTGTTGACATCTCTATCCTAATTTAAAGTTAGGACTTTATTGTTCAAGAGTTCCCCATATCCCCGCGAGATTGCTTGTTTTAGCTGAGGCACCATTTGTTCCATGCATCTGTCAACTCTGGTAATGCGTTTGTGAACTTGATCAACTGCTCCTCTTACCTTTTAGTGTTTGATCAAATTGCTCCAGTAGGAGGTGTTTATTGTTCTGTTGGGCCTGCACTATCTCATGATGTTAATGCTTTATATGTTTTGGTGGACAGTGCTCACAGTAACTGAAAGATTAAAGGTTAGATATATGCAAAAAGGTATTTCAGTATGTTCTGTTGAGAGTTGAGGCGTCTGGTAAGCCCAGTTGTGCTGGCATCTAGATTGGACATGTACAGCTCATAACGCTGGCTTAGTCTCTTTGATTGAGCATCTACAGGAAGTTCTCTACTGGGTATCCATCATAAAGCTGGTACCCTCTAAGGAGCAACTCTATGATGTGGAGGAGCTGCTTGAGTGTAACTTTAGTTGCGCCCCTTGTTGTAGTGACTCCAGCTTTGGCCAGATTGTGATTTGTATCTCCATTGGGGCGTCACCTGGTTCATGCAAAGTGCTTGCGGTGAAGAGGGGAGGTTCCATATCTGAGATCTACATATTCTCAAGCATCGTACTTTGCTCTGAAGCCAACAAGGTCTTAAGAAGTAATGGGATTGGTGGTTGAAGAATGTCGTGGCCTCGAGATATTGATGTTTTTAGTGTAAGTTGGTGGCCCCTGTAATTAGCACCATTGTAACAAAACTACATATTCCTGTTTTCTTAAGGATCTGGCAACATTAGGAATTCTATTTGTGGTCACTAAATGCAAGGAATGACCAACATGGCAATTGCCATCCCTCAATGATATGTCAAAAATTGATAAAGTAATAGATTCATAGAGATGGCTTTATTATCAGCAAAGTTGCACTACAACTTTTTTTTAGTACTAGATGGTCCCAACCCAAGGGGGGGGATTCATCGATGTGTTGCACTACAACTTTAGTTTCATGAACAAAATTAAAAAATAAACTTAATTTTTTTCTCTTTTCTTGGTAGAGTCGAGCTAATAATAATCTCTAACCCTTTCTATCTTCCAGTATCTCACCCTTTTGAAATTATATCGCTCCATAAAATGGGTCTTTGTTTTTGGGCTTGTACATCAGGTTTAATGCGGCGTATACCTTGGTTTCACTAATAAATTTATAACATGACCAATCCATCTTGGAATTTGCAACGGGACTTTGAGTGTGGTTTTCTGTTTTAACATCTGCATTCATACTTTTTTGATCTCTTATCATCAATCAACATTAAACTCTGTTAAATCAGTGATAAATATTAGTCTTGATCTTGGTGGATAGCCAAATATTTATTGGTCAATATTTTAGGCTTATTGTCCAGCCCTATCTAATTTTGCTGAAAACAGCTTTTTATAAACCTGAACAGAGCCTTCACCTACTGTCAAGTTCTTTTTAAAAACTTTTAAAAGTCTAAATTATAGGATGTCACTATTGAAGTTCTAGCCTTAGGATAGAGAATATAAGGTGTCACTTCTGGTAGTTTGATGATATACAAGAACTTACAGGGTATTGTAATTTCTTCAAACTCTACAACAGAGTCCGCTGACTTAGAACCCATAGACTCAGCTGTCAATTTCTCTCAGAGTATTATTGATAGTAAGTAATAATAAAATCGTAGGTGGAATAATATCTCTCTCCCTCAGCGAAGAGGTGCAATACTCTCTATCCTGGTAAATAGCAGATATCTATCAGTCAAATTTATTATGATCCCCATAATATTGCAAAGTTTTCTAGGGATAATACTTTTATATCCTCCTCAGATAAATTGCTAAAACTAAATTTTTTAGAATAAGTCAAAAACTACTTTTCTTAAGGTTTCATCAAAGGCGAACATATTATTAGAAATTTCCAAGGACTTTTTTTAATCTAGACTATAAAAAAGACTTCAAAAAAACCTTAAAAATCTTAATAATATACATGTGATATTTTAAGTATTTTTTTCTGAAGTGACTATTCAGCATCACTTTCACTCCAACTATCAGACAGGTGTAAATTCTAGTCCTGATGTATTCTACATAGAGCCATAAATCCTCCCTTGTAGACTGTAGCTTACTTATTCCACACAATAAGTTTGGTTTATCAAATAACCTGAGCTTTGTCAATTTACTTTAGCTTTTAAAAAATTCAGTCTTTTTGTGATTCAGGTTGAAATGCAACAGAAAACATAGTGAGCTTTCCTGAACAATCAAGTAAGTTAAAAGTAGTACCTGTGGAAGCAAATGCAGTAGATGTAACTTCTTTGACCTTACTGTGTCCAGCGACAAATGGTTATAGACATTTTACAGTGCCACAAGGAGCATCAAGGAAGAATAAACGCTCAAAGTCTGAATCAGTGCTTTGTGCTTTCTCATTGTAAGCTTTTTTATTCTTACTTTTGAGCTCATAAAGATTGAAAGACACTTCTTTAGACACTAAACGGTGTCATAAGATATCTCAAAAAAGTATTTATAATTTCCCTTAATATCACATTAGTATTGTGATAACGAATGAATTCTGTACTGTTGAAAGGGTTGACAAGAAATTGCTATAACTATATTTTCTCATTAATGGATAAAAGTACTGGTTGCATATAAAATCCTTGACTATCTGGTAGACAATCTATCTCAGCTTTCATTACTAAAACTTCTGCGGATTGTCTCTTTATTTTTATACAGTCATAAAGAGTCTACAACATGTCAAATTGAATTATGTTGGCAACAAGCTCACAGTACTATGAGGAGGGTAAGAGAGTGAGGCTTTCCCCCAGAGTATGGTCCCAGTGACTATCATCTTTCTGAAAGCCAAGCTACCTAGCCACCTGTAAAGCATTATGTACTACCCTCCCACATTATTTGATATGAACAATATATGGTCATTAAAGTCAATGCATGAGGAGGCGTAGTTATTAGCACTCAGAATAAACAGGAAAGATGGTGTACGCTGTACCAAGAACCTGTCTTTACTTTATACCCATATATTATGGCACAATACCCTTCTTTTGACCTTCAGAACTTGTTATTTCTAATGGTATAGAGCAACATCGCAGTACAACAATATCATAAAATTTTCAGGCTTTCATAGATCAAAAAAGTTATAATTGTAGTTTTGTAAAGTTTTGTTTAATAACAACTTTTAGTGAAAATACTTTATAGAAAATAGTAGAGTTTCTATCAATATGCATAAAAAGAAAGAAAACCTTTGTGGCTTTTAAAAAAGGAATTATCAATTTGCCTCAGAACAGCTAATATGCGTCCTGTCAAATAAATTGTTAATTTTCTCATCTCTATTATAGTTAACTTAAATGTCCAACTCTTTCTTGATGTACTTAAATATGTAGTTTATGGACTTCAATGTAAAAGTGTACATAATGTTGATAAGAGAAAACAGTATGAGATAGGATGGAGTTGTAAAGCTTCAAACGGTGATTTGATATCAGCACCATTAATGTTGACAGTGAACCCAACAACTAAAAGAAAACAGACTGCGATATTATGGATAACTGTTGGTATTTTTGCCCACTTTTCTTTTTTAGTACTAGATGGTCCCAACCCAAGGGGGGGGATTCATCGATGTATTTTTGCCCACTTTTCAGATGTCTAGATTACCATGGGTTGCTAGTGGATAATTCCCTATGGCGAGTGAATTGGATATTGGTTGACCTGATTTTGGGTTAATAATATTTGGGGAATTTTAAATAATTCTTCAGGATTAGATCCATCAGGGATTGGTCAGGGTGAATGCTTAAGATCTTATCAGGAAGATTTGCCAACAAAATGGGGCATCAGATAGTTGATAAATGATTAATTATCAGGTGTACCAATTGGGATTGATAAGGTTTTATCACTGACTAATTAGGAATTTAAGGAACAAGTTGCAAGTCAAGTGATGCTGCCTGCAACAAGCAAATTAATCATATGCTTCACAACCTGCCATAATGTGTAACAAATCCCAATTACCTAAGTAGGTTGTTTGCCAGTAATGGTTGCTTTGCTGGGATCAAGTGGAAAACGTTAGGGGTCCACGTTTTCTGACTCTTCCCTTTTGGGTCTCATGGATGTCTGATGAAGGAATCCTAACCAAGATAGGAAAGACCATCGCTCATGAGACAATTTAAGAAATTAACAGCAACAGCTGCCAGTTCAAGGCTGAGGCGCCAACCGAGGGTTGGGCGCCAAATTCCTTTTATAAATTCCTCTGATAATTTACTTTAATAAACACACGGAAGAGAGTATAATTTAAAAAGTTAACGAGGTGGGTTAACCTTAGGACAAATATACTGCGCTGAGTTTTTTTAGCCTGTGTTGGTTTTGAACCTGTGTTTAATCTAAACCCAATCCAGAATGAAGCAGTAACCACCCCGCTATGCTACCATGTTTTGGGAGAGTCTAAATTAGCAGAATTCATTATTGGTTTTAGTTCTATTCATCTTCAGGAAATTATTGATGTGTGCTTTAATTGGGGATTCTTTAGGATAAAGTGTAAGGATTGAGGATCCTTAATAATAGAAGCCGAGCTTAGATGGGAATTGCTGCTGACTTTGTGTCACCAGAAGAAAGGCCATAAACTAGGGATCTGAGCGTAGATCAAGTTAGGTGGATAAGAGTATAAATCCATACTGAAGACATCCGGAGTAATTTGAGGAGAGATACAGGTTGAGAGTTGGACCAGAACTAGTTATCTATTTAGCTTTGGATAATAGTCTTCATACTATTATCAATTAAATATCCTATATCATCAGAAAATGATAGTGTGACCATACTGAATCTGTGCAGTTAACAATTTAGGGGTTATCAGTTTTGAACAATCAACAAAAGTCCACAAAAGTTAAACAATTGGTGCTCATTACAGGGGCTAATAATTAATAGTTCCTAAAATTTTAACAAGTGGTGCTCATTACAGAGATGAGGTTAGTAGGACACACTATTACAAGATGTAGTACAAGGATGAGTTAAGAAAACTCTGGATGAAGTTGGCAACTGTCAGCAAGAACGCCTTGAATTCTGCTGATCATTAAGAATTTGATGCCTTGGAGAGAAAGTTACCAAGAATGAGGAAGGATTTAAAGTTGTCTCTAATTTTAGCTGTGAGTTATTAGGGAAAGTAACTTCATTAAAGAAAAAGGAAGGAGTTTTAATTTGAGAAGTGAAAACTTGAAAATGAACGTGAAGCAGATCACGTAAAATATGGGCATTGAGTGAAGATATAGAGCATATGGTGAAGAAGGACAAAGAGTTGAAGTCTCATAAACATGAATGTGAGCCCTATGCGGTGACTGACGCTGAATAAAGGACCCCAAGAACTCCAATTGGGAATTTGACTATTTCACGAAATATGTCAACTGCATTCACAGCTTTTTTGGAGATGAATTCCAAAATCACTCCTCAAGTCAGTTGAGTAGCTGAAGCAAGAGTTGTGGCTAGAGAAACTTTGGAGGAATTTAGAGCTACGCCAAAAATATCCACATTCCATCAGGATAACTCCCCTGAATTAAACCAATTACTTGACATGACAATATTTGGGTACAATGATTGTCAAAAGGCTTTGACAGGGATGAACAATTTGGACACCGATTGACAGAACTTAGTGTTACCCCACCTAGAAGGGTACATCTGGTCATACTCAGAGGCCAAGGCGGCTATCATGAAAGAATTTGGAAGTCCTAGACATATGTCAAAGTGCAAACAAGAATTCATGGGAATCCACTTGAAGAAGGACGAATCCTTAGTAAGTTTTGCCAACTGTTTCTACCAAGAATCAGAGATTTTGGTCAGAGCAAAAATACTGGATGATTTTGATACATGAATCACATTACAAGCAGCCCTTCAGCCCTATCACAATTTATATCAAATGATGTCTTCTGTGTTTGCTACTGAGATTACCACATCGCAGATGGTGGATCATTTGAAGAATTTAGGGGCTACATTTGATGCCCCTAATAGAAGTTTCATACCAAGTCCAGTATGAAATTCGAATCCTACAAAGGGGACTGGGAGTGCTAAGGAGTAAATAATCTAATTGTTAGGAAATAAGCCCGAGGAGTTCAAGTGGATTGATAAGAAATAGAAACACTGTTATCAGTGCAGAGGAAAAGGACACTTCGCTGTTCAATGCAAGAATCCTAAGGAACAGATCAATGTAGTCCAAGTAAAAGAGTCCAAACCCGCAAAGGAGTTATGAAAGGGCCTGCGGCTTAGATGGGGAACAATCTATAGCTTTGGATAAACCCATTCTCCTGATATCTTGCATTAAGAAATTGATATTAATGATCTGTTTGTCAATGATAATGCACAGGATCAATTATATATCAAGTGGTCATTTTGGATGTTAATATAGTAACCAGATCCGTAGCAAAGAGATTGACCCAAAAATATTCAAGGAAGTTGCTCAGTCATATGTGCAACAACTAGTGGACAAGATTTGAGCTGCAGAGAATCCAGAAGAATTGACCAAGGTCAAATTAGATAAAGAAAACCTGTCTATTCCCCTTAGCGCAATCAAGGAATTGTTTCATGATCTATCAGCATAAATTATTTACACCCTCAATTTGGCAAATAAATGCCTCTATACATTCAGTAAATACAATTTTACAATGCTCCAAGTGTATGAATATTAATATTCTGGTTAATCAAGTATAGGTGCAGGCAATAGTTGACAGTGGAGCGCCTATCAATATTTTCTCAACCAATCTGGTGAAGAAGATAAATATTTCGCCCAACTTAGAGCACAAGAAAGATTTTAGGACATCCAGACCAAATACAAATATTTCCTGTGGAGCATATTGCGCTTTGACACATCAATTTGGATTTTTAGTGGTCGCCCCAGCAATAGTTTTGGCCAACCAAAGCTATGATATTCTGATTATTACAGAGTTTCTTTGGAAGTGCAGAGTTAAATGTAACTTCAAAATAGTACCTTGACCATATTGGGTCAGAAGTTACCATTGGTTTAACAGAAAGATGGGGGAGCTCCACTGACCAGGAAGAAAAATTCATCAATCTGATCTACAATGATGGCATTGTCCCAATTTATTACAATTAGTTGGCAAAAGCGAAGAGAAATGTTGACAGAAATCCTGTAATATTGGGAATTCCACTGAGGATAAAGGACACAAAAACTATACCTTCTGGATCACGGATCATAGTCAATATGGGATTGATGTTGGAGATACCTGAGCTGCTGTATGGAGAGATTGGAAGCCCCTGGAAGAAGTCCAGAGTAGAGCCTTGGATGGCTCCTGAAATAATTATGCTGGGTCATGGAGAAATTCGAGTTCTCCCGATGAATTTGAATGAGACTGATGAAGAATGAGAAAAATAGATTATCACATTTGTTCATCTAATCCCAACGGTTGAATTGAGGAAAATCCACGATTTTGGAACCATCAATAGATGGGATTATTGGCAGGGGTGACTGAAAGCATCAATCTATTGGTTGATTTAGAGAAACTTGCTGATTTGATGGGCATACAGCAGAAGGAGGTGCTCAGATTATTCGACGAGTATCAGTAAGTATTCACTCAGTATGATCATGATTTGGGATGTGCAAGAAATGTAATCCAAGAAGTCATCACCTTGTAAAATTTGCTAATAAGAATGAGATCAATTTGATGGTTGAAGGTGGCTGTAGTGGTAGTGGAGGAAGAAATCAGTAAACTATTGAAGCATGGGCTTCTAGTTCCATCATAAAGTCCCTATGCGAGACTTATCATAATTGTGAAGAAGAAGGATGGCTCTAATAGGGTGGTGATTAAATATCGGAATATGAATAAGATAACAAAAAAGGATTCATAACCACTACCACAAATTGAAAATGCATTAGATCGATTGGAAGAAGCAAAGAATTTCTCCACAATGGATCTATTATCTGGATATTGGCAAATCGATTTACCAATTGAAGACCAAGAGAAATACATAATAATCACTATGAAGGGGCTATATCAACTGACAAGGATTCCTCAAGGTCTATGTAACGCGCCTGCGATTTTCCAGAGGGCCATGGATACCGTCTTAAATGACCTGAAGTTGTCATGCGTCCTTGTGTACTTAGATAATATAGATGTGTTCAGTAGAACATTTACTGACTATTTATACCACTTGGAAGAAGTCTTCAAGAGACTGTCCACAGATACCCTGAAGATCAAGCTGAGGAAATGCTACTTCTTCAAGAAAGAGATGGAATTTTTGGGATTCATTATCAACTCTAGTGGACTGCAATTGCAAGCCATAAAATTGAAGTCATAGAGCAAATGGCTGTTCCAAAAAGTGTCCAAGATATCCAAGTGTTACTTGGAATGTTCAGATACTATTGGAGATTCATATGGGATTTTGCAAGAATCTCCGAGCCCTTTTTCATTTGCTGAAGGATCCAAATAAGGATTCGTTTGGAATGAAGAGGCCCAGAGTTCTTTCTATGAATTATGCTGGTATTTGATAGATTCTCAAATATTAAAATATCCAAATTTTGATATAGAATTAACAATACATATCAATGCTTTGATAGTGACAATTAGCGCCGTTCTGAGCCAAGTGGATGAACTTGGGGACAAACATCCAGTGGCATATATGAGCTGGACGCTCTCAGCCGCTGAGAGGAACTACTACATAACTGAGTGTGAATGCCTTGCAGTCTTTTACGCCTCTAACAGTTTTGGGTGTATATTCATGGAAACACTTCAAAGTGGTGATGGAGCACTCCTTGTTGTGTTGGCTACACAGTTTAAGAGAACTGGGAGGATGACTGTCTAAATGGGCTAAAAAGCTACAGGCTTAAGATTATGAGATAGTCCACCAAGCTGGAAATTCTCATCAGAATGCGGATGGCTTATCAAGGTTACCAATGTTCCAAGTGGTATACCATCAAGTAGATGAGCTATTTCATAATGGTCGAAGGAGAAAATTGGGAACAAACTCTGAGAAATCCAAGAATTGCTTCTAAAGTGATGGAAAACACTGAGACCATGGATGGACAATTTTTCAGGATGATTAATGAGAAATGATCATTATTACTAAAGCCGTAAAGATGAGCATCTATTTTTCAAGCTGCTCATAAGGTTGTTGGCATGGAGGCTTGAGAAAAACGAACAGCCACATTTGCCAGTACTATTACTGGGAGTCTATCAACTATGATGTAGAGGATTATCTGGCTTGCTGTTTGTAGTTCCAGTTACATAAGCCTCACAACAACATGATCATATATCAACTGGTCCACCCTGGATTTGCCTAGCATATGGTGTCTATTGACGTGATGGGACCATTAACTATGTGTACTGGGGGAGTCAAATACATTATAGTTTCAATCGATCAAATAACTAGATGGGTCAAAACAAAGGCTCTGGTGAAAGCAGACGCTACAAGCAATGCAATATTTATCCTGGATCAAGTAGTATAATGTCATGGATACCCAAAGGTCTTGTTGTGCGACTTTGGAACAAATTTCATGTCTCGTGTGATCCCAAGATTAAATAAGATAATGGGTAACCAAGGAGTCATGTCAGTACCTTACCAGCCAGAGATGAACAAAGTGGTAGAACGGGTCAATGGAGCGCTGGCTATGACACTGAGGAAGCTAATTGCAGGGAGAACTTCTACATGGGGAATGTACCTTAGTTCAAAGATGTTCACATATAATATAAATCATCATACAGCATTGGGAAAACACCATTCAGGTTACTATATGGAAGGAAAGCCACGTTGCTGCCAATATTATATTCGGTGGTGGAACTAACATTAGGGATGAGTGACAAGCTGTTGGGATTTTTTCCTATCTTCCCAGCCTGCTAGATTACCTGGTATTGCTAGGGGAAAATTCCCTAAGGCGAAGTCAATCAGAAATTGGTTGGCCCAATTTTCAGAGGAACTAATGTTCAGGAAATTTTGGTATATTCAACTGGTCGTATCCATCAGGGATCAATCCAGATGAATACCTAAGATCTCATCAGGCGGAGTGGCTGATGAAATAGGGGCATCTGAGAGTGATTAACTATCAGGTGTACCGATTGAGATTGGTCAGGTTTCATCACTGAGTGATTGGGAATAATTTGTTTTTGCGAGGTGAGTGATGCTGCCTGCAACTAGCAAATCAATTGGTTGGTGAAGTGACCTGCTATAATGGGTAATAAGTCACATTACCTAAGCAGGTCGCTAGCCAATTATGGTTGGTTCGCTTGGATTGAGAGGAAAATGTTAGGGACACGTTTTCTGACTATTTCTGTTTGAGGTCTTGAGGATGTCCAATGATGGAATCCTAGCCAGGATGGGAAGACCATTGTTGCCAAGACATGGATGGGTGATTCAATGGCAATGGCTGCCATTTCATTTAAGAGGTGTCAACTGAGGGTTAGACAGCCAAATCCCCTACTATATAATTCCCTAGGATTTACTATAATAGAAAAAACTTAGAAAACTCTAATTTGAATAAAACAAGTACTTTACAGTAATATTATCAATTTGGTGTATAGTTAGACTATCAGCTTCTATTGTGTCATTCTATCTCAAGGATATTATTGCAGAAGGCAATAATTGGAAGACTCTCAGAGAGAAGAGTAAGGATCTGAGCGGGGATCTAGAGATGAAGGAACCACAATCAGAGATAGCTGCCAACTGTGTGTTGGGCTGGGAGAAACTGTCACCGGAGTATTTAACAAAGATTGGGTGAACAAGATTATAGGGAACGAATCCCTACAAGTATGACTTACATAGTATTTAATTAGAAAATAATAGCTGAGAGTTGGGCCAAATAATAGATCAATCTCAATTATGGATTATAGTCTCCATACTATTATTAATTAATACATTCTATACAACGTGAAGAAGTGCATGAGGAGATCAAACCTGTGCAGTAAAAAGTTTTTGGGTTGACGGCTGATAATCAACCAGAAGTAAATTTTTACAAGTTGGTGCTCACTACAGGGGTAGTTGAGTAAAATATCTATTATAATGTCATATAAGTTAGAACTAGCAAGCTGTGGACCAAGATTGCCACTGTGAATCAGAATGCCTTAAACTCAGAGGATCATCAGGAGTTTGCAGCCTTGGAAGAACAAGTCGCCAAGGTGGAGTAAGGAGTAGAGAATGTAGCCAACTTCTAAACAAGTTACTCAGCAAAGTAAACTCGTTGAAGAAGAAAGAAGGGGACCTCGTTTGAGAGGTCCTATACTTGAAAATGGAGAGAGAAGTGGATTGCATTCATTTAAGAAAGTTTGGAGCAGATATCAAAAAATTGCTCAAAGAAGTGGAGGAACTGAAAGCTCACAGATGTGCTTGTGAGCCCAATATGGCCAGCGATGCTGAAGAGAGAAGTCCTTGCATGATACTTGGGAAGTCGAATACCCCAAGAAATATGCCACCCGCCTTTAATGTTATTTTGGAGATGACGCCCAAAGTCACTCCACAATTTAGCTGAGCAGCTGAACTGAGAGAATCGGCCCAAAATGACTTGGAGGAATTTAGATCAACGCCAAAATTGCCAACATTCCATCATGTTTTTGCCCCAGCGTTTTTCCAACTGTTCAACATGACTATGAATGGCTACGGGGATCATCAAAAGGCGTTGACGGTCATGAACTGCCTGGACACTGACTGTCAAAACCTAGTGTTACCCCACCTGGAGGGGGACAGCTGGTTGTATGCCAAGGCAAAGGTGGCCATAATGAAGGAGTTTGGGAGTCCAACCTGCATGTCAAAATGCAAACAAGAATTTATGGGAATTCAGTTCCATAAAGATGAGTCTCTTGCTAGTTTTGCAGATTGATTTTACCAGGAGTTGCAGATCCTGGATGGAGCAAAAGTGTTGGATGACTTTGATGCTAGAATTGCTTTGTAAGCGGCCCTTTGGCCCTATTGCATGTTGCATCAAATGATGTCTTCCCTATTTGCGACGGAGAAAACTACCTCACAAATGGTAGACAACCTGAAGATTCTGGGAGCGACGTTTGATGCCCTAAATAGAAGCTTCAAGTCAAATCTGGTACATTATCCGAATCCCACGAAGGGAAACAAAGGAGCAAAAGAGGCTGCCAACCAAACTATGCCAGGAAATAAGCCCAAAGAATTCAGATGATTAAGCAAAAAAGAGAAGATCTGCTATCAGTGTGGCGGGAAAGGACATTTCGCCATACACTGCAAAAAGCCAAAGGATCAGATTAACGTGGTCCAGGCCAAGGAGACAGCAGCCGCCAAGGATTCAGGAAAAGGGCTTGCTGTCTGGATAGGGAAACAGTCTATTGCGGCGGAGAGACCTGTTCCTCTCAATATCATGAATGAAGAAATAGATATTAGCGATCTTTTTATAGATGACAAGCAGGATCAGCTATACCAAGTGGTCAATATGGATGTGAATGCTGTAACCAGAGCCAGGGCAAAGAAGATCAACCCTAAGAAAATTTAGGAAGTTGATTGGCCATACGCCTGACAACTGGAGGAGAAGATTTTAAGCTGCCAAAAATCCTGAAGAGTTATCAGACATTCGTTTAGATGAGGCCAACCTGTCTATCTCCCTTGGCGCGATAAAGGAATTGTTACCTGAATTATTGGTGCAAATTATTCACACCCTAAATTTGGCTAATAATGCCACGATTCACTCAGTAAATACTATATTACAATACTCTGAGTGTACGTATATAGATATTCAAGTGAATTGAGTGAGGGTGAGGGAGATTGTCAACAGTGGAGCGCCCATCAATTTGTGTCAACAAAGCTGGTAAAGATGATGAATATCTCGCTGGACTTGGAACACAAGAGAGAATATGGAACAGCTGGGCCTAAAACCACCGTTTCCTGTGGAGCGTATAGTGCGCTGCCACTACAATTTGGGTCGTTGGTGGTATCTGCGCCAGCCATAGTTTTGGCGAACCAAAACTATGATACCCTGTTCATAACGGAGTTTCTATGGAAGTACAGAATTAAATGTAACTTTGAGAGTAGTATGTTGACCATCCTGGGTCAGACGTTACCATTGGTATACCATAAGGACAGTGAAGCTCCATTGAATCGGAGAAACAACTTCATTAATCTGATATGATGGCATTGTACTGATTTAATACCAATTAGTTGGTAGGAAGCAACGCGAAATGCCGGTGGAAATCCTAGAAAACTGGGAAATTCCATTAAGGATCAATAAAGAGAGGACCATACCAGCCAGATCGCAGATAATAGTCGACACAGGGTTGACTTTGGAGATTCTGGAGCTGCATGGGGAGGTCAGAAGCCCCTGTAAGAAGTTCAGAGTGGAGCCATGGGTGGCTCCCAGGATAATTATGCTGGGCTATGGAGAAATACGAGTTCTTATGGCGAATTTGAGTGAAAAAATGGATGAATATCAAGAGGAATCAGATCATCGCATAAAATTATCTGATCCTGATGGCCAAATTAAGACAATTCCACAATATTGGGTCTCTCAATGAAATGGGATTACTGGCCAGGGTAGCCAAAAGCATCAACCTATTGGTTGATTGGGAGCAGCTCGCTGATCTGCCGGAAGGCCAGCAGGAGGAGGTACTCAAACTATTCAATAAATATTGGGAAGTGTTTGCTCAGGATGACCACAATTTGGGATGCACACGAGGTGTAATTCACAAGGCCGACACCGGGGAAAATCTACCAATAAGGATGAGACCAATACAAAGATCAAAAGCTGCCAAAGTGGTAGTGGAGGATGAGATCGGCAAACTAGTGAAGCATGGGCTTCTAGTTCCGTTGTCAAGTCCCTGAGAAAGTCCAATTCTGATTTTGAAGAAAAAGGATGGATCAAACTGAGTGGTGATTGACTACTGGAGGCTGAACAAAATTACGAAGAAGCATTCATATTCCCTAATGAGGATTAACAATGCGCTGGATCATTTAGGACAAGCAAAGTATTTCTCCACAATGGATCTGATCTTGGGATACTGGCAGATCGACTTGCCAGAAGAAGACCAAGAAAAATGCGCGATTCTTACCGCGCAGGGGTTATACCAGCTGTTGAGGATGCCTCAGGGTCTTTGCAATGCGCCTGCAACGTTCCAGAGGGCCATGGACGCGATATTAAGCGACCTGAAGTTGTTGTGCATCCTGGTATATCTGGGCGATATCAGCATGTTCAGTAAGACGTTTACTTATCACTTGCACCACTTGGAAGAAGTTTTTAAGAGACTGTCCGCGGCTAACATGAAGATTAAGCCAAGGAAATGCCACTTGTTTAAGAAAGAGTTGGAATATCTGGGATTTGTAATCAACACAAGTGGATTGCAGCAGCAAACCCAGAAGATAGCAGCTATAGAGCATATGGCTGTACCATGGAGTGTCCAAGACATCCAAGTATTCCTTGGGATGGTCAGAGAGTATAGAAGATTTATTTGGGACTTCGCCTGAATAGCTGAGCCTTTATTTCATTTATTTTAGAATCAAAAAAAGGATTTGTATGGAATAAAGAGACCTAGGACTCCTTCGATGAGTTACGCCAGTATTTGATAGATTTGCCAATTCTGAAGTATCCAAATTTTGATCAGGAGTTTATCATTTAAACAGGTGCTTCGTTGACGGCGGTTGGCACTGTACTGAGCCAAGTAGAAGAACTGAGGATGAGCATCTGTTGGAGTATGTGAGCAGGACACTCTCAGCCGCTGAGAGGAACTACACCATGACTGAGTTGGAATGCCTTGCGCTCATTTACGCATGTAAGCAGTTTTGGGTGTATGACCATAGAACGCACTTTAAGGTGGTGATGGACCACTCTTTGCTGTGTTGGCTACACAAGCTAAGAGAACTGGAAGGACGACTGGCCAAATGGCACTTTAGCTTCATGCTTATAGATTATGAGATAGTCCACCGAGTGGGGGAGTCACATCAGAATGGATGGCTTATTAATGTTGCCAATGGTCCAGTTGGTATAGCCGCAGGTGGATGAGCTATTCCAGAGAATGGTCAAAGGAAGAATTGAGGATGAGCCTTGAGAAATCCAAGGTGCGCTTTGAAAAGCGATGGAAAACACTGAGACTATAGATGGACAAGTATTCAAGATGATCAACGGGAAGCAGCTATTATTCCCAAAACCGTTGGAAAGAGCTGCTATAGTAAAAGCAGCTCACAAGGTTATTAGGCACGGAGGCCTGAGGAAAACAACTGACCATATTTGTCAGTATTATTATTGGGAATCGATCAACTACAATGTCGCAGATCATCTGGCTTGTTGCATGATGTGCCAGCTGCGCAAACCACACAAGAATACAACTGGCTACTGACTGGTCCACCCCTGGATTCGCCTAACACACGGTATCCATTGATGTGATGGGACTGCTGACAATGAGCACAGGGGGAGTCAAGTACATCTTAGTTGCCATTGACCATCTGATGAGATGGGTCAAAACGAAGGCCCTAACCATAGTAGACGCTACAAGTACTGCGAGATTCATCCTGGATCATGTAGTATACCAGCATGGATGTCCGCAAGTTCTGCTGAGTGACAATGGGACCAACTTCATGTCTCATGTGATCCCAAGATTAAACGAATAATGGGGACCAGAGGAGTTGTTTTAGTACCATACCAGCTGGAGACAAACGGACTGGTAGAATGGGTCAATGGGACACTGGCTGCAATGCTGAGGAAGCTAGTCACAGGGAGAACTTCCGCTTGGGGACCATACCTGAGTTCAGTGATGTTTGCTTACAACATTAGTCATCATACGGCGATGGGAAAGATGCCATTTGAATTACTATATGGAAGAAAGGCCGCGTTGCCGCCAATTTATATTTGGTGGTGGAAATGACATTGGGGATGAGTACCAAGCAATACTTGAACTGAATGATAATTATTCTTATTAATATGCAATTGCAAGCATTTGATACAACCTTGAAGAAAAGGATACAAGCAAAATTGACGGATGACAAAAACCAGCTAGCATTAGAAGAATATCAAATAGGGGAAAGAGTCGCCTATTGCAATATGCATGGTTTTGGACAAAGAAACAAATTAGATGCATTGTGGTCAGGTCCTTTCAAAGTAATCACCAAGACGGCGACTGATGCTTACTCTATCAAGAATCTTTTGGATGGAAGAGTTGTAAATCGATTCCACACTAAGTATCTAAAGCATTGAATTGAGGAAAAAAATAAAAGAATTCCCGAAGGACCAATGAACCATTAAGTTGGTCATGTCCTGATGATTAGGTCAAGTCCAAAAAAAGGACCTCTGAACCAATCTAGATGGTTAAGTCTGAAAAAAGGACCTCTAAACCATGGAAAACTAGTAGGTTTAAGTACCCAGGACCCAGTTTGGGGGAAAAGATGGACCTCTGAACTGAAACATGGTCAAGTCCCATAATAAATAGAAATAATAAAGATAAAAAATCAATAAAAGATATGGGAGAAAACTTTTAAAAATGCATAGACAAAAAAGCTGATATATTTTAAAATTTTATTTTTATTAATTGTCCTTGGTACAGGGATGATTCCGCCTATGTCGCCTCTTGGGGGAGGGAGGATGTATCCCAGTAGGAATAAACAGCCTGTCAAAATTAATATTTGATCAGATGCTTGCAAGGTTGAGACCTACACAAAACCACGTTTGTTAAGCGGATGCCAAGCCCTGAGAAAAAGCGACTAGGGGAAGGGTAATTGAGATGTCGGAAGACACCAATTGCAAACCCCAAAGCGGGGAGGAAAGCAGCAATAAAGAAAGAGGCAATTATGAAATAACCTCAAGTAATCCTGATATGGCACTGGAGCTGGAAGATTTGTCTTAAGCGCCTGATGAAGGGCTTCATCAAGGACACCAGACATGTGGGCTGGCAATGAAGAAGGAATACTTGACGGGGGTTGCCAAATCATGCCCCCTATCAACGCCTTCAGCGGAAGATACTGATGGGAAATGCCAGTGAAGAGATAGTCATGCAGGGAGCGGATTGCATCCTGCAAGCGATGACTATGGGCTTATTGGAAGCTAAATTTGAATGAATGGTGGAACCTGGGCGAGGCTGGAAGCTTCGTGGATCAACTTCAAAGAACTTGGCCAGCAAAGTGAAAAGCATAAGCAGCAGTATCTTGATCCAGGATGTTATCAAGATCAGAGGGATTCAGCGCTAGGGAAAAAGCCTTGATGACTTGGGCCTGGTGTTCAGGGTAGGGGATCTTAAAGTGAATACTGTTACTGATGGTGAGCTCAGTAGCCATAACAGTGGGTTTATAATATTGTCTGAGTCAGAAGAGGAACTCAGGAAGCTGGTCCAACCTGGCAAGAAATGAGCGATCAAGAGCAACTGGCATAATCTCCGGAGCATCTACAATGATGTTTAAAGCATTAGCAAAAGGAACCAAATCCAAAAGGGTTTTAAAGTCCAACTCTGGAATTGAAAAAAGGAAGAGTTGGCCGAGAGTTGTTTGAAATGATGGCCAGCCTGGTTTTGAAGGATAAGTTACTATTTCCAGTAATTTGATGGAAGGACTAGCCGCTTGTGCCAGACTAGGCGTATGAGTCCTGGAAGGACCATAAAAGAGGTTCTGTCAAGCATCCCAACTCATCTGCTGGAAGAGATGGAGGTCTGGATCAGACAAACTATTGAGGAGCTGCTGGTAGCGAGATTCAGAATTCGACATATGAGCTGGATGAGAGGGGGATGTCAGACTTATATAGAAGTTGACATTATGCATTATATAATCCATCAGGCTCCAATTTCGTGGAAATAATCTCAAAATTAATGAGATAAGCTCTCTGAGGGAAGAATTAGGAATGACTTACAGCCAAGAGGTTATGAGCAAAATAACGAGGGCGAATAGAAATAACTATTCTTAATCAAGCTTCAAAACAAACTTTAATGGCAAGAGTCTCATGTCTAGGATGAGGAAAAAATCAGGAAATCTTGGACGTTGGAACAAGAATCCTGTATATGACAGAGGGTCATATACCCTTACAGGGGGAAACTGGATCCCGGGACTAATATTATCATGAGTAAATTGATCAGCCTGTCATGACAGAAGGTCGTGGGGACCACACTCTGAGAAGGCGGTAGCGAGGAGGAAGAACGCCATATGCCAAAGGTCATCCTGAGCAGCGTTGAATATTGACTAGTGTACTCCACTTGAACCAATGAAGTATTCAACCAAATGTCTGAAGCGGTGTTCTCATGCTCTGGTCCTTTTCTTGCTGGAAATCTAGGCAAGAGGGGGATTAGTTGGGATTTTTGCCCATCTTCCCAGCCTGCTAGATTACCTGGTTTTGCTAGGTAAAATTCCCTAAGATGAAGTGAATCAGAAATCAGTTGGCCCGAATTTTGGAGGAACTATAATTCGGGGGAGCTTGGGATATTCACCTGGTCATATCCATCAGGGATCAATCTGTATAGATACTTAAGATCTCATCGGGTGGAGTGGCTGATGAAATATGGGCATCTGATAGTGATTAACTATCAGGTGTACTGATGGGAATGGTAAGGTTTCTTCACTAACTGATTGGGAATGATAGTGAGTTGCAAGGCGAGTGATGCCGCCTGCAACTAGCAAATCAATTGGTTGGTGAAGTGACCTGCCATAAAGGGTAACAAGTCCCGTTACCTAAGCAGGTCGCTAGCCAATTATGGTTGGTTCGCTTGGATTGAGAGGAAAATGTTAGGGACACGTTTTCTGACTATTTCTGTTTGAGGTCTTGAGGATGTCTAATGATGGAATCCTAGCCAGGATGGGAAGACCATTGTTGCCAAGACATGGATGGGTGATTCAATGGCAATGGCTGCCATTTCATTGAAGAGGTGTCAACTGAGGGTTAGACAGCCAAATCCCCTACTATATAATTCCCTAGGATTTACTATAATAAAAATTAGAAAACTCTAGTTTGAATAAAACAAGTACTTTACAGTAATATTATCAATTTGGTGTATAGTTAGACTATCAGCTTCTATTGTGTCATTCTATCTCAAGGATATTATTGCAGAAGGCAATAATTGGAAGACTCTCAGAGAGAAGAGTAAGGATCTGAGCGGGGATCTAGAGATGAAGGAACCAAAATCAGAGATAGCCTACAACTGTGTGTTGGGCTGAGAGAGACTGTCACCGTGGTACCTTAACAAATATTGGGTGGACAAGAGTATAGGGAATGAATCCCTATGAGTATGACTTACAGAGTATCTAATTGGAAATACTGGCCAAGCTTTGGGCCAAATAAAAAATCAATCTCAACTATGGATAATGGTCTCCATAATATTATCAATTCATACATTCTATACAACGCGACAAATTGCACAAGGAAATTGAACATGTGCAATAAAAAGGTTACTGGTTTGACAGCCAATAATCAACCAGAATTGAATTTTAACACAAGCATTATCAGATATGATTGTCAAATATCCTTAATTAGATGAAATTGCAAGCATTTGCTATGACCCTGAAGAAAAGGATCAAGGAAAAATGATGGATGATAAGAACTGACTGGCCTTATCAGAATACCAAATAGTTTAAAAAGTTGCTATTGTGATATGCATGGTTGTGGGAGATGAAACAAGCTAGATGTATTGAGGTTGGGTTCATTTGAGATTCATGCCAACATGCGAAGGACGCCTATTCCATCAAGAACCTCATGGATGGAAGGATTGTAAACTGAGTCCATGCTAAATATTTAAAGCAGTGATCAAGGAAAAAGATAATAAAAAAGAGTATTCCCAAAGGACTGCTGAACCACTGAGATAGTTATGCCAGATGATTTAGTTAAGTACAAAAAATGACCACCGAACCAGAAAAAGATGCCAAGTCTTAAAATAAGACCTCTGAACCATAAAAGAACTGGTAGATCAAATTATACTCATAACCAGTTTGGGGGAATACATAAAAGATGGACTGCTGAATTGAGTTAAGGTCATGTCTCAAATAAAAAAAAATAAAAAAATAAAATAATTGATAATAATATAGTGAAAAAAATATTAAAATGCACAGAAAAAAATATATTTTATAATTTTTTTATTTTTTACCTCAACTCAGGGATGATTCTGCCTATGTCACCTCTTGGGGTAGGGAGTATGTATTGCAGTAGCAATGAACAAACCGTCAAGTTCTATGTGAATCAGATGCTAGCAAGGGCTAGATCTACTTGAAGCCAAGTTTGTTAACGGAGGCTGATCCCTATGAGAACGTGACTAGGGGAAGAGAGATGAAAATATTGGTAGTTGCCAAATGCAATACCCTGGATTGGAGAGGCTGGAAGCTTCATGGCCCAACTTTAAAGAACTGGTTGGAAAAATGAAGGTCATAGGCTGCAACGTCTTGATCTAGGATGTTTTTGAGATCAGAGGGGTTCAGAGCTATGGACAGAGCCTCAGTTACTCTGTTGCTCAGTTCTGTATAAGAGGTGTTCAAAATGTTTGCAGTTTCTGGTGGCTAAGTTGGTTGATATAACAGCTGGTTTGTAAAACTGGCCATGCTGGAAAAGAAACTTTTGAAGCAAGTCCAATCTGGTGAGGAATGATCAATCAAGAGTGGATGGCGTTGCTTCAGGAGTCTGATGATGATTGTAGGAGTATCTGCAAATGGAGCTGAATCTTGGAGAGTATTGAAATCTAATTTAGGAATTGACAACAGAGGGAGGATTGGTCATGAGTGATTTGAGATAATCAATAATATGGTTTTGTCGGGGTTTGATACCATTTCCAATAATTCCATGGAATGACTGGCTATGTGTACTTGACTGGGAGTATGAGCCCTAGGGGGACCATAAAAGTGATTTTGTCATGCAGATTGACTCATCATTTGGAAGAGCTAAACATCTTTATCAGACATGCTGTCAGGCAATTGTTGGTACTAGACTCCAAATTTGACATATGAGCGGGATAAGAGGGGGATGTCAGACTTTTGTAATAGTTAAAA
The DNA here is from genome assembly GCA_022478985.1 of Massospora cicadina. Lineage (NCBI taxonomy): Eukaryota > Fungi > Entomophthoromycota > Entomophthoromycetes > Entomophthorales > Entomophthoraceae > Massospora > Massospora cicadina. The sequence goes on from JAKSZP010015781.1 coordinate 91,258, forward strand.
CTTATGCACTTCAAAATCATTTAATCTCTAATTTCAGAGAAATTAATTTTAAAATTAATGAGATAAGCTCTTCAGAGAAAAATCAAGAATGATATGAGCCAAGAAGTTATTACAAGAAAATAACAAGAGTGTATATAAATGAGCATTCTTAATTGTGCCACAAAATGAACATTGACGGCAATGACCTCCTGTCAAGGACAAGGAGGAAGATCAGGTAATCAAGGACGCCAGACCAAGAATCCTGAATATGACATGGGGACATATGCCCTGATGGTGTAAAACTGGATCTCGAGATTAGTATCATCATTAATGAATCAATCATCCCGGTTTGACAAAGGGTCATGGGAACCACACTCTAAGGAGGTGGTAGCAAGGAGGAATAGGACGAAAACTGCATGCTGAAGGTTGCCCTGAGAAGCGTTGAGTGAAGATCGACTGTGCTCCACTAGAACCCAAGAGATATTTGACCTGGTGTCCAAGGTGGTATTTTCCTGTCTCAATTTTATTCTCACTGAAAGTCTAGGCAAGAGGGGGATGTGTTGGAATTTTTGACCACCTTTCCAGCCATCTAGCTTACCATGGGTTGCTAGGGGATAATTCCATATGGCGAGTAAATTGAATATTAATTGACCCAATTTTGGGTTAATACTGTTTAGGGGCTTTTAGGTAATTTTCCAGGATTGGATCCACTGGGCATCAATCTGGGTGAATGCTTAAGATCTCATCGGGCAGATTTGCCAATGAGAAATGGGGCATCTGATAACTGATTGTGACTAAGCTTCAGGTGTACCAATTGGGATTGGTCAGGTTTCATCACCAACCAATTGGGAATTTAAGAAGCAAGTTGCGAGGTGAGTGATGCCACCTGCAACTAGTGAATCAATCATTTGGTTCGTGACCTGTCATAATGGGTAAAAAGTCCCATTACCTAAGCAGGTCGCATGCCAAATATGGTTGGTTCACTAAGATTGAGTGGAAAACGTTAAGGACACGTTTTCTGACTCTTTCTGTTTTAGGTCTCAAGGATGTTTAACAAAGGAATACTAGGGATGGAGAAGATCATTTCTGGTGAGTCAACGAAGGGAAATTAATGGCAACGTCTGCAATCTAATGGCTGAGGTGCCATCTGATGGTTGGGAGCTTAATTCCCTCCATAAATTCCCCTGATGATTCACTTTGATGAACACATAAAGAAGAGTCTAATTCAGCAGAATTCATTATTGGTTTTAGTTCTATTTATCTTCAGGAAATTATTACTGTGTGCTTTAATTGGGGACTCTTTAGTATAAAGTGTAAGGATTGAGAATCCTTAAGAAGAGAAACTGAGCTTAGATGGGAATTGCTGCCAACTTCATGTCACCAGAGAAAAGGCTGTAAACTAGGGATCTGAGCGTGGATCAGGTTAGGCGGATTAGGGTATAAATCCATACTGAAGAGATCCAGAGTATTTTGAGGATAAATACAGGTCAAGCATTGGACCAGATTTGGTTATCTATTTAACTATGGATAATAGTCTTCATACTATTATCAATCAAATATCATATTATTAGAAAACGCAAAGAGTGCACATACTGAATCTGTGCAGTTATCAATTTAGGGGTTATCAGTTTTGAACAATCAACAAAAGCCATAAACTTTAACAATAGCTAACCTACCTATTTTAATTTCTAAAAGCAATAGTTTAATTTTTAGTGCAGGCTCCTTTAATAATGATTATGATTTTCTGTTGAGGTTTCCACATGGGTCATATAATTGTAAGATCCATGGACCCATCTAATAAACTGTATAGAAACCATCATTATTTTAGAAACTATTATGGGCTTAAACTACGGCTATCAGTTAACCCTTTTCTGATCTAGGGCTTACCCTTGATGAGAGATGGGTAGCAGCTGTCACACTTTGTTTACACCCTTCAAGCCCCAGTGCAAATTCTAAAGCTACTTTAATTATTATTTCATATTCAACTAAAAAACTTTTTGAGAAAAGAAATAAACAGTTTTAATTGAATTCAACCTCTTCTAAGATAATCTTGCAGGGGCTGAACTTTTTACAATACAGAGGGCGCCCCTGTAGGCTCCCTCAAATGGAGAAAATTTGATACCTGGGGTAGCCCCAGTTGCAAACGTTTTACCTAACAAATTCCTCTTGGGTTCAACCTTGGGTGCAAAGTCAAGCAACATTATTTTATCCAGTTAAGTTTGTGTAACGTCAAAGAAAAATCTGATGCTTAGACTGAGGAAATAACCAGCCAAAAAAAACTAGTCAATTAAATGCAACTGCTAACCATTATTGAAATGGGCAGATAGAATACCCAAGTTGACCTATTGAGGATTATAACTTTTATTGACCTATTGCTGTTGACTCAGGCCTCCCCTCCTTTCAGCCTAGTCTCAAATCCCAGAACCCTTCTTATTGAAGGGTGTTATTATTGTTTTAATTTAGATCTAAATAGGAACATTCCCTGATATAGGCTTATATCTCTAGTTATTCTCTTAAAATTTATATTTAAAATTTGCAGTTATGTTTTTACAGAGGTGAAGCTACTCAAGAGTCTCACTTAATGTCCTCAATAAAAAAAAATCTCTTATGTGTTAATTCAACCCAAAATGGTAAAGACAGGAACTATTAAATACTAAGGAGCCTCCCCTTTCAGCAACATAACTATAATGAGGAATGGCTCAATAGTATGTACTTTTTTTGACTGTTAAATTACCCACTTTAACTAGGTCAGTATTCTCCTAGAACGTACATAGACTACCAGGATTAGTCATCTTGACAATTGCTGAAGGATGGATCAAGGTTGGGTCATGAATATTTAAAGTTCACAGTGTCAAATAGTTTAGGCCTTATCCCATATATCAGCATCAGAAGTTGTAAATTTAGATGAGTCTCATTACTGCCATCACAGAAAATATACATGACACCTGCTAAGACAAAAATGTTCTCATTTGTGAAGAGCTCAACCTTTTTCCTTGATTTTATTAAATGGTAATATTGCATACAACTTTTCTCTCTCGTTGCAATTACTTTTGCAACTTATTCAATTCAAGTCTGATTCTAGTTTTATAATCTCACAGAGGAGATTAGTCTGCGCCTATGTCAGGGAGCAGTTGTGCAAGTAAGGTAAGAGGATCAGGTGGTAGGCCCGCGGCCTCAAACATTTTAAAAACGCCCCGGAGAAACTGGCAGAATAGAAAAACAAAAAACTGACAGTCACTATTTCCCCAGAAATCCTCACTTGGCAAGTGCGATGCAACCAGTACATCAACACACTGCTTTCCCAACCACTCTCATCGGTGGAATACGGAGTCTGTGTGTTTCTGGACATTCAACAAACAGCTCTATGGGAAAAAATTTGTGGGGATGTGCACACTTTTTCCCAACTTTGGTGTACGTCGCACCTCACTCCATGTCACACGGTTGGCTGGACCTCAGTTTTGAAAACAAGGAGGCAGCAGAAAAAGCTGCTGCAGTGCGCATAGTGATCAACCTCCCCAAAGGGCAATGGGTCATCAAAACCAAATGCACCAGATGGACAAAATCCAACCAAATTTTCCTCACGTTTGACTTTTTGCCTACTATGGTAAAACGTGCCATTTTGGAGCAGAACCTGAAAGATGGTCTCACCATATATGGCAAAATACAATCTTTCGAAATGCAATGCTTTATACTGATGCCACACCTGTGCACCGGCAAAGCCATCACAGTTCTGACCCCAACTGAGGAGATCGCAAAGGACCTAACCCAGATCCCACACTCCACATATATCAATATTGAAGGGCATACCACCCACCCTTTCCGGGTAACCATGGACAGCGCGCCCCCCATCTGCACCCACTGTGACGCTTTCAGCCATAAGGCACATGCATGCCCCACCAAGGAGGGCATCACATTCTAAGAGCACCCCTTGGCAGCCATGGCCAGCAGAGAGGCGCACTATGAACCAACTGCAATCATCAAAGAGGCTTTCCCGTGGGGAGCACTAGGCTGCTACCTACTGGTAAAACCTATTTCCCTGGAAGAGCGGAAGAAGGCCAAGCAGACCCACAGGGCCGCGGCCAAGGAAGCGGCCAAAGTCACCACCGCTATCCCACACTCCCAACGCCAGGAAAATTAAAACCTTTGCGGCGGAAGCAACTCAGGAATCCCTCAACTAATCAGATTGGGAAGCCCATGCTGATTGGGCCACCTAGACTGAGGATCCAATGGGTGACTCAATCCCACCCAATATTTGCAACCAAGCTCCAGTTAAAATTGACTTGGGGTCCAACCTACCTGAAAAAAAATTTTGACCCAATCGTTGGTGCACTGAACTTGTCCGCACCACAAAAAATTCATTTGACATCGGGGAAACAAAAAGTGAAGGCAAAAGCCAACGCGAACCTTTCTGCTAAGATTAACAAAACTACCGATAGCGTTGCTGCAAACACCTGCACTGCCATGAAGGCCCATGGGGATCTAGAGGAGGCTAGTGGGCCCAGGTGCTTACCCCCTCGCACCTAAGGTGTGATGGGTGAAACCTTCACTTTAGGGACGTTGAATATTGCCAGACTCAAGGCCTCACCATCCCAGGCTAGGAAACTGAGTTTTTTACAAACAAATTTACCTGTGGATATCCTGGCCATCCAGGAGTCCCACTGTCCATGAGGTTCTGAGGATGCTTGGAAAACCATGCTCCTCCCATCCCTATCCTTTTGGTCAGAGCACTGTGGGGTGCTAGTTTGGAAAAACAATTTTGTTAAATTTTTATCATCAGACTCCTTCCTCAATGGCCAAGTCCTCATTGTCACTTTCTCGTGGTCTGACGTGGTGCATGCTATCATCAACATCTATGCCCCAATTTGTGCATGAGAGCGTCAGAATTTTTCTCATTGGTCAAATCCCTCTTGTTACCCCAGACCCTTTCATAGTTGGCAACATGAACTGTTGGCTAAACACACCCACAGACCGTTGGCCTTCCTCCTCCTATGCCCCCCAGGGTCACGTAGAACTTCGCGTTCTAAAGGCCACCCTTGGGTTAATGGATGCGCTGCCGCGGCAAGCCCCACTGCTCAAAGACATGATGCGCCCCCATGTCCACAACAGCCAGTTAAGGTCCATGACCCGCATTGACCTTATCCTTAGCCAGCGAAATTCCAACCCCAAATATCCCACTTCAAAACAACAAAAAATGGAATTCTCTGTCCACCAACTGGTCTCAATAACCTACCACCTACCTGTCAAAGTGGCTAAGGCCCCACATTGGTGCAGGCTTTGCCCTCCCAAACTTGCGTCACCAGAGTTTTCCACTTGGGTGGAATCAGCAATTTTGGCAGAAGAGTTTGTTACACCGTTTTGCATGGACCCCATCTCCACATGGTCAACCTTCAAAGAGGATACCATCCGCCACTCTCGCCACCTCTCCTCCCAGCACTCACAAGCCACATTGGCCGTCATTTCGCGCACTCTGGCAGAGTTGGCACAACTGGAGTCCAACATCCCAGCTACAGGATACAGCCTTGTATGGGGCTGGAAGTGGGCGAAAGCAGCTGCCCACCTCAACGCGCTTGAAAGGCAACATAAACATCGGGCTTGTGTTCAGTACAGGGCCAAAGGCATTACTGAGGGTGACAAGTGCACCATATATCTTATTAAAAAAAATTTGCACCACGCCAGAGCGTGGCCTGCACACAGGTGCGAAGATCAAATGATTCCGTTGCAGATATGCCAGCCAAAGTGGCAATTGAAATACAAAATATTACTCCAAGTTATACCTATACTCCAATTCAGCCAACTGAAGTGGCGGAATTTTTACTGAACCCACATCCGCACATTTTCTGATACCCAGATATAAAAAAATTTGATTACTCCAAATGAACTATGGACAGCCATCCGCGGTGCACCAAATCAGAAATGCCCAGGCCCAGATGGCATTCCATTTGAATTCTATAAAAAGTACTTCAAATATATATCCCTACTGCTGCTTGCCTCACTTAATCAGAGCCTTCTAGAAATGCGCCTCCTACCAGGAGGACAAGAGGCCTTCACCGTCACACTCTTCAAGAAAGGGGACAAGCTAGACTTAGCCAACTGGCGCTCATTTCTTTAACTAACACGGATACAAAAATTCTAACTAAAATCATGGCTAACTGTTTAGGGATTGTAGCATCTGCCACCATCTCCCAAGAACAATTCAGTTTCATATCCAGAAGGTCAATTTGGGACAACGTGCACTCTGTGGCTAATGCATGCCAGTCCACAGCCTCTGGCGCACTTGTGTTCTTGGACCAACAGAAGGCCTATGATAGAGTAAACTGGGAATACCTCAGGGCCTGCCTCCATCAATTCCGCCTACCCCATCGCTTCATCAACTGGGTAATGCTGCTCACGGAATCTGCAACAATGGCAGTGCGTGGCCCTGGCTTCCTAATGGAAGTAGTCCGCCCTCAAAGGGGCTTACGACAATGGGACCCCCTTAGGCCACTCTTATAAAACTTCAGCCTTGACCCACTACTTTGAAACGTGAATGCCTAACTCACTATGGTCCATGTATCAGGCCAAGCCCCAGTCAGGATGATGGCGTTTGCAGATGACTGTGTGGTTGGGGTGTCTAATAATAAAGATGCACGTGCACTTGAAGCTCTCATCCAGGAGTATTCCTGGGTAAGTAATGCTGCACTGAACGCTTCCAAAACCGAAATCATCCTCCTTGGTTGGTATCAAAACTGCTGGGCCCCAGCAACCAGTGCCCAACCCAGCCCATCTGCTCACACACGTGCTCGCCCTCCCAGATCACCCCACACCGCCCCACTAGTGCTCCCCTTTGTGCCACGCCCTACCATAGGGCCAGTCCGCCATCTGGGCGTGTGGGTAGAGGCAGGCGGGTATGCATCAGCAGTAATGGAAAGTCAAATTCTAGAAAACGTGACGAAGCCATCGCCTCCCTCAGAGCCCACCCTACTTCCCTTACTGGCAGGGTTGTTTAGCCAACTCTATGCTCCTCTCAAAGTCTGGTTTGGAGCCCACGCCATCCCCTTCTCTCCCAAGCTTTCAAATCCTTGTATGCCCTTCTGCAAGGATGGCTTTGGTCAGCCGCCCACCACCAGTAGGGCTGAGGTCATGTTTGGCCTCATCATCATGGTGGCATGGGCCTGCTTGACTTCAAAGCCCATGCTGCCAAAGATCTGGGAACCTGGATTGCGGCCGTCACCACCCCTAGCTCCCCTCCCAACACTGGGTCCTGTGCGGCCCGCTCCAACTTCTCCTGATCCTTGGGCCTTTAACAATCCATTTAACCTCACTCACTTGATGAAATAATTGGCTCACACCATCGTCCCCCAGGTCCTCACGGGACTAAACCCACTACAAATAAATCCCCTCTCCATGCGGAGAGCTGAGTGGGAGAATTCTTATTAGTGGACATACAACCCTGAAGAGGCCGCCCCTCTCCTCAGTTCACACAAGAGGTACAGGGGCTACCCATCCAAGATGGCGTGATCCCCACACGACCCCATGTCCTATCCAGGGTGGACTACCTGGACATGATGGACATCCCTTACTCCATTGAGACTCAGAAGACTATTTGGAATTATGCACACCATCCTCTGTTGCAGCCTCAAATCCGTTCCCATGTGTGGCGATGCCTGAGGTGAGTGTACTGTACGGCTGAGCGCTCTAACGCTTTACATCCATCCTGCGTCGTGTGTGGCCAGTATGGAACGCTGTTACACCGCATGGAGAAGTGTCCTGCCTCTAGAGTGATATGGCGCGAAGTTCAACGTCTGCTTGGCCAGTATCAAACACATCCCTTCAGTCTGTCAAGAGATATGTTTGCTTTATCAATGGCTTCCCCCCTTCCACCCCTCCCTCCAAGCTCTGGTGTTGCAATCGCCATGTGGACCATCCACACGATTGTCTTGGATGCCATCGCAGGCTCCACCCCCACCCTCCCAGAAGCTGTCCACAGATTCCGGTCTCATTTGGTGGACCACTTTTAGGCGTAGATATTTGGATACCTCCCACCCCGTCACTGACAGCTGGTCTCCTCCTGGTTCCCAGTTTGGTTCATCAAATCAGACCCTTTCCTCCACACGTGTTCAATTGTGGCTACGGCCCCCTCACACATTCCCTCCCCCTCCCCATAGTGGCGTTCACGCTGGCAACAAGAGATAGCATTGCTTCTCTGGGGTGCCTTCCTGTTCTAAGTTTTGTTTCTTTTGGGTCAAATTTGGAAGTGTCCGTTCCATGGTCAGCCTTCCTCACAATAAATTAAAATTAAATGAAATGGTAATATTGCACTAATATGTCATACCTATCATGAAATTTCTGGCCTCGTTTGTCAGCTAAATAAAAAGCATTCCAATTAATATTGATTTATATGATATGTAAAGATCAAAGCGTCAAATAAGCTTATGTAAGTCCTACCATCTTTATTTTGTTCATGTATATAGCACAGTCTCAAGTAAAAGTTAATGTCAACACAACCACTTTGTAAGTCATATAAAGATTATTGATGGCTTCTGTTAGAAATTTGTTTTTTGTGACAGTGGGCTCAGCTGGTTGACAGGCCAAACAATAATAAGAATAGCTGATTCCTGCTGTTTCGCCTTAGTTGATGGGGCCAGGAGTTCTGGCTGACCCCTTGGCATGTCACCCGCCATTTTGAGATCCCCAGCCTAAAACTTAACCAACAAGAATAAACATAAAGTTATATTAAAAAGGAAATTAAGCAAAGGGAGACATTTATTGAAAGGGAAGCGCCAGGTATTTATATGTACAAAAGGGCTATTGCGCCCATTGTTGACCTATTGACTCATTTCTGGATCTTCCAGCCAACCATTTTTTTCTTCCTTCTGCTGCGCTTGCTCCTCTTCCTGGCGTTTACCCTCTTTACCCATCCTTCCCAATGAGCAAATAATAGCTTCAGCTCATCCTCAGCATACAGTCACTGGTAAGCCATATAAATGATAATTTAAATTATATATCAAATCTGAATTTGACTTTACTAAATATGTGCCGGAAACATCCTCAGCAACTTGGTACACTCAGAATAAATTGGCTTCCCGCCAACAACACGTTTTGTCTCTCCTAGTTGATCAATTGGGGAATCGCCTTTCTCAGGTGATATTCAATTATCAAATATGAGGCCTGTAAGCAACCTCAGCTTCATTAAACTCAAGATTGTAAGTTTCCTCTAATGCTACTTATTATAAATGGATCATCCTTGGCTAATAATCGCTGGTGATCCAAATACCTAATTTGGGCCAGTGATTGGCCCACAACTGCACCTAAATTCCAATCTTAGTGAAATGCATAGATTTTGCTCAACCCAATTTGGGGGAGCAACTCAACATGCAATCAAACACCACGAAATTCACTCAATGAGCCATTCCACCAAGATTGGCGATATCTACCCCAAATAACAATAAATCATTGGAGGGATCCATATGGTTAAAATCATGACATTTCCTCCCACTTAACCAGATGGTATTCCTCCTACTTCCAGCCTCATCTTGTGGGGCAGGCGTCCAGGGCTTGCCCCTCCCAACCACCAACAATTGCTGGAATCCTCACATCCGGTTTGGAGTCATAACAGCATGCTCTTCCCCTCCTCAGCTTAACTGGTGCCACATCCCCACCAACTCCTCACCAACCTGCGGTTACTCAAGCACCAACCAGTAAAATCACCTGTAGTGAGCACCACTGTCAGAAAATCGCTTTTCTGGTGACAGTGGGATCTGCTGGTCAGCAGGCCAACCAGTATGAAGACTGATTGACCATACCTGTTTCACCTTAGGTGTCAGGACAGCAGCGTTGGCTGACCCCTTGATGTGTCACCCATGCCATTTGGGGATCCCTAAGCCTAAACCCCAACAAACAGGAATAAATAAAAAAAGGAAGATTAGGCAAAGAGAGATCTTTATTGAAAGGGAAGTGCCAGGTATTAATATGTACATAAGGGTTACTACGCCTATTGTGACCTATTGGATCATTGCTGAATATTCCAGACAATCACTCTCTCTTACTTCCACTGTTCTTACTCTCCTCCTGGCTTTGACCCTCTCGCCCCATCCTTTCCAATGTCTGAATATAAGTTTTTGCTTCATTTTTGCCTTCTGTCAACAGCGAGCCATATAAAAATTATAGTATAAATAAATACTAAATGTGGATACAACTTAGTAATAATGCACTGGAAACAGCTTCAGTCGCTCAGGTAACTCAGAATAACTTGTCTTCTCGCTGATAACACATTTTGACTCTCCTAGTCAATTCTGGACATTGTCTTTTTTTTTAGTACTAGATGGTCCCAACCCGAGGGGGGATTCATCAATGTTTATTGAATTACGCCTGGGATCCTAAGAGCCTGAGGCGAGGGAAGGGGGGGGAGGAGGCATCGAGAAAGGGAGGGGGTTTGCGCGCCAGAGCCGTGCTTCAGTGACAATTGAGCGGGGGAGGGTTGGCGACATAGTGCAGACCTTCAGAGCCATCTCAAAGTGTACCTGAAAGTGGGTGATCATGTGTGGAAGGGTCCACACCTGCTGGTCAAAGGCAGCACGAAGGAAGGAGTTATGGATGGTCCAGATGGCTGTGGCATAGGCGAGGACACGGAGGGGTCGGTGGCAACCAGTCAATGTCTGCTCAAACATGAGGTCTTAAACAGGGTGTCCAGACCAGGGCTGAGCATGGAGGAGCGCGCGGGCCTTTGGCCAAAATGCGGCGACACCTGGACAGGTGAAAAAACGATGGAGGTGGGAGTCAATAGGCTCCACACAGTGGGGGCAGCTTCGGTGCTGGAAGGTAGGGCCAGTCCGGTCCCCTGTCCTGTATGAACAGTGGAGCACCCTCCATAAGGTGTTGGACACCTTTGCTGACAGGATGGGGTGATAGACGTCCTTCCACAACCTTAAGGTCAAATCTCACGGAGGGAGGGGAGGAGCTCAAGGAGTCTTTGGCGGATGGGAGGACGATCTTGGGGGTTGAGGCGAGTTGTGACAACTTGTCCATTGTGCACAATTGCATGGCGACGGGGGCTGAGGCCAGGGCCTTCCCTTCTGTATGGGAAGGCATGGTGGATCCGCGCGCCTACTCGTTTCAGGGCAAGGAGAGCCTGGTTCCAGTAGGGGGATGAGGATGGTTTTAGGCGATGGCCTGGGTGGTTTGTGAGCCAATCCCCTAATGAGGTCAGAGATGCTCTAGGAAGACCCAGGGCTGCTGACACTGAATGGCGGAGGGCGGGCGCCCATTGGGGCATGGGAGTCACGTCCCAGCAGACAATCGGCCATAGGAACTTCAGGAAGATTGTGGTGGCGTGGGATCGCGTGTCCAGAAGCCCTAGGCCCCCTTCATTGCAGGGTCAGGAAATGGTTGAGAGGGCCATTGCTGGATGGTTTGAGCCCCAGATCCAACAGCGGAGGAGTACATTGAGCCGCGTATAAAAGGCATCTGTGAATGGGCAGACGTGCGCTAGGAACCAGACTTTGGAGAGGAGGAACACATTGGCCATCAGAGCTCGACCCTGGGGGGTGATGCGCCGCCGGTTCCAGCTGGCAATCCTAGAGTTAACTGCTGCGAGGAGCAAGTCCTCATTGTCTTTTAGAGCAACTCCTTGTTGGTTGGTGAGAACGCCCAGGTGACGGAAGGTACCGCGCTCAGGTTCAATACCAAATGGTGGGGGGAAGGTGGGGAGCCTACCTGTACAACTGTTGTCTTAGAGGTGTTGACCATGGCGTTGGACGCCTTGGTGTACCTCTCAATGGTCACATCAGCGAGGGCAACATCCCCAGGGCAGCCAAATGCAATGGCAGTGTCATCTGCAAATGCCATGGTGCGTATGGGGGCTTTACCTGGGACCAGAATCCTTGTTAGCTTGTCCTGTAAGGAGGCCAAGAGGGGGTCAAGGGTGATGTTAAAAAGGATAGGGCTCAGGGGGTCCCCTTGCCGGAGACCTTGTCCAACTGGTACTGCCACTGTAAAACCCATTGGCGCCAGGACTCTGGTGTGGAGCTGGTCATAGAGCGCTGATATCCATCGCCTAGCTGCGGGTGGGAGATGGAAGCGGGCCAGGGAAGCATCAATATACTTCCAGGCTACCCCGATCATATGCTTTCTCCATATCCAGGAGAGCCACAAAGCCATTCACCTTACGAGAGTTAGCAGTCAAAGTCACGTGAAGGTCATTATAGTTGTCCCATAACGACCTCCCCGGAATAAAACCGTGCTGGGATGGGGAGAGGCGAGGTGACACCCATTTGGTGATGCGGTTGGCCAGAAACTTCGTGAAGAGCTTGTGGTCTGTGTTGATCAACGCTATGGGGCGCCAGTTCGCCAGGTTCTCACGGTCTGATTTCTTGTGAATGAGGGTCGTTATTGAGCCTCTGGAGTCAGGGAGGACCTCGCCATTCACCAAGAGTGCAGCGAAGAGGTCGCGGAGGGTTCTGGCTATCACTGCAGGTTCCAGAAGGTACACCTCGAAGGGTATTCCGTCTGGTCCTGGGGCTTTAAGCCGTGGGGATTTCAGAAGGGTTTCCATCACCTCCTGGATGGAAATAGGCGCCAGTAGAGCCTCATCAGCCCGTGGGTCAATGGGCGGCTCTGGAGCCCGCCACAGGAAGTCTTGGATGTCCGATGGGTCCACATGGGTGGCATGGAAGAGGCTGGAGTAGAAGCGGTGTAGCTCCTGCGTGATTTCCTCCTTATCTGAAGTGGTTGTAGTGCCAATCTTCAGTGCAGGAATATCCTGCGCTGTTGACCGGGCTTTCTGTTTCTGAAAGAAGAAGCGGGTGGGGCGTTCCCATTGAGCATAGTAATGAGATGTTGTAAAGTTTGCTGCCCGTTCTTCCTGCAGTGTGAGCTCCAAGCGGAGTGCTTCCTGCGCCGCTTCCCAGTCTTCCAACCATCTGGGAGAGGGCGAAGGCTGGCAGTTTCGCTCCAGATGTCTGATTCTGGCTTCCGCCCTTTTGACTCTGGCGCGAGCTGCAGTCATCTGGGCTTTGGCACAGTTGTAAGCAACGCGGGTGATGCCCTCCTTAGTCACCGCCCATATAGCCTTATGGTCAAGAAGGTGGGGTGGGGGAGGTGAGAGTCTCCCGGATGGTCATAAACAGCTTCTCCTTAGTGAAGGGGTTGTTGAGAAGAGCTGGGGCAACCCTAGGCCAGAACCTACGCGACGGTCTAAGTGTGGTGGTGAGGACAACGGTGAGTGACCTGTGATCACCCAGATGGTTGTCACGAGAGATGGGAGAGGAGACGCGGCCAATTAGCAGGGGGCCAATCAGTGCCATATCTATGCGTGAAGCTGACTGGAAAGCTCCTCCATCATACTGGATCCTAGTCATGCAACCTAGGCCAGACGCGGAGGGTGGAAGCACATCTATAAAGCCACTCAGGCGAAGGAAATCCTGGAGGCGACTTGATCCAGGGCGTTCCTTTGCTGCAGGGGGGTAAGAGTCATGGACGCGACTAATGGTTGTGTTGAAATCTCCTAAGAGGACTAGATTCTGTGGGAGATTGAGTTGGACGAGCTCTTCCAAGAGCCGATTTTGCTCCTGACCTGCATTAGGCAGGTAAATGCTTGCAGCGAAGAAGGAGAAGTCAGGAGTGGTGAGTTTGGCCAGTATGAGGCGGCCACTTAGATATTGTGAAAAAGAATGGGTTTTAACCCGGGGATTCAAAACAATAAGGGCGACATGGTTTGTCCAGAAGGAGTTGCCTCCAAACTGTTCATTCCATGCAGATTGTTCATGGGGGAGGATATGGGGCTCCTGGACAGCAGCGATGTCAATTTGTGCTGACCTGAAGTTTCGGAGGAGGTGGGCTCTCCGCTTAAAGTCCCGCAACCCATTTGCGTTGATGGATTGCAGGGCCAGGGTGCTGCCATGGGGACTCATAGCTGTTCCCCTCCATGTCCTGGGGGTTGCCAGCGCTTAAACCTGCTGCTGTGAGGCGGCTAGTTTTGAGTCCTTTAGCTTGACTATTAGCTGCAATCCGTGAGGAGCGTCGAGGGTTCTGAGGGGAAGGAGAGGGTGGGGGGCGGAGGACCCAGTAAGCCAGCCTAGGATGTTGCCCCTGCTCCGTTGCAGGAGAAGGACCTGAGGGTGCTCAATGGTGACCTCCGTGGTGTCCCCATTTGATGAGTCTGAGTTCATATTCACTTCCTCCAACACTGCAAAGGATCCGCGCGAAATGGACTGTGGGGTTGGGGTAGGACTCTCTTTGAGGTGGCACTTCTACCGCAGGCCGCGGGTTGCCAGTCCATGCTGGTGGGCATAGCTCCATTGGGAGCTGAGGGTTGATGCGATAAATCGCTGGTGGAGGTTGGTGGGGGTGCCGCGGAGCCCTGAGTGGGGGTGGCTGATGAGGGGCACCCTGTGGGAGATGCCTTGCGCTTGGTGAGAGAGGGAGTTGACTCTGGGAGATTGGAGGGGGTGCCCACTGGAAGGGGGCATGAGCGCGAAGGTATCCCATACCAATAGTGGGGTTAGCTGTTTCAACTGCTAGGCGTAAGGCCTCAGGGGACAGGTCTTGAACGGGAACCCATTGTGTGGGTTGTGGAATTGCTGCTGCGGCCACGTGGGATCGTTTTTGGCCTGGTTTAGGCCCCTGGGCGGTGGCTAAGAGGGCTTGTTTTCAAGCTGTGCAGCCACTATACAAGTGTCCAAGGGCGTCACACCATGAACACCGGGGGCGCGCCTGATCAGGGTCAACAAAAAGATCTCAGGGCATGCCCCAACTACCGCCACACGAGGAATAACCTCAATGTTGCGGGATACAGTGGGGGAGGGGATGAACGACGCCCTAGCAGTGCGAGCTCTTTGAGTGGGAGCATAGTAAGAGGGGACGCTAAAGTCCACTGAAAGAACAGACCCAAACTCCATTAAGCCACGATGTAGTGCCAGTTTAAGAGACTCAGGATCAACAGTCGTTGGTAGGTTGGAAAAAGTAACCCATGAAATTTTCTCCAGGTGAGAGCGTGTGCGGGAGATGCGAAGAGATCCACGTGGAATAATGACCTGGAGGGTGGCAGCATGGTCAGCAAGGGCAGCTTCAGTGAATCCCACATCAATTTAGTGGCCCTCCACTGATTCATGGATGGTGGTGTTAATTGGGAATGTCTCCGCAATCGCTGCAAAGTATGAGAAGTAATCCTCTGTATAGAATTCAACAGGGTTATGCCCATAATAAAGGCGAATTGCGTGGGAGAGGGTTGAGCGAGGTAGAGCTTTTGGCGCTCAAGTTTCAGCCCATTTCTTCTTAACATCATCAATAAATGCCACTTCACGGGGATCAGCTTTGGGTAGCGTTGGTGCCAGAGGTTTTGCCACGCCCCAGTGGCTCCTTTGGTACGTTTGTGTTTGCTTTGGGCTGCAATCGCAGGTTGAATGTGAGCTGGTGGTTTGAACAAGTTTGTGGAGTTCCCTTGTTGCTGGAATGTTACAGCAGTTGCTGGCGTCATATTAAATTGAGGGGCGGATTGTTGGGCCTCGCTAAATTGGAGAGGCCCATCCAGATTGGAATTAACTCCAGCCAATTGGGAGGAGGGCGATGTTTCATCACCATCCCAATCTATTTGGGTAAATTCAGCCCGAGTATTTGCTGTGATTTCGTGGGCAAAACTCACTGGCTGATTGGTAAATTGGTCGTTTTCAGCATATGGAGATAAAGTGCCAACTTGAGAAGTGCCGATTATGGGATTTAAATGGGACGGGTGAGATTGGAACTGGTGTGAAGTTCCAAAATCCGAACCATTTGTATCCCCATTGGGAAGAGTAGATTGTCCCAATTTGGTGCTTAGTGAACCAGAATGTGCGGCTAATCCAACCTTATATCCGAGGGTTTGGGGGTCAGGTGATTGTTGGCCTCGCTAAATTGGGGAGGCCCATCCAGATCGGAATTAACTCCAGCCAATTGGGAGGAGGGTGATGTTTCATCACCATCCCAATCTATTTGGGTAAATTCAGCCCAAGTATTTGCTGTGATTTCGTGGGCAAAACTCACTGGCTAATTGGTGAATTGGTCGTTTTCAGTATATGGAGATAAAGTGCCAACTTGAGAAGTGCCAATTACGGGGTTTAAATGGGACGAGTGAGATTGGAACTGGTGCGAAGTTCCAAAATCCGAACCATTTGAATCCTCATTGGGAAGAGTAGATTGTCCCAATTTGGTGCTTAGTGAACCAGAATGTGCGGCTAATCAATCCTTACATCTGAGGGTTTGGGGGCCAGGTAGCTGGGTATCGCCCCTCATGGAGGGAGCCAGAAACACGGCGTCAGCAATAATAGATGGGGCTGAATTAGCTGACACAATGGGGGAGGTGAATGCCTGGATGGGCTGAGTTGCATTCAACTGAGCAGGCGCCATTAAAACAGTGTGGGTGATGGCCTCCTTGGTTGGAGGGAGCACAGCGGGTTGGTGGGAGGCAGCGCACACAGAGCTGTTAGGCGTGCAGATTGCAGAAGTGCGATCAGGTGAACTGGCGCTAGTTGAAGTAGCTCCAGGTTGGAGGGTGGTGCCTGCTTTCATGGCTGCTGCTTGAGAGCGGGTGATTCTGGTTGACCCTGAGGTGGGTAACTGAAGGTTGCTTCGTTTGGGGGTGGTGCTGGCTCATTTGGCATAGCCTGCGGGTTCTTTTGCGGGGTTTCCCGCCATATTTGCTAATAGTTTTCGTAAATCTCTTTAGTGGAGCTAAATTTCAGGCTGAATTGATTTTCAAAAAGTGATGCTTAGCAGAAAGAGAGATAATTTTTACCCTACCATTGTCAAGTAAACTCTTCACACCTTGGTGATGGTCAGACTCGGATGGTAATGATTGGGTAATTCAGTGGTGGTCAGACTCAGATGGTAATGATTGGCTAATTTTTACCCTATCATCCTCAAGTAAAATCTTTGCACCTTGGCGGTGGTTAGACTCGGATGGGAATGATTGGTTAACTTGCACCCAATCATCGATGGGTAAAATCTTCTTGCCTTGCAGAGGTTCAGATCTGTGTGATAGTATACTCCTCAAATTTGACCAAGGAGTCAGAGTATTCCTATCATTAATTATTACCTTTTTAAGCCGGTTTTTATGATAAATCATATTTCTCTGGTTGTTAGGATTCCACCGAGAATCCACTAAGGTCTTTTCGCTGTGGATACTCATATCGCTGATATCCACAATATTATCTAAAAATTGGGCAGGTGATGGGACAATCATGGTGGCAGATTCAAGAGTACTGATACCTCCAACATTTTTTTTCTTAGATCAGAAAGGAGAATGTCCAACATTGCCCCCTCAAGGATGTTGGTAGGGGTGTTGCGGTGCTAATTGGCAGCCTGCCCTTCTTTAGTCGCTGTTTTTGCGAGGTTGGTATACATGCAAGTGTAATCCTTCTTGCTGGATTCTGTATTGGCTAGAATTAAGGGGACTTATAATTGAGCAGCAACAAGATCCCTTGCTTCATATTGATAATGCTGTCATATTTGATCATGAACTGCGTACCTATAAGCATCCCATAATTATTGTTTTTCAAAGCCACTGCAGGGGATGATAGAATAAGCTTCCCAGTACAAATGGGAAGGGATGAGTAAGCACCAAGTGCTCAGGTTTTGTTAGGACCAGCGGTTCCAAAGTCTTGGTTGTACTCCAAGTCAGGTGCAAGCTGAATTTTTTTTCATCAACTTAGAGGAGATTACATTCACCGGGGAGTTTGTATCTAGGATAGCCATCACATAAACTTTTTGTATAACCACTTTGACCTTTGTGAGTATCCCCCCAAAGTGGGTGATAGCGCTAAGACCTCCTTGAGATGGAAATTGGAGGTTAATTTGCATGCAGTATTGGGGTAATTTTTTTGGATAGATTGCATGGTATGGCCATGCTGGATAGGGCGGATAAGGTGAGGCATCACCTCATCGGCGTTGCTGGCAGTATCAATGATAATTGGCTCCCCTAAAACTTGGCAGAGATACATCTCTTCCGGTATGGTGGCCTCATCTACTCCTCCAGCATTCAAGCAATCGGGGACTTCCACCTCAGCAGGTGCTCCTACAATGAATAGCTGACCTCATCTGTATCCCCCTCAGAATCATCCCCTGGGGTATTTGTAACGCGAGGTAATGGCATAAGTTGTTTGAGTGAGTTAGGCACATGAGGTTTGTCAGCAGTAGGTGTGCCTTTACCTGTTCTGACATTTTATTTTCCCTGCTCCTGTTCCTCGGCATCAGCTTTCTTCTTCCAGCACATAGCCTCCATGTGTCTGCTCTTGTTGCAGTATTCGCACTGAAGGGCGTTTAGAACATTTTGCTTTGGGGTTTTGTTCTTCAGGGCCCATTATCTGAAGGGGATCCTTCTTGTCTTCAATAGCTAAGGCCCGAGGCTTAGGCTTTGAATCCTCAATGGTTAAAACGCGAGGATGAGATACTGCTCCACGTGAAACTTTGGGCTTATGGAAATCAGTGACATCTATTATTGCTTCCTTGATGTCTTGAACGGTATGGAAATAGCGTCTAACAGAGGTGATGTGCATCACTAGCGATGGGTAAGAAGCCACTCCAGTCAAAGCGGCGGCTATAGCATCATCCAAAGTCAACATTTTTGAGGTTAACAACGTCTGTGCTTCCATATAGAATTGTTCCGCAAAGGCGACCACTGACTCCCCTTTTCGAATGCTAATACACATAAAGGCTTGCTTTTTCATGCTTAAAGCCTGCTTTGAGCCAAAAATGTTTATGAGAGCCTCTTTAACTTTGGACCAGGTGCTAAGAGCATCCATATGTGGGACCATCACCTCTTGTGCCATGTGGCCCAAACAGGAAAGAATGTGCTTGGCCTTCTGACGATCAGTCACCCCTTCCATAGCTGCTTCATAAACGTATAAAAACGAAGAAATGCTACCCTCACCGGGGATAAACTTGTCTTTAAACGTTGGTTTGAATGAATTGTAGTCATTCCCGGTAAGGGTATGAATAGCTGGAGCTTCTGTTATTGGGGTTTCAGAGCGGTAGTTTAACTGATCAAAGGTCCATGAAAGGTGATCGAACTGATCTTTCATGGCTTCAAGCCAGGTTTCCATTTTAGAGAGGGCTTCTAGAGGCCCAGATTCGCACAGTCTTAGTTGATCTTTGATCCCTGATTTATGATTTCAAAGTCTTCCACTCGGTTTTCCATTGCAGAGACTTGTAAACAAAGTTGTGACACCATTGAGCTTAGGCTTAATTGAGCAGTTTCACGGCTTTTACGCGGTTCTTCAGCTCTTCTTACATTTGTTTACATCCTTCATCATCACGAGAGTGGGAGCTGGGGCCTTGTACCCCCTCCTTAATCTGTTCATACTTTTGCTCAACCTGCATTAGTCAGCTGTATACTTCCTTCAACAGCACAGGGCTTTCCAGCAAAGTTTTTATTTCTTTTGCTTCAATTTCGCATTCAGTCAGGCGACGTGCCAAATGTTTGGTATTTTCCAACGAAACTTTGAGAGCTAGCTCCTTTCCTAGCTGAACAACCTTGGCCGCGAGCGTGGTGGTGGTGCTAGATGGTTCAAGTGACAAATGGCGTTCAAGCTCATCCACACGCAAAAAGGCCTGAATTAACTGTCGCTCCACCATAGCCACACGCTGTTCAAATTTCTCTTGAAGGACGGAGTTATGAGTTGAAAGGTCGTGACACGTTTGCTCATTTTGTTTTTCAAGTTCTTTAGCAAACTCCTCCAACAATGAGCGGGTGCTAGTGGAGGATGCGTTCAGTTCATCCTGGAATATCTTCATGGCCTCCTTGACATACTTTACAATCCCAGTGTCCATAATAGTAAGTTGGTCATGCAGCTGTATGATGAAGTTGCAATTAGCTTCCACACCAGATTCAACTACCCCAAGATGTTTGGAGGTCAGTTGATACAACTTTTCATAGGCTGAATTCAGAGCTGCATGGGTATCTAGGTGTTGATGAAGCTTTTCATGATGGCTGGCTAAGAGATGCATCATATGGACCAAAGCAGGGTGAGCAAACTTGCGAACATAGGTGTTCAAATTTGTAAGCTGACCATAGGTCTCTGGGAGGACACTAGTTTCATAGAGAAACAAGTGTCGTTCCTCTACCAATGACGCTCATTCGCGAGATGCAAGGTCGCCTGGGTTAAGGATGCCATGAGTAAGGTCTCTTATAGCTTCAGTGGCTGTCCAAGTGATGCGATGAGACTCAGGTATTAATATGGGCTCAATTTGTTCTTCTTCAAACATCAAAGCAGTAGGGCTGCTTGGGTTGGGACCATCTAGTACTAAAAAAAGCAGTAGGGCTGTCCATTTGATCATCTTCAGTCCCTTCCTCATTTCACACCCAACGGGTGACACTCTCCATTTCTTCTTAATACTTATCAAAGTATTCAGGGGCTTGACCCCTGTAGTGAGCACCAATTTGTGGGATCCACCGATGGATGCCACAAATAATTTATGTAAAGTGAGAATTATTGCCATATAGTAAAAGTATAAATATTGCTTGTTAAAGTTTTTTTTTGTTTTTTATTATCTAGGCAGGGCAAAACCAGGAAAGGTCCTTTTCTCAATACTAGTTTTTCCTATTTAAACTAGTTCAGATTTTAAGACCATCAATATTTGAGGCAAAAGAATGCAAAGCTCAGTTATCTAAATTAGGGAATATAGACTTTTGGCCTATCAGATTGAAGATAAAAATTTTCAGAGGCAAAACTTACCCATGCGGTAACAATTTGATGAATTGTATCCAATCACCAGCAAGTAAAATCTTTGCACCTCGGCAGTGGTCAAACTCATGTGGTAATGATTGGTTAATTTTTGCCCTACCATTTTCAAGTAAAATCTTCACACCTCAGTGGTGGTCAGACTCAGATGGTAATGATTGTCTAATTTTTACCCTATCATCCTCAAGTAAAATCTTTGCACCTTGGCTTTGGTTATACTCGGATGGTAATGATTGGTTAACTCACATCCAATCATCGATGGGTAAAATCTTCTTGCCTTGCAGAGGTTCAGATCCGTGCAATAGTATACTCCTCAAATTTGACCAAGGAGTCAGAGTATTGCTATTATTAATTATTACCTTTTTAAGCCGGTTTTTATGATAAATCATATTTCTCTGGTTGTTAGGATTCCACCAAGAATCCACTAAGGTCTTTTCGCTGTGGGTACTCATATCGCTGATATCCACAATATTATATAAAAATTGGGCAGGTGATGGGACAATCATGGTGGCAGAATCAAGAGTACTGATACCTCCAACATTCTTTTTCTTATATTGGAAAGGAGAATGTCCAACAGGAATTACCATGGTTAGCTCCTGACTTTCCTCCTCAATCAGACTCAAAGATGGATTAAGGCTTAACAAGTCAGGGAATACATTCAGGGAACCTTTGATAAATTTATGCATAAAATTAAAGCCACATATGTCACAATATGTCCAGGCCTAGTAATGCGCCAGCTTCTGAGGTTTCTGGAAATATATGAGGGCTTTATGATCCATATGTACATTCATTTTGGGTCATGCGCACTGTAGCAGATGCTGGCAATGCATAAGCGACCATGCCACAGTAGTAACTCGTTATTTTAAATGGCCAAGGACAGTTTGGATGAAGTGAACTTACCAAAAAGTAGGCGACTGGGTGTTCCAATAAATCCTGCTCCTGAAGCAACACTGCACCCACAGCAGCTGATGATGCATCACATGCCACAATGAAAGGTTTATTGGGGTCAGCGTGTTTGAGAATGGGAGGTGCCACAAACATCTCCTTGATGGCGTCAAACGCCTGTTGGCATTCCGCCATCCATTGGAGCAGAACATTTTACTCCGTCAAGAGATGCAGTGGTGCGGCCAACTACAAGAGGGCAGGGTAGAAATTTTTAAAAATTTTATGATTCCCTAGAAAGCTCCAAAAATGCTTTGGGTAGTGGTACTGGGCCACGAGAGGATGGCCTTAGCTTTCTGGGAGGAATTTGTACCCGTTCTTAAGACCAAGTTTCCTAAGAAGATAACCTCATCCTTGAAAAGTTACACTTAAAGGGTTTTAGTAGAGGTAAGCCTTGTGGAGCGCAGCTAACACCGTCTCCAGGTCCTTCACATGCAGCTCAGGAGTGATGGAATGCACAAGGATATAGTCAATATATGCCACCACGCAGGATAAATGAAGGTCACCCAGAACATTGTCAATCATCCAAAGGAATCTGTCTGGGACATTTTTAAACCAAAAGCCATTAAACGGAACTGGAAGATCCATCTCCTGATACAAATCGCCATAAGTCACTACTAAACTTTTACCCCCCAAATCAGGTTGAATGAACTCATTAATCGAGATTCTAAAGCACCCAGGATTTTGCAATTGCCTGGCTGATCATCTGCTTGAGGGGATAGGGAAGGAATAATGAACGATTATGTTGTTAAAATGCCTATAGTCCACACAGGGCCACAAAGTTTCATCAGCCTTCTGAGTAAACACTAAGTGAGAGGTGATTGGCGAGATCTTCTTAACCATCTCACCCTTTCACAAGCATATCATTTAACCACACCTCCAGGGACTTATCATTATGCTCAATACAAGAATACAGGTGGAAGTTGATGTGGACTACATTTTCCCTTAATTAGAAAACGATAATTTCATAGTGGGTTGGAATTTGTTGGATTTTTCCAAAAAAAAAGTATCCTGAAACTGGGCCAAACTTGGGGAAAAATCTGCTAGCAATGCCATGAGGGATCGCGCTGAAGCAATACACCCCACCGCACCTGCAATAGAGAAAGTAATGATCATTGTAATTGGCAGGATTCCTACCCAGATTGGAGATTTATATGTGTCAGCTGAAGGGAATCAATCTCAATCTGACAAAATTACCCAAAGATTTATTAGGGATAATCCCTGACAAAATTTCAATGGCTTTTGATACTGGGTATCAATTCCAATTTATGCGGTCAACTATTGCTCCCTCAAAGCTTCCTAATCTCGACAAAACATGACTATTTGGCGAGCAAATCCTATTCAACTGAGAATATTTACCTGCTTCAGAATCCCCAACTTGTAGCAATTATAGATCTTAGCTTGGACTGCTTAAATTTTACCAAAAAACCTCCCAGATCTCCCTTATAATTTTTATTCTAAGCATATAAAGATTACTCTCTCTTTTCGCCATTTAAGTCAAATTGGACTACTCTATTCATTTTGGACCAAACTAATAATTAAAATTTTACAATTAGGAACTTATCCTTAGTGGAGACTTTCCAGCCAAGGAAAGAAAAACTTATAATCCAGCGCCAAGGAACTTTGGGTTTCCTGTCCTACAAAATAAAGGGACAAGTGGTTTAAACCCCTTAGTCCAAACAAAACTGGTGCTCCCTGCCAGGTATACCCTGAGTTCATGGTGCAACTAATATACAAAGAGCAATAACGATTTGGTGTTAGATCCCTCTCTGGTTCAGGAACACTTTATCTTTGTGGCGAAATTACCCGCTGTGATATGTGTGATTAAACAAAATATTCTCACCATTGAGCAACGCCAACTTGAACTTTGTGAGGCAACTACTGAGCTAAAAATTGAAAGTTGGCAGTTAACCTTCCTCATTGCCGCCAAATTAGCCCTTTGTGCCGCCCATGATTGGGTAGATTTAATATTTGAATATATCAACAACTTACAAAGTCAGATGTACGCTCTCCACCCTCAGTATCTCCCAGCAATAGCAGTTCCTCTTCAGGTGAAAACGCACCCCTAGTTTCAATTCACGTCATTTGACCATTAACCCCCCCAGTGGCACATTCAGACCGTCGTTCAAAGAGAAGTACAACCCAGGCAAAGAGAGCATCTTCACTTTCCTATTTTGTTACAAAAAGGCTATGAAAGAAGCCACTGACACCTAACGGCTCAAGCATCTAAATAACTGTATTAGTCATGTATCTCAAGACATTATGGTACCTCATCTCATGCATTTTTGGACTTGGGATGATGCCAATGCTGCCTTGCTTTGGAAATTCTGTAGCGACAAAAATTTATCCAACCAAAAGAAATGTTTTTATGGGCATAAGCTTTAATGGGGAGAAACTGTCACTGAGTTTGCTCACCATTTTTACCTTGAGTTTCAAACATTAGTCGCTGGAAAACGTCTTACTTTATATAATTTTATCACTGCTTCATTTTTGATGTTTAAAAATATACTTAATATTCTACGTTATCTTAAAGCGGTGAATTATAATTGACTAACTCTTCTCCATATCAAAGAAGCCATTATGGAGATTCCAGCTGATCTACTCAAACCCACTGGGACCCCTCATTTTAATAACAATAAGCCTCAGCCCCAAGTGTTAGCGGTTACCCCTTCAACTAGCCTACCTCTAAATTATTCTGCATTTTTGCAAAAGAAACAACCATACTGTAGACACTTGTCACATCTTCCAATGTAGGTCAGCAAAAGATCAGTCAGCATAGGGCAGGAGGCTCCTTATGCTGACGATAATCATGTGCTTCAGGACACATATACTAGCTCTAGTTCCATGCCAGCAACTCGGGATGCTTTATTTGGTGGTGTCTGCAGAAGTTGACATACCCTTTTATCCAAAAAAATAAAGATCTTCAGATTTCATATTTTTATATTGGTCAGTTACCCAAATAAATCTTGGAGGTCAGTTCTTCTATGGAAATCCAAGCGCTGGCAGATAAAACCTTTAAAAGCATCAAACAGCCCTGAGCTTGGCCACGGCAAATTCCTCCACTTTCTTCACTACAGCTCCCCCACAAAAGTTTATAAGCTGTTAATTCTCAGTTTGGCTCTTTTGTGGTTCAAGTAGATGATCGCTCATAAGGTTAAAGTCTTGGAAATAACCATTACTTGCTCACCAGTTAATGCTATATCCTCCCAACTTATCCTGGAAAATAAAAATGACTCCAGACTTAATTCATGACTCTGAATATGGGTTGGCCAGTAATCAATCAACTAAAGGAATCAGGGCGTAGTCTGCCTTACCTCTCCGATTCAGAAAGCTTCTAATTACTGCCCCACTATTGCATTATGCTACAATAATTCCGAGTTGCTTATTGGAGTCCAACTAATGCGTGAGTTCAATTGCATCATCAACATAAAAAAGTATTCAATGTAGGTTGACCTTGGGACAAATATACCACACCAAGAATTTTTCTAGCCAGTACAGGTTTTGAACTTGTATTGAACAAAACCTGCACTAGGGTGGAAGCAGTAATTACCTGCCAGGCTAACCACCCTTATCATCAACTATAAAGAAAAGTAATTTTCACTATTAGGGTATTGGATTCCGTTGATATTTGAACTCCCATCATGAGTAAAGGAGCCCCAAAAAAACGAGCCTGACCCCTTAAACCCCTGTCCTCCATTTTTAAGTCAAAAATTCAAGTCTTAAAGAAAAAAATTTTAAGCTACCACCTGAGGCTATGGACGCTGAAGATGGGATCCATCTGTATGCCCCCATCCTAATAAAATACCCTCTGGCTCACAAGTATTTGTGGATATGGTAATAAAGATTCTCACCCCTCTTAATCAATTTTTGAATTTAAGTGGAAAATAAACCCTTCAATCAAAGAAGCGTTGATCTGCCCAGGGATTTTTGGATACTGCTTACAGGAAGTCTATCTCCATCTTATTAGGGAAACTAACGAATCAAACCTTTAAATCTCTCAGAATGCCCCTATCACTTATGTAAAACTATGTCCCATTAATTATATCGCTGACTTGAGTTGTTTTGAATCCTTACAAGATTTTGGGTTTGAGCCCCTACCCCCAATAGCTCTGGTCAAAAGTAAAATTGGAGACATTCTCACCTCTAAAGAACGCCATAATGTGGAAGACCAACTTGAGTAGTAGTGTTATAATTTCCTTGGTAGCAGTTGACTATGGGTAATTGTTGGGGGTAAATCATCAAATTGAGACCAAGAATCACCCTCCATATAAATCTCAGCCATACATAAAATCTAAAGTGGAGGAAGCTCAAGTGGCCTTAGAGTTACAGCAACTGTTGGAGGCTGGGTTACTTGTGCCTTCTAAAAGCCCACGGTCTTCCCCACTCCTATTAATTTGAAAGAAATATGGTGGACACCTTGTTGTCATAAATTATTGCCTCCTCAATTCTTCCACATGAAAAGATAGCTATCCACTGCCGTCTATTGATGATTCCTTACGTTTGGTGTCAGGTTTCCACTATTTAGGCTATGGATCTTGCCAGCGGGTACTGAAAAATTAATTTGTTGCTGGAATATTGTAAAAATGGGCCCTCATTTAAAGTGAAGGAATATTCAAGCCCACTCAAGTGCCGCAGGGGTTATATAATTCCCCTGCTGCTATCCGACTTGCCATGGACGGATTTTTGGGTGACTTGAAACGTTTGTGTGTGTTAGTTTATCTTGACAATATTACCATCTTTTAAGAACTTTTACTGAGCACATAGGTCATCTCTGGAAAGTTTTCAAGTGGTTACGGCAAGCCTTGTTAGAACTAAAGCTGTTAAAATGCTCTTTCTTTAGTAACGAAATGGATTTTTTGACCATAAAGTAGGTAAAGCTGGAATATCCTGACAGATGATAAGGTTCTGACTTTTCTAAGATGTCCCCCTTAAATCCCTATTAGACGTACAGGTGTTTTTGGGAATGGTAAAATTATTATTGACAGTTTATTCCCATTTTGCTGGCACCTCTGAGCCTCTAGTATATTTAATGAAGAAGAGTGTACCCTTCCAATGAAAAGAAGAGCAACAGCAGGCCTTTGAGTTATTATGCACAGCTCTCTTTAATTCACCATGGCTTATACATCCATACTTTGATAAGCCTTTTCTACTTTTTACTTATGCTAGCAATATAGATATCAGAGATACATTATCTCAGAACAATGAAAACTTAGTAAACCATCCCATCGTCTACTATAGCAAGACCTTAAACAGAGCTTAACACAACTATATCATTATGGAATGAGAATTTTTAGCAGTCCTACTGGCTATTAAGCATTTTTGACCCTATTTATATGAGAATCATTTTACTTCAATTACTAATCATGTTTCCTTGCAATGGCTACTGCAAATGAAGAAACTGATGAGAGGTTAACCTGATGGGCGTTAAAACTTAAAAATTTATGATTTTTCTATTATTCATTGAACAGGACCCATTTACCAAGATGTGGATTGCTTATCCAGGATCCCCATATTAGCTCTAACTGACCCTGAGGAGGATCGACTCTATGACATCTTAACCTAATTGCATTTATGGAAAGATGAATCCTCAAATTTTCAAAAAAGAATTAACAAAATGTCAGCAAACTCCAAGTTAAAAACGAAAAACTGTACAAACTTTTATATCATATATGGTTGCCCTATATATGGCCCTCAGCTTGGATTGACATCATATTAAAGGGACATTGGCAAGTTGGCCACGGGTAAATTTGCAAAAACTTACCAGTGACTCAAGATTCAAATGCTACTGGGAAGGAATGCTTGTTTTTATCCAAGATGTATTAGAGTCCTGCCTGGTATGTATGATTTCAAGCTGTACCTAATTCCCAATCTCAATATCCAGTGGTTGCACCTAGTGAACACTTCCATACTATTAGTATTGATGTTATGGGACCTCTCCCTCAAGCCTTTAATGGTCATCAGTTCCTCCTCCTAACAGTGGATCATCTAACTAAATGGATCAAAGCTGTATTACTACCCTCTTCTTTGGCAAAAGCTACTGCCACGCTTATATTTAATTAAATTATCACCCAGCATAAGTGCCCTAACATAATTCTTTCTGATAACAGGCAAAACTTCCAATTATCCCTGGTGAAAGTTTTAGTCAAACTGATGGGAACCACTCAGGTATTTTCCACTCCATACATCCTGCAACTAATGGAATGGTAGAGCGGGAAAATGGCACTCTAAATGCAACCCTCCAGAAAATGGCCATGATTGACCCCATTATTGGCCCCAATATTTGCCTAGTGCATTTCTAGCCTATAATTTAAGCTATTATCAGATAATTAAGATGTCGCCCTTTTTAAGCTTTATATAGAAGAAATTCCCAGTTGCCCTCTAAAGCGCAGCCTATGCTCGACCAAGCTTCCTCTAAAGCCCCTGAAGTCACTGTGTAAAGTATTGCCAATGAAATTAAGTAACTTCAGGCCCTGACTTCTGAGAACTTATCTGCTACTACTAGTAGAGAAACAAGTCATTTTAATGAAAAACAAGAACCACTGCACACCTTCCAATTGGGTGACCTAGTCCTTCTTTACCACCATCAGTTGGGAGGTTGTGATAACAAATTGTGCACCAACTACTTGGGGCCCTACAAAGTCATTTATTTGTGTGGGGTAACTAACACTCAATTGTAGAGGTCATTCAGGGTACTGTAAAAAATTGCATACATTGTCATTTTCTCAATCCGTTCTCCCCCTACGCCAAGATCTAGAGGGGGCACTGTCAGGATTCCTACCCAAATTGGAATTTGGATGTGTCAGGAAAAAGTTTCAATAACAATCTGATGAAATAGCCTAAACATTTATTAGGGATAATCCCTGACAAAATTCAAGGGCTTTCTATATTGGGTATCAATTCTAATTTATGCGTTCAACTATTGCTCCCTCAAAGCTTCCTAATCTCGAATCAAAACATGATCCATGCAGCGAGCAAATCCTATTAAACTGAGATGATTAACCTGCTTCAGAATCCCCGACTTGTAACAAGTATAATCTTAGCTTGGACCGCTTGTAGATTTACCAAAAACCTCCCATATGTCCCTTATAATTTAGATTCTAAGAAAATAAAGGTTACTCTCTCTTTTGCCATTTTTAAGCTAGATTGACCTACCTTTAAATAAGGAAAAAAAATTAAGTATTTACCACTCATGGAACTTATCTTAAGTGAATATTTTTCAGCCAAGGAAAGTAAAAACTTATAATCCAGCACCGAGGAACTTCGGGTTTCCTGGCCTACAAAATAGAGTGACAAGTAGTCTAAACCCGTTAATTCTGACAGGATTCTTGACCCTGGTATGTGGATTCTTGAATGACAAAAGGTTGTGCTCCAGGTCAATAAAAGCCTGTAGCCGCCGCCAATATCTAACTCAGGATAAAAGGAAATAACAGTTCTGGAACTGCAGTGAACTGATATTAGAAGCAAAACTTATTTACAACAAATAAAGCTGGGCGCCACACTGAGTAGTAAATCATTGAAGCTGATAATGCACTTAAAACTGAGGCCCCTACATTCAAATCAAGATCCAACCCCTGAGCAACCTGAAAACTCATAAAGTTCCTTGCAGCTCCCATATTAACAATAGCTTCAACAAAGGCCACATGAGCTCCAACTTGGGTATTGACTTGTAATAGAAAGTAAGCCTGATTTTTTTCTTAGATGCGAGAAACACTTGGGAGAGATTTTGTGTCCGATTAACAATCCCATGGACCATCTGAAGGTTAGAGGGCGGTTCCATTACTGTCTTAACAAACCTGGACTCCATCGCTTCCTTCAGGACTACTGGGGCACCAGCAGATTCACGTACACCTGCTCCTCCAAAACAGCTTTGTCAACTGTGAGAATATCATCATCTTGGTTCCCAGAATTGGGAAGCGGGGGCAGATCCTCTGCCAAAGGAACAAACACGCTCATGCTTGCCACCCAGCCCTGCTTGCCTTTAAGAGGTAAAAGAGACAACCTGGGCTCTACCCACTTAAACTGGAGATTTGCTTTACTGGTATTAAGGCTAATGGAGAGGTTTAAACCCAAGCATAAACACTGCAATCCCCTGATTGGGCCCACCTCTCAGGAATACACCACCTCAGTTAATAGCTGAACCTTCCTTTCATATAACCATCCCAGGCAGCATCCCACTCATAGGCAGGACGGAGAAGGATGAAAATGTGGGTTGCTCCATTATATCATAGAGTTTGCTGATAATAAATATAGCAGCCTGATTTTACGGGTGAGTGAATATCCAAAGTCCCAGCCATATTACCTTTGATAAAGCCATCCATATTGACTGATACAGTAAAAAGGGCAGCCACATGTGCCATCCAACAACCCTAAAATCGAAAATCATAGTCGTAATAATTCTGGCAGACTGAAAAATCACAGATAAAATTTAAAACTTTACTTTTCTAGGGTTTTTAGGAATTTTTCAAAAGGTAGAAAATGTGAAAAATGGAGTGACAGCAGAACCTTTTTGGGGTCCGCTTCCTTATAAGCTTGTTCCTCAATTGAGGACCTGAACAATTGCACTCACCATCAGGAATAATTCACAATTTTTATTGCGCTAGATTGCATCCAAAAATTCTATTTGGCCAGAACAATTTCGGCTGGCCAGCCAACTTACACTTAAACTTTGCCACCAACTTTCCCCTTACAATGCAGTTTGCTTAGCATATTGGCATCGCTTCATTCAGAGAGAAACTGGGTACACCCACAGCCAAGCTACATATAGCTGGTCCCACTGTGTCAGGTAGAGGTTTGTTGTGCTTGTTCCTATTGGTGACAGGCTCGCGATTTATTGACAACAAAATGCTACGGTAAATGGTAATTCCCACGCCTGAAACTAATTTACCCAATCTAATTTCAGCGGATTTTAATTTACTTATATTGGCGGAACTTAACCTTCCCAAAACCACTTGACAGGGGGAAGAGTCAATGTCAGGAGAGTGTCTAACTCTCCAGTTCTCAGCGTGGTGATGCACAGTGCACAGCCCCAATGCCAGGGAACTTGTCGTCAGTACTAGGGGAAGAATAGCCCCGCAGAGGGTGCTTGAACTATAATAACATAGGGTGAGGGTGTTTAGCATGATACAGATTAGTAGAGATCAAATGAACAACAAGACTTTATTGGGCCTCAAAGGGGTGTCCATATCCAAGCTCTGATCAGGGCTAGAGGGCTTAGGTGCCTTGGTTTGGAGGGAATCAGGGCAGCCCAGAGGTTCACCTGGTGCCGTTGAAATTTTAGTGCAAATAAATTGGCTAAAGCTATGTGAGACCTCCTCAAAGAGGTCTGCGCACAGGTTCACCTGAGTTAACAAAATAAAACGTAAACTAATGAATTTTTTATTAGAGAGGAGACAACCAACGAGTAAGGTTAATATCAAAGAATTATATTTAGACTGAAACAAAAAACATCCATTGGTGAAAGTGGTGCTAAGCCCAGGTGTACAAATAATTGCACACTTCCATCTGACAAAATACTATACTTCAAAATTATCCAAACTCGAGTAATTGATTGAAGTTGAGGCCAACCCAAGCTGGAAATTTGTAAATCAAATGGGTTCCAAACCCCTGTTCACTGAGTAACCGAATTGAGCTGTTGTCATTTAAAAGGTAACTCATCCGTTCTAACGCCAAAGCCATAACAAGGGGCTGGGCGTTATGCACCTCAGTTGGACTAACCTGGGCATATCTGGCCTGTACCCATCGTTTGTCCAAGGTGTGCTTTAGGTCAGAAAGGTCCAGCAACTTGCCCTTTTGGGCCTCCTTCCGCCTAGCCTTGTATTTACTGTTGGTTCCCTCAATTAAGTCATGTAAATATGACAGTCACTACCAACTCCACGCTGGCAGAAACCTCAAGCTGCTGCCACTTCCCCACACACCCTGAATTCTCTGTAATAACTCATGAGTGGTCAACATAGGGGGAAAGATGTGACCTTCAAGGGGTATGCTGTCATCCATCTATCATCTACCACATGGACTAATTTACCCAGGATGATGAGTGGGACAGCCGATGGCTTCTTCCCCTTCTTGATCCAAAATGAGAATATATATATCATGATTAAATGACATGATAGTATGTACAGATTTTCAAAGTAAAGTAGTGTGTGAATAGGAAAAGAAGAACAGATTAATAAACCTGCCTGACCTGAAGTGCACTTTGGATCGACGCTGGGTAAAGGCAAAGTATACCCAACTGGTTTATGGGGTGCGCATGATGGGCAGATGAGTATTACACCCACAGTGTTAAAACGTACTAGTTATATTGAGATTTATGATGGGTCATTTTAGTTAAGTTTAAATGGGGAATTGAGCCCTGTTTAGTATATGATATTGATAAATCAGGTAAAATAAAACTTCAGTCAATTGTTCATCTGCACTCCTACTCAAGCTATAGTATGAATAGTAATGAAAAGTTGTGTTTATTGGTTTCAATGGGCGCAGTGCATCACCTGATGGATAATATTCCTCTACAATCTTTTAAATGTAAAGTTATGAGAACAACCTTCTTTTGTTGGTCCTCTCGCCCATTTATAATAAAAAAGTTCTTAGATATTTTACTTATCCCATTTTACTTTTTTAGCACTAGTTGTGTCCAACCAGAAAAGGGTGCCGCCACGCATCTTTATTTGAAATTTAGCCAAATAAAGGGATTATCATAAGTTAAAAAAGGATTCCAAATATGGCACCTCAGCTAACAGCTTATAAAGCCATATCAGAAGGTGAGGAAGCTTTGGAGAAATATTTTTCCAACGTCCACTTTAGCTGGCAATCCATAGTGGACAATATTGGGATAGGATCATCAGCGACATGGGGAATAAGGAGGTATAATTGTGGGTTTTCTTTGTTTATGAGGCTGGCGGTGTCCATCACTTAATGTATTGAGCAAGTTGATGCTCAGCAAAATTATGAAAGCAGGCACACAAGTGAACGACCTGATGCGTTGGCAGGTTTAAGATAATTGGGGGTCAAAAGGAGAAGTTTTTGCCATACCAATGCAAGCACAGCTCACACCAAAATCAAGGTCCTCTATTTCATACTTTGCATCTCTGTAAGTCTCAGGGAGTGTCCTTTGGCTCTCAATCGGTCTATCTTTCCATTACCAATAAGAAAACACTGAAGAGGGGGCAGTACCCCTCATCACCCAAGGCGATCTCACCCATGTAGTTGATGAGCAATGGGTGACAGCTTGTCTGCTTCAGATCCCACCTCCAATTTCCTCATTCACCTCAGAAGAACTGTTTCAGGGAATCAGTGAAATCTGTGCCAAGATTATTGAACTGAAATTAGTCAGATTCAATTTGGGTGGCAATCAGGCTGATGGCCAAAATTCGAATGGTTTTAAAAGTATGAAGAATGAAACATCAGCCAGATCGCCCAACGGTTCTGATTTGACCCCAAAATCAGCAGAACAAATATTGGGTGCCATCGCTGAGAGTTTGAAACCCTCTGATAGTAATTCAGGCGTTGCACCCAATGGGCCTCTATTGATCAAATAAATGGTTAATTGACTGAGCGCGGGCGGGTTGGCCGCCCCAAACCTGTTCCCAACCAAATAGCCCCATCCCTATATTGGTTGGCCTTGGGGATTCCCATCGCTCGTTGAGCCAAATGCTTTCGTGCTAACTGTCAGAAATGTAATCGACCCCTGGTCCAGATATTTGAGGTCAAACTGACAGATATTTGGCCTGCCACCAAATTTTGCGATGACAGTTCCCAAAAAATAAACCCCCTCTACCATCCAATTCGCCGGTTAGGCCGAATTTGTGGACCCCAACCATGTTTTCACCAATTGACCACTATTTAATCAGTTGCAAGGCACTGAGAAGATTATTGGTTGATTTTTCTTACTTTATTTCTCAAATAAAATTTTAAAAAAAAACCCCAAATTTTTGTCTCCCTCCTTTCAACCACATTCCATATGGTGTTTGCCTGGTGGTCCGCCGCCCCACACTCTGGGTGGGCCATATCAATTCTCTTGGTTACCATGATTCCCTCTATCACTAATTGGACTTGACAAGTTCAAAATTTTTGGCTCTACAACCCGGTTCTCATGACCTTTCAGTAGCAATATACAGGGATTTTATGGCCCTACGTTCGCCAACTACAAGAGAAAATCCACCTCTCTTTTACCCCCAACAAAATGGTCTTAACAACCAAGAATCTCGCAGAAACTAACCCAGTAGTTTCCACCCCTGTTAGCAGAACTCCTGGTTCTGAAATCTATTCAGTGTGGTTTGCTTTTGAGATACTCCTAACCCTGACGTTCCGCCACCATCTTGTAGTATCCTATTTCATAGCTCCATATCAAGTTGTACAGTCAGCAATGCCTCTGGCATTCTGGCTTGCTTTCTGGATGCTTAAGCACCCTGACTGGCAGGCCAGTCTAAAGTTCTTCTGCCATTTCCATGACAATCTCCTTCAAAATGTGGGGAATTATGGATAAAAATACCCTCAACAAGGGGCTCCTTCGCCCCATGAAGTTGTTGAAGAAGTAGGGTGTTAGCAGGGGCATCTGCAGTCTTAACTGCCATTTTATTGATGCTTATATAAACCAGAAAACCGTTTCAAGGGCGAAAACGGTGGGGATGCAAATCGAGAGTGTCAACAAAGAACTCATCCAAAGAAAAATCCAGCTTCACATGGTATGGCCGTTCATTCTCATCATATTATCTGAGGCTCTTAAATGGATTGGATTCAGTCAGCACTGCTCCAGACACTGGAATTGGTGAGGTAGCAGAAGCTGATTGGCCATGTGATGTTGACCACGGCAGCTCAGCTGAAACTGGTTCATCCATTGACTCAAAATTTTTGTAATCTAGTCAAATTATTATTAAAATTTCTAAAATTTAATTTTTTGATTGGGCGTAGCTATGGGAGCAGTGCCAAATTTCGCCAAGATTAGGGGTGGGAGGTTTAAGCCCCATTCAAAAAATTGGAGCAAAATGGCCGCTAGCTCAACGCCAGAAGGAGGAGCAGTAGAAGTGGCGGAGGAGAAAACTGTATTGCACTTGCACTTCAAGTGGTCAAGCTCTAAGCACAAGGGGCAAATGGCGCAGCCATTTTTGATGTGTGCCCAGAATGGGTGATCAGGGGAGGATCTAATCATGATGTGGGGGGAATCGCAAGGTGGGAATCATGATGAAGTGGGAAGATCATCACAAAGGCGCGAGGCCCTGCCAGATGATAAACCCCATTTAGAACCATAATCTGCAACGCGGGGTCTGCGCCATAAGTGGCCAAACTCTCATAGAGCTTGTGGCAGAGGCGTTTGGAGGAGAGATGGGAGTGAAACCTAGAAAACTGGACCAAAAAAGTGGCCTTATCTGGGAGCCAGGTTTGAGTGGTGGGGGATTTTCTTAAGCATAATGGCAGCTTGACTGCTGCTGCTGCATTGGCTTCAGAGCGAAAGCCAAGTTCAAAATACCCTTTAAAGGAGTGGAAGTCAATATAGCCAGCGGGTTTGAAAACTGCTGTGACCATCTTAATTTTGGCCATGCTTGTTTATGAAAAGAGATTTACAAAGTTGACCCAGAGGCTAAATTGCAAATTACTCCGGGGGAGCACCAAAGTGCTCTGGAGCACCTCCTGGGAGCTTGTAAGATGGTGGACCAAATCCTGAGGGTGAACATAACGCTTGGTAGCATTGGGAGGGCTAGCAGAGCCAGCCCAAGCGCCCTTTGGCGGCAGCTGAAATATGCCAGATGGCGGCGCACCACCACCCCAAGCTGGGGCAGCAGGCGTTGACTGCATAAATATTGGTAAGTTTTGGCTCAATCAAATGGTCATTCTTTGTGTTTTTTTACAAAAAAATTTTGCTTTAATATTGGTTATCAAAGCAAAAAGAAAAAACCTAACTTATCCCATTTTACAACTTGCCACAATTGTGGGTTACCTTCTTTTAGGGGTTTCCTGGGGTTTTTATTTACTATGAGGATTTTTCCAACATCCTAGGTGGGAATAAGGTGAGGTAATTAATAACCTGATCTTAGAGCGTTAGAGAAATTTCTCCTGACATCAGATAACCAACCCTTTCTTTCCACATGTAAGTATTTTTGTGTGGGATTTCTTCACGGCATTGATCTAGTGCGTTGGATGGTTTCCATGATCATTAGTCTTCTCATCATGGCGTTATTGTTCGTTTTGGCAATAGTCTAGCTTAGCATTTCATTTTTTGCTGCCCAAGGGAGAGTTCCTTCCCTCCCTGCAAGTAATTGGTGGTTGTGGGACGTTCAAGGTCAGGCTACCCAAGCTGCAATTTTTGAAAGCTTCTATCATATATGATGAAACTCTCCCTTGTTTGGCCTTTAGTGTCCTGGAGGGGTTGCTTTGGGTTTCCCCAGTGCTTTTGTTGAGGTGATAGATGGTTTGGAACTCCTTATGGATGCGGGCCAATCCATGTTTCCTATCAAACATTCCATAGGTTCTGTGCGCCCAGTCAGTTTGGGAACTATGGGGGGTGTATTTATATAAAACTGTTGGTTGGGTCCATACCTTATTTGTCCTTGATGTCAACGGAACGTCATTTTCCAAAATGAAGCGTAATGAGCTGGTTAGTGGACACTTGGGTATGGTGGGCTCCACTTGCCTTCTCCAATTATATGGTTGTGTTCCCTTCTTTGTTAATTCCTTGCCCCAACTGAGGGGTTTGTTAATTTAGCCTTGAATGTTTCACTGATGGGGGCCCCTATAAATATCAGCCTTGAGAACATGAATTCCCCTTTGCAAATGAAGGATTCTGTTGCTTCCATTCTTTTTTTGGGAGCACTGGAGGGTCAGCGGAGTTTTACAATCAGGTTATTCACTAGTTGTTTCAGAAACTTTTGCCATGAAGGTTTCACCGGTGGCAATCCCTAAAAATACCGTCCTGGGAAACATCATATCTCTTTTGAGATCTAAGGAGTTTTTGAAGTTTGGTCAGTGAGTTTGGGCCAAGTTAGGGTTTGCTAATGGTTCAACTCCCTCTAATTAATTAAAGTTTCAGAAGTTTTTTTGGGCGTTACACACTTGAACGCCCTTAGAAATACTGCTCATAAGGCCTGAGTTACTTTTTAAAAATTGCATCATCTCCTGATGCCACGTCTTCATTCATGAGCCCACTTGAGGAGTGACAATGGTCTAGCCCCAAAGTCAAACTTAAATATTTATTGGGTACAATTACCATTTGAGACCTCCACTACTTGGAGTGCCGTGAATCACTAGAGTAAAAGTTCTAGCTATCTTAGTAATGGATAACGATCCACAAATGGCTTTCAAATCAGGGTTGATGCGGGCCATCCTGAAAATGCTATTTTTAGCAGAAACTTCATAAATCAAATAAGCTTTAGTGAAGCTCTTGGGGTTCTAGCCATGAAATAATTTCTGTTTAAAAAACCACCCTTGAGAATTCTTGGCTGACCCCCACCATGATTTACCAAACTCAGGAGGTTGATGAAGAGTTAACTCTTCAATATTCTGGTCATTGTGCTGCTGCAGGAGATACTGTGGGGTATATATCTTCATTAGTGAGGGTGGCAAAGTATCCTCGCCATTCTTTTATGTGAAAACCCATCCTGATGGTATGTTTATGCCTGATAAAAATTTTTTAATAATCTGTCAGCTCTATTAGTTGTGGATAAAGATTATTCTGATATCTGTTTGCTCTCTGCTACTCTTTCTTCCCTTTATGGAATTTTATGACAGCTATTATAGTAGATATAGGGTCCTCAGAGAATTTCATTGATTTGGACCTCGCTTATTACCTTAGTTTAAGCTACCTAAATGGTGGTTTGATTAGGGAATGGGCCTACCATGGTAGTCCTTCATTGAAGGTTCAGGGTCTGGTTGATTATCAAATTGATATGTTCCACTTGGATGACCACTTCTTGGCCATCAAAAACTAGCTGTACCCAATTATCTTGTGAGTATATTGGTGGCTAAAGTTCGATGTCAAAAATAAGCTGAAGGCCAATACCTTAACGTTGTCCTTGGGAGTAGCCATGTATTTAAAATTCCTATGTCAGATTTGAATTCTCTAAAAAACTTGCTGCAGTGGCCCAATGTTCATGAGTTTAATCTTGCGCCTCTGCTAAAGCCCACTCTGAAGCATTCCTACTCCCATGTTTGGAGGGGTTGGAGTCTTCATTTGATGCAGTCTCAGCAAATGCCTTACATGATCACTCACAGTTTAATTTTGTTTTTAAGCTTGCGGTTGACCTGGTGTGCATCTCCTCTCCCCTCTACCCTTTGACTTTATGAAAGGGGGCATCCTTGGATGTGTGGGTTACAAGAAGTTAGCAAAGGGATCCATATTTCAGCATAACTCTCAGGTATGCTCCTCACTTCTCTTTGTGGAAAAAGCAGATGGTACTCTACATCCATGCATGGACTATGAAAACTTGAACTGTGCCATGGTTCCAGATTTTAATCCCATCCTGGTAAATTTACAAATTGCTTGCTATGTGGAGAAGTCTAGAGTCTTCTCCAAACTGGATTGCTTGAACGCGTTCACCAAATCCATATCAAAAAAACAGGAATAGCTCACTGCGTTTCATACCAGAAAGGATATCTTCCAGTTTTGGATCATGCCTTTTGGGCTTAAAAATCACCTGCTTTTTCTAACATCATATAGATTTGGCTTTGGGGAACTTCTGGGTGGATGCGCTTTGGCCTACATGGATGGCATTCTGGTGTTCTCTTATAATCAAGCATCTCATGCAATTCACCTGCAGCAAGTGGCGGAGCATTTGAGGGCAGCCAACCTAACACTGAAAAAATGTGAGTTCTTTAAGTCCCAGATCACCTTCCTAGAAACGTTTTATCTGATTAAGGCCACATGTTCACTCCAGAAAGAAGAAGGCAATTCATGACTGGCCCACCTTAACTTGGGTTAAGAAATTGAGGAGCTTTTTGGGGACGTGCACATTTTTTTAAAAATTATGCCAAGTCTTTATGGGGTTGTGGCGCCCTTGTATAATGCGAGTGGGCCAAGATTCTCCAGTGGTCCTCTGCTCTGTATGGAGCCTTCCATGAAGTGAAATTGCACCCTGGCTTCCACGTCAGTTCTTCATCATGTGAACCCTAAAAGGGAGCTTATAGTGGCTACTGATGTTTCCAAATTCGCAATAACGGCTGCTTTGTTACATGTGGACAAAGATGGAGTGGAGTATTCTGTGGTATATTTTTTGAGAAAATGTCTTTGCCTGAGTTTAACTACGCCATTTATAACTAAGAGTTATTGGCAATAGCGAGGCTCTGACATATTGGCTTCAGCATTTACATGGCTGTCCAAACATTCCATGTTTGTACAGATCACCATGGCTTATTGTACTACAGCACCGCTCATGTCCTGACCCCACGGCAACCCTGGTGGCATGAGACCCTTGCCCAATTTTGTGTTCTCTTATGAATTACAAAGGGAAGGAGAATGGTTTGGCTGATGCTCTGATTTGGAACCATGCTTTAGCTCCAGAAAAAAGGATGTGGATGTGCACAATACCCACTTGGTGATTCTGCCAGGTAAGGTTGTATCCCAGAAGTTTTCCCCCATGACATGCATGCCCGCTCTTGCTCCTATGGAAAACGTGGATGAATATGGTATAATAGAAAGGTTTTCTTTCTCAGCTCTTGTCAGCAGATTATACTATGGTTCTCGCCAAGAGCAAGTTGAATAAGGAAGATATTACTAGGGGTTGCCATGTAAAGAATGTGATAGTGTGGTTTCAGGGATGCTTATGGGTTCCTGCCGGACCACTCAGCCTGAGGATAATTAAGGATCATCATGATGGGATTACTGTTGAGCACCCCAGGAAGTCAAAGTCCTTAGAACTTATTTGCTGCACATATAATTGGAAATTATTGGACGCACAGGTTGACAGGTATTGTAATGAGTGCTTTTTCTGCAATAGGATGTATCCAAAGCACCAGCCTCTCACAGGGTTTTTGGTACCTGTTTAAAATGCAGAAGGCCCTGGACTTTCCTATTGGTTAGTTTATTGTGAAATAATGCATCTGAAAGCTATGAAGCATTCATGGTGTTTGTTGACTGGTTAATTACGTTCACCCATTTCATTCCTTGTAGCACCACAGTAATAGCGGCAAAAGTCACTAGCCTCTTTATTTCTCATGTGTTTCCCTCCATGGGATACCCAGGAGGTTATTAGTGACCGTGGACCTCATTTCACATCCATATTTTGAGAAATTGTGCAAAATGCTCCAGATTTGTCTGTGCTGCTCTACTGCCTACCACCTCCTTCCAGGTGGGCATACAGAGCGATTTGAACCAGTGCCTGGAGCAATACTTTCAGTATTAAACCGCAGCTGGCACTTAAATTGGCTGTCCATATTCCTCTGGAACAGTTTAGTTAAAAACAAAGCCCAGCATTCTTCCATTGGGTGCTCTCCCTTCTTACCCAACTATTAATTTAACCCTTTGTTCAACATGAAACCCAGAGATGGGCCCAAAAAAGAATCTGTGGTGGAGTTTGACAATTCTATCAATAAAGAAAACTAAGGGTCAACATTGATTTGGAGGAGTCCATGAAGTTTTTTAGGAGAACACAGATGGGAAAAGATGGGTGAGGCCAGCCTATAAATAAGAGATTTTGAGATGATAAATTTTAAAAATATCCCATTTAAGTAATCATGCAGAAAACTGGGCCCTAAGAAGATAGGACCTTACTGCATTGTTAGAAAAGTGTATCACGCTTCAAACCAGTTGGATTTCCCTTCATCGTTTTAGATACTTGTGGTGTTCTATGAGAGCATATTGTCCTTTTTGAGGGTACCGTCTGAGGCTCCAGAGGCATACCTTATGGAAAGCCTCCAAAGTGGCAAGTATAGGAGGTGGTAGCCTCACACTGTGTTAAAAGAAAACTGGAGTACCTAGTATTAGAGAAAGGGTTTGATGCAGTGGAGAACATCTGGGTCCACAGCACATGACTGTGTTCATGCCCAAGACCTCATTAATGTTTTTCATGAGCGTTTCCCCTGTTAGACAATTGCCCTCCAAGTTTCAAGAAAAGAATGTTTTGGGTAAAAGAGGCTGAAAGGGGGAAACGTCGGTCATGTACAAATTTTGAGATGGGGATAAGAGTTGTTTAAATAAAAAAAGATATTATCAGCCAAAAGACCCTGGTCAATTCTAGGTGGAACCTATTGAATTATGCTAACACTTTTACTAATACCACATGGGCAATTAGCATGAGATTGAGCAGTCAGATTGCCCTGACCACACGGCGGAATCTGGGGAGTCCATTGGAGGTTCCTCCCTGGCCACGTCTAGTTCCATTCAACCACCTAAGCGGGGACCCCCTTTTATAGAGTTGGTGGGTGTCCTTAAAGTGCACTTATTTTATCTAATGGTGATTAGTTGAAATACATCAAAAATATTACCCCACGGGTTTGTCTTGCCTAAAAATAACTTCACTTCTGTCCAATCAACAAAATGATGGAATTTTACAAGCTCTGATAGGTCGAATTTCTATATTCCCTAATTTAGATCTTGCTAAGCTATTCTGAACATTAGCATTAAATTCCTTTTGACCCTTGATACTCAATATAGTTTAAATACTGAGCAGTAGTATTGAGAAGATTAACTTTTTGTTTTCTATCCCGCGCCCAAAAAAATACTTTAAAACTATAACTTTAATTTTTAAAAAAGTATTAGCTTTATTTTTAGGAGTGTTTTTGGTAATCCGCCTGTTGACAGCACCAGTGAGTAAAAACCTTGCTGGATTCACAAAAAAGTGGTGCTCACTACAGGTGGCACTGTACACCATACAAGTATTATACCAAAAATGGAGGGCCACCTTCTGGAAGTTTTACTAGCTGGGTGAGAAATGGATATGGGCAGAAGATGATCGTATAGATAGCCTCCAACTTTATCATTTTGAGAAGAGTAACTTAAGCGAATCCTGATACCAGAGTCTCACCGCCTTACCTGTCCTGCAGCTGAAGTAGTGAGAGGCCTAACTTATGTCATATTAAACCCTGGCGATATTGCTTCTCAAGAAAGAAAATTTTCTGTAGAAGACCATCTAGTGTACCTCTATGAGATTTGAATCCTTCCTGATGCCTATAGCCAGCTTACCAATCAGCTACCTATGTCCAAAAATTTGCCCATCCTTTATTGTTTCACATGACACAACTATTAGCTGTCCATCATGAAGAGCTTCATTGTCACATGGAAAACCATGAGCAATAAGATTAGTTTATGATAATTTATACCAACTGACCTCTGAATATATTGGAACAGCTAAATCAGTAAAGTGGAGGCAAACCACAAATTCATTATTCAGTTACATGAGCGGCTCACCACCATGGAAACTGATGTAGTAAAGTATGTAGAGGAAGTGATGAAAATTTTCTGGGACGAGTTGAACGTCTCCACCTCTAGCACCAACTGTAAGTCCCAGGGAACATCCTCTGGGTGTCAATTGGGCCATTTTCCCATTCCTGAGAAAGAAGGTACTGAAGAGGATGGCCATACCCCTCGTTACTCAGGGCAATCTCGCTCATGTGGTAGATGAGCGCTGGGTAACAGCCCTTCCGCTTCAGATCCCACTTCCAGTACCCACACTATCCTCAGCAGAACTGCTATGAGGAATAAGTGAAATCTGCACTGATATCACTGAAATGAAATTAATAGCAACCAATTTGAGCAGCAATCATCCCAATGCTCAGATTTTAAATGGTCAAAAAGGTATTAAGACCAATCTATCAGCCAAAATGCCCAACAGTTGCGATTCAGTTAACATGACGATTGGAGAAATCTACCCCTCCTAAATCCATCAGACATCACCCCCGATGGGCAGGTAATAGCATTGGACACCATTGATGAGGTTTTGAAGCATCCTTCTGGCAAATTGGGTGTTGTGCCTGATGCAATGCCACTGACCAAACGAATGGTCCAGCGACTGAGCATGGGCAGGTTGAGCATCCTGAACCCGTTCCTAACCAAATGGGCTCACCCCTATGTGGGGTGGTCTTGGGGATTCCTGCTGCTCATTGGGCCAGATGCCGTCATGCCAACCATCAGAAACGTAGGTGAGCCTTGGTTCAGATGTTCAAGGTCAAACTGACAGCGACTCAGCCTGCCACAAAATTTTTTGATGTCAGTTCCCAGGGAACTAACCTGCCCATTCCTGAATAATTCGCTTGTTAGGTCAAACTTGCAGGACCTGGTCCCAGCTTGGTTTCCCTCCAAATCAAGGACTACATAACCAGTCGCATTGCACTGAGAAAATTATTGGTCAATTTTTCTTCTTTAAATTTTCCATTAAAAACCTTCCCCAAAATCTAGTTTTTATATGTTAAGAATTAAGCCGCCTTTTCTTCTGACACTATCATACCCCTCAGGGTTAACAGCCATGGTTGTCTGGTATTTTATTTTATGCCTGTACAAAATTCTGGCTCACTGGCAGATATTGGTGGAACTTATTACTAGTTCCATATTTGTCATATCAACAGCAGTGCCTTGGTCATTCTGGTTTACCATTCAGGTGCTCTGGCGTCTGGGCTGGCAGGCCAGTCTAATTCTTACTTGCTGTTCACTTGATATAATCGACCAACCAATATTCTTAGCCATTTCCACCTTTCTCGCATATATTGGCTCAGCAATGGTCCCTTCTTTCCAACTGAACCAGGTTGAAAAGAAGATTATCTCTGTCTACACTAGTCCAGTCCCACTCAAAACTCCAAACCCATACCTCATAGTTGCTGCGGCTATTTTGCCCATGTCAGTAGGGTCTGACATCTCAACTTGCAATGAGTTTGCTCCTCGCCAAAGCCTAGTGGTTTCCCCTGACCCCACCACCATCTCTTCGGTATCACTGGATTCATCCACAACTACCATTAAAGAGAACTCCGCTTACTTCTTAGTACTTATAAAGATTAGTGTTGGGTCCCATCACATCTCCTTTGAGGCCCTGGTGGACACTAGAGCCGCGGGAAATTTTATGAGTGTAGAACTGGCCCAGAAATTGAAACTTGCCATGGATGCAGGTCCTTCAGTGATGGTTGCATCTTCAGCCTACCAAACCTCATACCTGGTACAGCGCCAGTCACATTTTCAATACACTAATTCAGCTTCTGCGATCGCTTTTTAGCCATGCCAAACTTGGTGTTTCTAGTGATCTTAGGAGTGGGGTGGTGGCGTCAACAACATGTTAAGATTCACTTGGAGTCTAATACGTTGTCATTTACCAATTATCATCTGGAGGGAGAATTCCCTTTTATTAACACCCTCAAGAAGACACAAGGAACCAGTTCTATAGTTTCCCTAGTCACTTCTGCGGGCATCCTGGCCAATTTTCCTGAGAGCTTGATGCACTATCAAAAGAATCTTCAACTTGGAAAAGGCGGATCGCCTGCCTAAGCACACTAGGTTTGATTGTGGGTTTCAAATAACCGTGGAGTTGGTGAATATCAACTGTCCGTTGTATCCCCATACAGCGGAGGAAGAAGTTGCACTCAATACCTGGTTGGATGATATGCTGAAAAAGGTTGGTTGTTCAAAGAGACCTCACCTGTTGCCTCCCCCATAGTCTTCACCAAAAAAGTGGATGGTTCCCTCCGTCCCTGCATGGATTATGTTAACTTGAATAAAATAACGGTTTCTGATCCCTACCCCTTGCCTCTGGAGCAGACAATCAGCCAGGCAATCGCCAAATCCCATGTGTTCTCTAAGCTGGATCTGGTGAACGCCTTCAACCGAATTTGGGTAATGGAAGGGCAGGAATGGTTAACATCAATCCAGACAAAGCGTGGCATTTTTCAATTCCGTGTAATGCCCTTTGGGCTGAAGATGCTCCCGCTATGTTTCAAAATATGATTAACAATTTA
Organism: Massospora cicadina; assembly: GCA_022478985.1. Classification (NCBI taxonomy): domain Eukaryota; kingdom Fungi; phylum Entomophthoromycota; class Entomophthoromycetes; order Entomophthorales; family Entomophthoraceae; genus Massospora; species Massospora cicadina. Next base: position 135,720 of record JAKSZP010015781.1, read on the forward strand.
TTGGGTGACCTCTGGTTTACCTGCACAGTTTCATACATCGACAATATCCTGGTTCACTCCCTGACTCCCAAAACAACACGCTATTGACTTGGAAGCGGTGGTGGTCGCCTTTCATAGGGCAGGTTTGTTCCTCAAGCCCTCCAAGTGTGAGTTATATAAGTAGGAGGTTACGTTCCTTGGGAACCTCATCTTTAAAGATGGTTTTGCAATCCCTCTAAATAAGTTGGATGCTATCTGGGAGTGGCCAACCCTGACTACCCAGAAACAACTACGTAGTTTCTTGGGAACCATCATTTTATTAAAAATGTTCTCCCCCTCACTTTCACAGCTCGCCGCCCCACTCCATCCCCTTACAGGGATCAAGGTACCATTTTGCTGGACGGATAATGCCAACAGGCGTTTGAATTAATTAAGGAGGTGTTCATATCCTCTCCCATTTTCAAACATGCCAATCCCACCAAGCCGTATAATGTTGCATGTGATGCGTCATCAGTAGCTGTTGGAGCAGTGTTGCTCCAAGAGCACGATCGTTTAGAACACCTGGTCGCCTACTTTTCCTGAAAGTTCACCTGTATGGAGCAGCCTTGGGCTATTTACAACAAGGAGTTGGCAGCTGTTGCATGGGCTCTAACTCATTGGAGGTACCTGTTACAGGGTGCCTGACATGAACTAATGGTTCGCACAGATTACTAGGCCCTGTTGTACTTTCATAAACCCAAAAATTGGCACATTGGCAAGCCTGAACCTATTGGGACCTGTGCTGTTTCAACTTCAAATACAAATTTGTAAAAGGTGCACTAAATGTATTTCCCAATTTTCTCAGCCGCAGCCCCACCACAGTTCCGCGGATCTGGAGGAAGTGGATCTCGTTACTGTGATTCCTACCACCCAAATCTTAGCAATTGTTACCCCTGTTGTTTCTTCCATCGCTCTGGCCCCTGAAACTCCATTAGTTTCTCAGGTCTTAGCCAGTCAAATGGCCTGCCCTGAGGGTGTGGAGTTGGTCAAGCAGTTATCTTACCAGAAGCATAAACACTCCCTATACTCACTAAAGGAGGGTCTTATATATTTTAGATCTCGCGTTTGGGTTCCTCCCTCTTTCCAAACTGAGGTATTTTGCGCACATCATTATCCCCCCATAGTTGGTCACCCTGGCTCTAAAAAATGCATCAATTTGATCAAACAGACCTACAATTGGGCAGGTTTGACAAAAGAAGTTCCAGCCTGGATCGTCAATTGTGTTACTTGTGCCAGGGCTAAGTCAGATCGTTCTGGCAAAACAGCCTCCTGCACCCCTTACAGCAGGCGGAGGGCCTATGGACATTGGTATCTGTGGACTTTATTATTGAACTCCCCTGTTCTAATGGGTTCACAGCGGTGATGGTAGTGGTGGATCACTTCACGAAATTTTCCCTTTTTATACCTTGTACTTCCACGATTCCATCAGAAGAAACTTTCCGCCTTTTTGTACGCCATGTGTTTTCAATGTTTGGTCTCCCCAGGAGATCATCAGCGACCGTGGCTCCCAGTTCACCACGCGGTTTTGGAGTGAACTCCTAATAATCCTGAAAATATCCCCCTGTCACTCCACGGAGTATCATCCTCAGTCTGAAAGCCAGACTGAGCGGGTCAATCAAGTTCTTGAACAGTACCTGCGTTGCTATGCTGCAGCCGCGCAGGATACTTGGGCTGATGACTTCCCTTTCACTCAATTTACATACAATAATGGGACCCACATGTCCACGGGGTTTTCCCCCTATGAAGCAACGTTGGGTTATAATCCTTCATTTTTGGTTGGACCGTGCTTGCAGCATGAGGTTCAAGCTGCCGCGGACCACACTGCTCATATTAGATCGACTCAAGCCTTGGTGCTGGAACACCTCACCAAAGCTATAGATGACTATAAGCAGTTCGCAGATCAAAAGCGTCTTCCAAATCACGAGTTTATGGTGGGCTCCTACATTATGCTTGACACCCGTCACTTAAAGATCCAGGCCCCTTCCCATAATTCACCAGTAAACACTTGGGTCCCCATTTGATGTAGGAGGTATTGGGTAATGGGGTGTTCCAACTGAAGCTCCCCATGCATTGGAAGCAGCATCCCATTTTCCATATTTCCCAGCTGTCACCCTTCAAGGGTGTAATTCCAATGGAACTGGAACCAATCATCATTGAAAATGAGGAAGAAGCTGAGGCAGAGGCTATCCTGGCATCCCAGAAACCATGACGTTTCGTCCAATATCTCATGGCCTGGAAAGGGTATCTGGCCTATGAGAACAGTTGGGTCAAGGCGCGCATTTGTGCAAATTGCATGGACCTGGATGAAGCATTCCACATATCCCACCCCAAGGCTCCCCATCCCCCCCAAAAAAACCTGCGGTGGTAATGGCGATCAAGTTACCCAAGACGCACAAGAATGTGGCTCTCATACAGTTTCCTGGTGGTGGGGCCCTTCCCTTGGAAAAAAAAGGGGTAGTATAAGTCCCAGGGAACGTCCTCTGGGCGTCAATAGGGCCATTTTCCCATTCCCAAGCAAGAAGGTACCGAAGAGGATGGCCATACCCCTTGTTACTAAGGGCAATCTCGCTCACGTGGTAGATGAGCGCTGGGTAACAGCCCTTCCGCTTTGGATCCCACTTCCAGTACCCACACTCTCCTTGGCAGAACTGCTACGAGGAATCAGTGAAATCTGCACTGAGATTACTGAAATGAAATCAATTGCAACTAATTTGAGCAGCAATCAGCCTGATGCTCAGGTTTCAAATGGTCAAAAAGGTATGAAGACCAATCTATCAGCTGGAATGCCCAACAGTTGCAATTTTGGTTAACATGACGATTGGAGAAATTTTCTCCCTCCCAAATCCATCAGGCATCACCCCCGATGGGCAGGTAATAGCATTGGACACCATCAATAAGGTTTCAAAGCTTCCTGCTGGCAAATTGGGTGTTGTTCCTGATGCAATGCCGCTGACCAAACAAATGGTCCAGCGACTGAGCATGGGCGGGTTGGGCGTCCCAAACCTGTTCCCAACCAAATGGGCTCACTCCTATGTGGGGTGGCCTTTGGGGATTCCTGACGCTAGTTGGGCCAAACGCCATCATGCCAACCATCAGAAATGTAGCTGATCCTTGGTTTGGACGTTTGAGGTTGAACTGACAGTGACTCGGCCCACCACCAAATTTTTCGATTTTGGTTCCCAGGGAACTAACCTGCCCATTCCCAAATAATTTGCCGGTTAGGTCAAACTTGTGGGACCTGATCCTGGCTTGGTTTCCCTCCAAATTGATGACTATTAAATCAGTCGCATTGCACTGAGAAATTTGTTGGTTGATTTTTCTTCTTTAAATTTTTTATTAAAAACCTACCCCAAAATCTAGTTTTTATATGTTGAGAATTAAGCTGCCTTTTCCGCCAACACTCTCATACCCCTCAGGGTTAATGGTCGTGGTTGTCTGATATTTTATTTTATGCCTGTACAAAATTCTGGCTCACCAGCAGATATTGGTGGAACTCCTTTCTAGGATCATATTCGTCATATCAACAGCAGTGCCTTGGGCATTCTGGTTTACCGTTCAGGTGCTCTGGCATCTGGGCTGGCAGGCCAGTTTAATTTTTAGTTGCTGTTCACCTGACACCCGCTCACTACTTGAGGAATTTATCAAGGAACTTCAAAATCTTGAATAGCAAACTCACCGCGACCTCTTGGTGCATGCGTCCACCCCTCAACCTGGGGATTAACAACGTGTGGCTTTGGTGGAGCGGCAACTATCCCAAGCTTATCATGCATTAAGGAGTTTGAGCGACGTCTATTGCAAAGGTCTTCTCAGGCTACCCCCTATCTAGAGGTTAAGGTTGCTCAACTGTAAAAGGAGTAATCCCTTAAAGCTTCTCTTGAGAATAACAAATATTTGGCCCACTAAGTTTGAGAATGTGAAAAAGAAGCTCAAGGGGACAAAACCTCACTTGAAGGGCCCACTCTGTTTAAAGATGTGCATAGTCAGTTGACACAGGTTGAGCGCAGCTATGAACAGATTAATGGTGACGTACAATTGTAAGGCTCTCACCCACGTGACGATGAAGTGTGTAAGCAGATGAAAGAGGAGCTCAAAATTTCGCTTGGAGTGGTGGAAGCTAATGAATAAAACTTAAGCTCTCTTGTGTCACAACTCCATTCTAAAGTCAAGGCACTGAAGAGTCGGGTTAAAGAACTGGGAACTAACAAGCTGGGTATTGAAGCCCGATTGTCTTTATGTGAATCCGCCTCCCAAAAGCTCATCATTGCCATTAAAACCAGGCCTGAAGCTATCCAATACCAGCTTGATTGACTCTTTTGCTCCTTTGATCAATTGGACCTTTACTCTGAAACCACGGGGACAGATGCTCCTGAAGTTCATACTTTCTCTGGGGTGACCTTGTTTCATTCAAACCCACTTTTAAGGGCAAGTTTATCCCTGGAGAGGGCAGATTGCTTCGTTTTTATATGTTTACAAAGCTGTTATGGAATGGGTGACTGACTGTCTGAAGGTCAAATATATCCTCTCTTGTTTAAGTCTCATGGCCAGGAGGTGATGGTGCCCCATATGAATACCTTTAACACCTGGTCTGAGGTTAAGGAGGCCCTCATTGAAGAGTTTGTCTCAAAACAAAGCTTAAGTATGAAGAAGCAAGCGTTCATGCGCATTAGCATAAGAGGAGGAAAGTCAGCTGTTGCCTTTGTGGAACAGTTCTATATTGAAGCTCAGACGTTGTTAACTTCTAAGAAGTTGACCTTGGACGACGCTGTTGCCGCCATCTTGACTGTGTTGGCATCTTACCCTCCTTTGGTAATGCACATCACTTCCATCAAACACAATTTCCGCAATATCCATGACATAAAAGAGGCTCTACTAGATGTCGCTAACTTCCACAAGCTTGAAGTTCCTTATGGAGTAGTATCCCGACCTCACGTTCTTGTCATTGAAGATCAAACGCCTAAGCCTCGGGTCCTGGCCATTGAAGACAAAAAGGAGACCCTTCAGATTATGGGCCCTGAGGAGCAAAAACCAAAAGCCAAGCGACCTGGACACCCCTGGTGTGCATACTGCAACAAGGTTGGGCACTATGATTCTGTGTGCTAGAAAAATAGCTAACACCAAGGAGCAGGAGCAGGGAAAAGAGATGTCAGTGTAGGGATAGGAACTCCTATTGCTGACGAATCTCATGTGCCTGACTCACTTACTCAAATTATGCCTTTACCTCTTGTTAAAAAATACCCCAAAGATGGATCTTAAGGGGGTTATGATGATGTTGGTTACTACGTATTAGGAATACCCGCTGAAGTGGAGGTCCCTGATCATTTGAACGTTGGAGGAGTAGATGAGACCACCATACCTGAGGATACATATCTCAGCTAAGTTCTAGGGTGTCCTGTGGTTATTGACTCTGCCAGCGACGCTGATCAGCTCCTATCTGTCTTGATTCGCCCTCTCCAGCGAGGTCACATCATTAATTCCATCCTTGAGAGTTACACTGAGACTTCTTGCAAAAAAGAAACCACCTTCTGGCTCAAAGAGGTCTTAGCTCTGTCGCCTAAATTTGTAGTAACACTCACAAAAGTGGAAATGGTCATTCAAAAAGTATGGGTGATGGCCAACCTGAATACTGGCTCCCTGGTGAACGTAATATCCTCAAAGTTGATTAAAAGATCAAGCTGGCGCCTGACTTGGAGTACAATCAAGAATTTGGAACCACAGGCCTGAACAACACCTGCGTCATTGTGTCATACTCTTCCCTTCCCATTCAAATTGGGAAGCTTCTTTTATTGGCCCCCATAGTGGCACATGAACAATTGAGTACTCTGGTTTTTTTTAAATATAACTTGATAAGGACCAGACCAGTTGGATCCTAACTTCTCAGTTTGCCTGCCAGGCTGAGAGTAGCAATACATAACGTAACCTCCAATTTGGTATTCAAGTAAGGCGGGTTTATGAAATTGGTTCTTTGAGTCTCCCTTCAAGTGGTTACTTCAATCAATTTCATGGCTTGATCTTGAAGATGAATAATCTCGTCAGCCATATTTCTCATAATTAAATCAGAGTTTTCTGGTATGCTTTCTTCAAGTATTGCTTGAACACTAGAAGGGACTTAGGGGTCTCTCCCATATATGCACTTGAAAGGCGACATCTTGATAACTTGATGATAGCTTATCTGATATGCAATAAGGCACTAGGAAAATAAAAATTCCACCAAAATGGATCAGTAGAAGCCATTATCCTTAAAATCAAAACTAGAGCTCCATTGACTTGTTCGATGGCCCCATTTTTGGAGGGATTGTATGATATGTCTAATCGTTGGGCAGTGTTAAATAATTTAGATGATTCCTGTAAAAGTTGCGAGGTAAAATTAGTCCCATTATCCAACATAAGAACCTTGGGACACCCATGTTGAGAGATGATGTGTTGGTATAGGAATAGCGCCATAGATTTAGCTGAGGGGGTGGCAATGGAAATGGCCTCAACCCATTTAGTTAAATGGTCAACAGCCATAATAATGTACTGATGTCCATGTAATCCCCGAGGAAATGGGCCTACCACATCACTGTTTAACACTTTAAACGCTTTAGTTGGTGGAATAACTTGATGTTGATAAGTAGGGTTGGTAGTTTCATGACTTTTACAAATAAGGCACGAGTCAAGGGTCTCTCAGATGAATTTAGTCATGTTATTCTAATAGTATTGGGTTTTCAATCATTCTTGAGTTTTCTTTAGCCCGCTATGGCCTACTTGCTCATGTCCTTCCATAACAGCATGAAATCTTGATTTTGGGTGCATAAAGGGTAACTTTTTGGATTTGACCTTCTTATACAAAGCTCCTTCCCAAATCATAATATCTTTAGTAATAGATTTTAGAAAGGCTCAATCTTCTTCAGACTCTAAATCCCACAACTCAGGCCACATGATGAGATTATATAGGCGTTCTTCCTTCTCCAATTCCAAAGTCAGAATAAGCAGTCAGGTCAAACCATCAGCATTCTGATGTTGAGCACCCAAACGATGAACAGTGGAAAAATTGTAATTTTGAAATCTTAAAGCCCAAAGGGCCAATCTCCCATCAAGATCCTTCATATTCTGTAACCATCATAAAGAATAATGGTCAGTAATAACTGTAAAATGGTTACCATATAAGAAGGGATAAAAGTGCTTGATTTCTAGAATTACAGCCAAACACTCCCGCTCAGTTACACTGTAATTTCGTTCAGCTTTGGACAAAGTATTGCTTTAAAACGCGACGGGATGATCCTTCCGCTATTTGTCAAACTGGGATAAGAAAATCCCAATAGTGACATTGCTTGCATCAGTATGTAAGAAAAAAGGCTTATCAAATTGAGGATGAATTAAAAACATGTGCCTTAGTTAAGGCAGTTTGTAGAAAATTGAATGACTGTTACTGAGCTGAACTCCACTCAAAAAGGCACTCCTTTTTGTAACAGATGAAATTATGGCTCAGCCATATCAGCAAATACGGATATATATTGCCAATAATACCCAACCATACTGATAAAGAATTGAATATCCCGCAGAGAGGTAGGAGGAGGCATTTGAAGAATAGCTTGAATTTAATCTGAAAGGGGTCAAATCCCTTTAGCTGATACTTGATGTCCTAAAAACTCCATTTCATTTTGGTAGAATGAACATTTGGAGGTTTGAGCTGTAAGGAATAACTTTGAATTCGCCTGAAAACTTCTTATAGATGGCCCAAATGTTCGGTAAAGGTTTTGGAAACCATGGTTATATCATCAAGATATACCAGAACACAGGTGATCTTTAAGTCCCATAAAATACCATACATAGCCCTTTGGAAAGTGGCTGGAGAGTTGCTCAATCCCTGAGGCATCCAAGTTGGTTCAAATAAACCTTCACTATATATTAGGGCACACTTAGCTCAGTCTTCTGGGGATAACTCGATTTGCCTGTATCCACTGGCTAAGTCCATGGCCAAAAAATAAGTTGATCCAGCCAACAACCTAAGGGAATCATCAATCCTAGGTAAAGGATAACTATCTCGTCAAGTAATAGCATTAGATCTACAATAATCCATAAACACTTGGTGAGAGCCATGTTTCTTCTTAATCAACAGCAATGGAGAAGCCCAAGGACTATTAGAGGGTTTCAATGATCCAGCCACCAATAGTTGATGCAATTCTTTGGTAACATGGGCTTCTTCCACTATAGACTTACAATAGGGCTTTTCACAAATAGGAAGGGGATTTCCAGGTTCAACAGAGTGCATTACTCCTTTCATCTCACCAAAGTTATAAGTATGCTTAGCAAAAATGTCAGAGTATTCTTCTAACAACTGAAGCACTTGTTTCTCCTGTTCACTAGTGAGTTGTTTTCTGATAGAGGGCCCCACAGTAAGAATTTCTAGATCACTTTCCAACCCAAAGTCTTGTAGGCTTCCAAAAGGTTTAACATCATAAATCTGGGATAAAGGCAATAACTTGACATAAGCAATTGGATGCTTTTGATCTACCATTTTCAGCTCATTGGTAAGGTTTGCTAATAAAACAGATAACAATACTGAGTAAGTATAATCCAATACTCCAGGACAAGGCAAGATTTCTTTAGCAGTAGGACAGAAAATGCCTTGGAGTTGTAATATATGTCCTTTGGGAATTAAAAGATGTAAAGAAGTATTAACAATTACCTGCAATTTTGGCAGAATAACTAGATTTGGGGGAGAAAATAGGCATCCCCTCTTCTATATCCGCTGATTTAGGGGGTAATTTTGCAAGAGGGTCTCCAACATGATATCGAATAGAATAAGTCCTTTTAGACCCCTCCAGAAGACATAACCAATGGCATGTATAAGTATGTTTGGACAAAAGTAAGGGAACTCTATACCCCAATTGAGATATTGAAGAGTTGGGGTATTTAATAATTCTATCGAATTCCCACAAAAATTGAGTCCCCAAAAGTAGGTCATAACTCAAGTTATCAAGGACAATTGCAGGGATTGTAAAAGTTAACTTCCCAGTTTTGAGGAAGTGACGAAAAACCTCCCATTGACTGAGTACTCTTAGGTCCCACTGTGCCATATTCTTCATAATGAGAAATATCAGACATTAATTTGATCTGCTTGATAAATTTTGACAAGACAACATCCACCGGAGATCCCATATCTTTAATAGCTTTGGCATTGACTTGATCCTCTTGGAAGTTAATATGGGTGATGGTGCATCCAAACTGAGAGGATAAATCCAACAAGAGGGAAAGGAATAAGAAGAATGTTCATCTTTATCATACTCAACAGGGCTTTAATGTTCTTGTTGCATACTCATCTCATTATTTAGGTAAAGAATCTTATTGGTTTTAACCCTTTTCATCTTCTCATCCACTTCTTTTCTTGAAACAACGGTCCTCAGTATGGAAATATCGGTGACAGTAGTTACACTGAATTGCCTTAGCACTCTCAGGCATAGCATAAACTTTAGGGCGACTAGGTCTTGGAGAATCATAAACTCAGGGTTTTTCTGAGAATTGAGGAGGCAATTCCAACAAGGCCTCCTTGATGTCTAATATACTTCTTAAATTCTTCTTTACGCTAAGAGGGTAAACTTGCATCTGAGTCCTAGAAGTAAAAGCAGACATGACTGCAGTAATCGCATCTTCTAAATTTAACTGACCACAAGCTACCAAAGTCTGGGCTTTCCAATATAACTGATGGTCAAAATCTTTGATTGATTCATTCTGGTGGGGCTGTATACCAATAAAAGCCTGTTTTTGAGAGGATAAGGTTTGCTCACTCCCAAATTCTTAGATTAGCGCCTCTTTGACCTGATATCATGTAGATTAAGTCATCAAGTGGGGTATCATGATATCCTGGGCCAATTGATAGAGACAATTAGGCAGGTAGACATTTTTCGATGATCTGTGGCCTCACTTAGAGCCTTCTCATATAGATAGAGGAAGGAGATAATGCTGCCTTTCCCAGGAAAGTACTTGTCTTTAAATACTGGTTTGAAACTCATTGGAGCATTGGCAGTCAAAACATGCACTCCAGGGTGGTCAGATTAAATAGAAACATAAGAGTTGGAATCAGAAACTTGCAAAGAAAATGGAGGATAGGGGCCAACATTCTCAGTATAAATTTCACTAATCCGTTGATTCAAAATCAGCATGCCCCACTTTTTCATCCAACCAATGAGATAGTTCATAAATTTTCTCCTGCTGAGCATTATATTTAAATTTCAAAGTTTCAATTTTTTCTTGGAGCATCTCGCCTTTTGATTTGTAGGCTTGAAACAGGATGTCAGTGTCCTTCGCTCATTTACCCAGATTACTCAGTTCATCAGAGAGAGACCAAAGCGACAGGAGGGGATCAATCATTACCCCTCAGGTGTTAAGTTACATTCCTTGGCCACTTTGTAAAATTGCTCATATAAGCAATTCATCATTTTCAATAGAGAGTCAAGTTGTTGAAGGGATCCCAAATGCCCATCAGCACCCGGGGGCCCTTGAGGTCCATCTGCACCTGACAGTCCATGGGGCCCTTTAATGCCAGGAGGTCCTCGTGGACCTATGCGCCCTGGGGGCCACGAGGACCTTCAACCCCAGGAGGACCCATGGCTCCAGAGGTTTTCTCTACTTTGATGACTCAGAATTGGATTCTGGAGTACAGTTGCTCCAATTGGGAAAGATTATTTTTGATCTCTTCTTCCATTGATTGACTCTGCTCATAAAGTTGGGAAATTCTCTCTTTCCATTCTTGCTGAATGTCCTGAACTCACTTTTGAAAAAGTAAACCAACAAAACTGGATATCCCATGGTCAAGCTGAATAAGCTGTTGATGTACTTCATTGAGAAGGGTCCAATTATTGATGATGGCATCTCGATTATCTCTGCCAAACTCAGAGGCAGATTTGAAAAACTCAGTAACATAATTATTCAAGGACTGGAGTCCTTCTAGTAAATTGAGCATCCCTTGATGATGCATTCCCACTATCGGTGATAGATGGTATAATGTAGGGTGTACAGAGCTGATGCAAGTATTGCTCAGTGCCAATTCCTGGCATTTGGGAGGTTTGCAACAATTCTCACAAGATAGTGGGTACAGCATTAGAATAAGATTGAGTGGAATGGATTCCAGAAAAATATGGCTCCCTCCAGCATTTGATTAATAATGTTTTGTAAAACCTCAGGATGGATTTAAAAGTTCACTGTAAAGCTTAAATTAGGATTATAAAACTTCAAGTTGGCATGGAATTCCAACGTGGATGGTACTCTTGGGATTTAGTTTCTAGTTGAACGGATCCATCATAAAATACTGCCTTGCTCATGGCCTTGAGCTTCTTCAGGCGAAAATTGAGAATCCATAGTGGTGATAGACGTTTTCACTGGTGCGTAACTCATAGTGACCCCTGTAGTGAGCACCACTCTAGAAGTTTTGAAGTACACTTTCTACGGGGCAGGTTTTCTCTTGTAGTTACTCTAAGTGGATTCTCCAAAAAGCAATAAATTAAAGTAAAAACAGGTTATAATTCGACCTAATTTTTATTATCAAGAGAAAGGGATATTTATAGGTTCAAAATGATTCATGCTCTATCAGAGCTAATTAATAGCTGCGTGATTGAATCTTCAATCAATTGATCAGGATGAGACTGATCGTTTTTTATTAACCTTGAAAGATGTAGATAAATTATGCTCTCCTTCCAATGATGCTGGGGGAATTGATGGAGAAGAATTTTTGGAGACAAGAGAATTTGGTGAGATACTGACAGTGGCCTTGGACAACAACACCTATGATATGGCCATAGGTACCCAATTTATGATTGAGTATAAGGGAATTATTGATATGAAGCAAGGTTTACTCTCGTTACTTAATTATGAAGTCACTTTAGTTTTATCCAATAAAGATCCCAGTAAGAGTGAATATTCTTGCCTGATTGAGTATCCATTTTCCACTTTGCCTTTACATTATACTACCTCAGGGCGAAGTACAAAAAATTTCCTGATTCATTGGATGCTAATTACAGTATTCCTTTTTATGTTGCAGACAAGGTAGTGATTAATCTGGGTGAACAACAAGTGGTTGACACAAAGATCACCCTCAAATCCCACACCATTACTTGTTGCACCTCATAAGTATCAAGGGTGTTATCCACTTAGAGCCTTAGTTATTGCCTGGTATTCTAGAACCAGTTTACCAGAGGCCTATTACTCTTCTGTTGGGGAACCTCACCGGCAAGGACATAGCTGTAAGAAATCACCAGGAGATTGGCAAAGGCTTATTGGTCCCCTTAGAGGATATTGAACATATCCACTTCATTGGCTCTATGATGGATTTGGGCTTGCCGACGGATAACCTGTTATGTACTTTACCCAATGTCCATATCTCATATGAGCTGACCCCAGATGAACTTGACAAAGATCACACTTTATTGAAAGAATTTAGAGAAATATTCTCCAAATCAGGTAATGACTATGGCCATATGAAGGACTGGAGCCACTCCATTGATGGGGGTGATGCCCGTCCTATTTAGTCAAAACATTACCAAAAGTTAAAGGTGAAAGAACAGCAGATGAGGACTGAACTCAAGCAGTTATTAGACGCAAGGTTACTAGTTCCTTCATAAAGCCCTTGGTCTTCCCCCTTTTGCTAATCAAAAAGAATAACGGAGGTCAATGGATAGTCATAGACTACCTCAAGTTAAATAACCTCACAAAAAAGGATAGCTATCCTATCCCCCGCACTGATGACGCCATGGCCCAACTCTCTGTCTCTAACTTCTTCTCCGCCATGGACTTGGCTAGTGGCTATTGGCAAATGGACCTTTCCCCCAAAGACCAGAAGAAATGCGCTCTTATTTGTAGTGAGGGTCTCTTCCAACCCACCCAATTACCTCAAGTGTTGTGCAACGCGCCTGCAACTTTCCAGCCACGATGGATCACATCTTGAAGGACCTGAAGTTAAGTTGCGACATTGTCTATCTTGATGACATCATGGTGTTCTCAAAAACATCTAACAAACATCTTGATCACCTGAAGGTGGTGTTTCAACGCTTATGTGAACCAAATATCAAGTTAAAACCCTCAAATTGTACCTTCTTCCAAAGAGATTGAATTTCTTGGACGCTCAATTTCTCAAGAGGGAATCCAACCCCATTCAAAATAAAGTCAAAGCGATTTCAAAAATGCCTCTCCCTAAAAATTTATGGAATATTTAGGTAATTCTAGGGATGATGGGGTAATATCATCAGTTCATCCCTAAGTTCACCCAACTCAGCAAACCCCTCGACCACCTACTGACTAAGAAAACCCCTTTCCATTGAGGCACTGAACAGAAGGCCGCTTTTGAGACGTTGAAGCAACTGCTACAACAACGTCCTATCCTAAGGCACCTTGGCTATGGAAACTATTTATCTTGTTTACTGACGCCTTGGACTACGTCATTGGGTCCATCTTAGCTCAACTGGAGGAAAATGATGTTGATCATCCTGTATCTTATTTCATTAAGATGCTATCAAAGGCAGAATGCAACTACAGCATAACAGATTAGGAGTGTATTACTGTTCTGTTATCTATAAAACACTACCGCCCTTTCCTGTATGGGACTACATTCACTGTGGTTACAGACCACACTTCATTAAAATGGCTACAGAACATGAAGGATCCTACTGGCCGGATAGCTTGCTGGGCTCTAAAGCTTCATCATAATGACATGAAGATTGAACATCATGCTGAAACTCGTCACATGAATGTTGCTGGGTTAACTCAGCTACCAGTCCTTCACCTGGATAATTATGAAGCGGAGAGGCTATATGACCTCTCAATGACCCCAACAACTGGAATGATGAAAATGAGCATGTCCATAAAATTTTAGCCTGTCACTCTTTTAACACCAAGGTGTAGAGTAAGAAATTGTACAAGCAGGTGGGGTAAAGTGGCTGCCTTACCTTCAACCCTCAGAACGTGTACCTGTTATCCTAGAAGCTCACTCCACCGTAGGTCATGGGGGAGCAAGGAAAACCTATGAGTGGGTTAGATCGGTATTATTGGGAAGGAATTATGGAAACTATTGTCAAAGTCTTGGATGCCTGTCTCACGTGTTAGAAGCAATCCATTTTCAAGACTAGATACTAATATCAACCAACTACTCCTCAACACCAATTCCACAACATCAGCATAGATTTAGTAGGTCCCCTCCCACATACTAGTGGTGGAAACAAATTTATCCTAGTAGGCATTGACCACTTTACTAAGTGGGTTGAAGCGATAGCTCTCCCTGCCCAAACGGCCAAGGCCACTGCCACTTTTTTACATCAATACATTTTCACTTGTCATGGCTGTCCCCAAGTACTACTCTGCGACAATGGTAAGAACTTTACCTCCAGAGTAGTCAAAATCTTGGCTACTTCCATGGGAGCTCAACAGCTTTTCTTGGCTCCGTATAATCCATCTACCAATGGAACTGTGAAAAAGCAAATGAAACCTTGGTCTCCATTTTACAAAAAAATGGCATTTTCTGATCCACTTTACTGGGATCAATTCCTACACAGTGCTCTTATGGCATACCATATTAGTTATCACCAGATCCTAAAAATTTCCCTATTCCATGTCATGTATGAGCGTGAACCAGAAATACCTGCTCTCTTAGCGAAAAAGTTTTTCCTCTAAAGTTGAAGAACCTTAGAAAGCCATGAGAAGATTAGCTCAGCGCATCATCCAGATCCAATCTGAGGCTATGACCAATTTAGCTAAAATGGTGACTAAAGAAGGGCAGGCTGTCAATGAGCTCAAAACCTCTCTACCTTCTTTCCAAGTGTCTGACTTGGCTCTATATTATCATAACCGCATCACACTTAGAAGTGGTAAGCTTGGATCTTTCTATAAGGCCTTTCATCATCACCTACAAGAGAGGTATGAAGTATTATATCAAAGCCTTGGCTACAAAGATTATCATCAACTGGGTACATGGCCAGTTCCTACAGCCCTATTCCCCCCCAATATTCTTGGGGGGTGATGTCAGATAATTGCCCTCCAAGTTTCAAGAAAAGAATGTTTTGTGTCAAAATAGGCTGAAAGGAGGAAATGTCAGACATTTACAAATTTGAGATGGGGATAAGAGTTGTTTGAATAAAAGTAACGATATTATCAGCCAAAAGACCCTGGCTAATTCTAAGTTGGAACCTCTTGAATTGGGGTAACACTTTTACTAATACCACATGGGCAATCAGCATGAGATTAAGCAGTCAGATTGCCCTGACCACACGGCGGAATCTTGGGAGTCCATTGGAGGTTCCTCCCCTGGCCACGTCTAGTTCCATTCAACCACCTAAGCGGGGACCCCCCTTTTATAGAGTTGGTGGGTGTCCTTAAAGTGCACTTATTTTATCTAATGGTGATTGGTTGAAATACATTAAATCGTTACCTCATGGTTTTGTCTTGCCTAAAAATAGCTTCATTTCAATTCAATCATCAAAGTGAAGCGAATTTCTCAAGCTCTGATAAGTCAAATATCTATATTTCCTAATTCAGATCTTACTAAGCTATTCTGAACATTAGCATTAAATTCATTTTGACCCTTGATACTCAATATAGTTTAAATACTGAGCAGTAGTATTGAGAAGACTGACTTTTTTCTTCCTGTCCCACGCACAATAAAATCCTCTAAACCCCAACTTTACTTTTAGTTAAAAAAGTATTAGCTTTATTTTTAGGAGTGTTTGTGGTAATCCGGCTGTTGACAGCACCAGTGAGAAAAACCCTTGCTGGATTCCCACATCCCCAATGCAGCAGACTCCAAATTCAAACCAATTGTTGCCTCCATGAAGCTGGCCCCTGCCCATAAGAGCTTCTGCATGACTGAAGCCCCTGGAGGGAGTGGAGCCCCAACAGACTAGAAGGGTAATATCATTTTTAAATGACATGATAGTAGGTACATATTGCAAAGATAAATCAGGGCGTGAAGAGGCCAAGATGAACAAATTAATGAACCTGCCTGATCTGAAGCATACCCTGGGTCAACGTTGGGTAAAGGCAAATTATGCCAAGTTGATTCTGGGGGTGCACGTGATGGGCAGATGAGCGTTACGCCCACAGCGTCAAAGTGCACCAGTTATTTTGAGAATTATGATGGGTCATTGCAGTTAATCTGTTGGACATTTGCCTCCCAGTCTTTAGAATAGGAATTTTGGGGATAAAACTCAGCTGAAAAGAGAGAATGTTGGACATTTACAAGTCCACAATTTTGAGGAAATTGTTTCAAATGATAGTAGTGATTTAATTAGCCAAAAGACCCTGAAAATTTTCAGGAAACCCCACAAATTAATTAATAGATTTTTGAATATTACACGGGCAATAAACACAAAATCATGCAGTCAAATTACTCTGACAATGTGGTGGACCCTGAGGCGTCCATCAGATGGTACTCCCCCAGCTATGACCAGGTCCATTCAAGCACCTACGCGGGGACCACCCCTTTTATAGGCTTGGTGGGGTCCCCCAAGGTGCAATAAATTTATCAAATGGTGATTGGCTTAATACATCAAATAATTACCTTGTGGGTACATCTTGGCCAATAATGATTTCCCATCCATCATTCAGCCAAAAATAAGTGAGTTTCTGAGCTTTGATAGGCTATAATCCCATATTCCCTGATTCAGACTATTCTAAGCTATTCTGAATGTCTCATTGAATTACCCTTGACCCTCAATACAGTTTAAATATTGAGGGGTCCAATATTGATAAGACTTGTTTTTTCCTATCCCAATATCACTACTAATAAAATTATATAAAAATTCAGTTTTTGAATCTTATTAGTATTTTATTAAATTTAAAATAAGTAGGTGTTCATCTTCTACTTGTTGGAGTTTAGGCATAAATCAGCATCAGCGAGCTCTAATAACTTATAAAATCCAACATAATCAGAGAATGGGAATTTGAGTCCTGTTCAGTCTATAATATTGCTAGATTGGGTAAATTAAAACTTCAGTCAATCACCTGAGTGCAAACCTACTCAAGCTATAGTACAACTAGTGATGGAAAGTTGTGTTTATTGGTTAGAATGGGTGATGTGCATCACTTGATCAAAATGATTACTTTCCAATTGTTTAAATGTAAAGTTATGAAGCCAACCTTCTTTGTTGGTCATCTCATCTGTTTATAATAAAACAAGTTTTTAGTTTTTTTATCCAATATTACAATTTGCTACCCTTTTGGGTTACCTTTTCTTATGGGGTTTTCTGGTTTTATTTATTTACTATGAGGGAGTTACCACCACCCTATGTGGGATTAAGGTGATGGTTTTTAATAGCCTGCTTGTGAAGAGTTAGAGACACTCTTTTGACAATCTCCTAATCCAGCTTCTGGGGTTGCTCCCCTAGAATACAATAATTGCTAAAAAAGTGATGTTTTCTAAATATAGTAGATATAGTTATAAAATTTATTATGATATTAAAAATAATTTAACTAAATTTTAGTGGTATTTAGTAAGGAGAATTATATATAAGATTTGACTAAAAAGTATAGGTTCATTAAGTATCTAAGTCAAAAATTAATAAAGAATAAAATGATATTAAGTATAGAAACTATTACTTGGGACCATCTAGTACTAAAAAAAGTATGGAAACAGTTACTGATAAAAGATTATATACTTTTTTAGAACATAATCTAATCAATTATTTATAAGTGTTTAAAAAGATTTTATCATGTAATTCTTTTTATAGGCTAAGTTTAAAAGGGGCATTGATATGATAAGCAAGAAATAAGAAACTGAAGAGTAATATATATGATAAGAGAATAAAAATTAAAAGAATGTTAATATCAGCATGAAATCTTATATTTATTATTTAGATTAAAATAAGTAGAAATTACTAACACAGCTGTTGGATTTTGTCCTCAGGAGATTCTTGCTTGGTGCTTGATTACCAAAATCCAGCAATAGGGGAATTATACCACTGATTTTAGTAAAAATATTGTTTATTAAGCTTTGTGGGGGATAAGATAAAAACGCCCATATTGATATCCAACTGATCAGTATTTAAACTGAATTGAGGGTTGAAGGGAATTTTATGCAAGTTTGAATGGCTTATTACATTCTGAATAAGGATGTATTTTACCATCTAGTACTAAAAAAAAATAAGGATGTATTTAAATTGAACCCATTGAAGCTCAGAAAACTTTCTTTACTTAGGCTGAACAATGAATGAGGATTTATTTTGGGTCAAGACATACCCGTGGGGTAATGACTTAATATATTTGAGCCAATCCCCTTTCACAAAAAACTATTGCACCTTGGGGACCCTGGCCATGCCTATAAAAGGGGGTGGTCCCCATGTAGGTGCTTGAATGAGGCTTGTAGGGGTTAGGGGAAATCCATCAGATGGACACCCCAGAATCCACCACAAAGTTGGAGTGATATGACTGCTAAAACTTAATGTTAATTGTCATGAGGTATTTGAACTAGTGTTACCCCAATTTCTGAGGTTCTACTGAGAATTGGCCAGTGTCTTTTGGCCAGTTAATTCATTATTAGTATTTAATTCGACATTAGCAGTATTGTGGACCAGTAAATGACTGACATTTTCCATTTCAGCCAGTTTTGACCCACAACATTCTTATATGAAAGCTGGGAGGGCAAATGTCTGACATCACCACCCTCAAGAATGTTGGGGGAGAATAGGGCTGTAGGAAGCAGCCATGTACCTGATTGATGGTAACTCCAGTAGCAAGGGGTTTGATGTATGCTCCTCTCCTTGCCTGTAAGCAAATACAAAAGGGCCTTCCCTAATAGACCTGAGTTTCTCCCTTCTAGGGGTGATACAGTTGTGGTAGTAAATCACCAAGTCAATACTTAGAAAGGAAGAGGGGCCTGGAGCTCATTAGTGGCTTGACCTCTTTTGTGATAGTCTTTGCCAAGTTGGTCATCGCCTCTGATTGTAGTTAAATGATGTGCTCAGCCAACTTCTTCATGGCTTGCTCCAGGTCAGTCCTATCAGTAGAAATTTATTTAGCTAAAAATGCTGGCATTCCAGGTTCCCGTCCATGTAACACACAGAAAGGAGACATTTTAAGGATCTGGTGGTAATTGATATGGTAGTCCATGAGGGCACTTGGTAAGTACAGATCCCAGTGAAAGAGTTTGAAGTGGCCATTTTCCATAATATAAAAATTAGGGTCTCATTGGCTTTTCCACGGTACCATTGGTTGAAGGGTTGTGGGGGCAGAAAAGAGCTGTTGTGTGTCCACGAAAGTCATGAGAATCTTCACCACTTGGGAGGTGAAGTTTTCTACCATTATCACAGAGAAAAACTTGAGGGAAACTGTGTCAAGTAAAGATATACTGATGAAGGAAAGTAGCCGTGGTCTATGCCATCTGACTGGGATAACCACTGCCTCAGCCCATTTGGTAAAGTGATCAATCCAAACCAATATATATCTATTTCCGCCCATAGTTTGGGGTAGAGGGCCAACCATATCGAGACTTATTGTGTGGAAAGGCTGTTGAGGGGTGGTAAGTTATATTCATACTTGGTTTTGAGACTGGATTGCTTTTTACATGTTATACAAGCATCCAAGACTTCAACGATAGTCTCCATGATTACCTCCCAATAGTGTTCTTTTACCCATTCATGGGTTTTCTGTACTCCACTATGCCCTAGGAGGGCATGAGACTCTATAATGACAGGTACTCACATGGAGGGCTGGATGTAGGGCAACCAGTTCATCCCTACTTTCTTGTATAGGTACCCATTATCCACCTTCGTGTTATGGGAATGTCACACTAGCATCTTTTTAGACTGATTCGTCCTCATCCTCCCAGTCATCAGGGGTCATTAGGAGATCATGTAGCCGCACTGCTTCACTATTATTTAAGTGAAGGATGGGCTGCCAAGTCAACCCGTCAACATTCATTAAACTCATCCCAGCTCAGTGTACAATGGTTATATCATATTTCTGGAGCTTTAAAGCCCAGCGTGCCAACCGCACAGTGGGATCCTTCATATTTTGTAACCAATTTAAAGAGGCGTGGTCAGTAATCACTTTAAATGAGGTCCCATATAAGAAAGAGCGATAGTATTTAACAGCAAGCAAGACAGCCAGCATTCCTTCTCAGTGACGCTATAATTGCGTTCTGCCTTATAAAGCAACTTGCTAAATATGAAACGGGGTGATCAACCCCATACTCATCCAGTTGTGCCAAGCTAGATCCAACTGCGTAATCAGAAGCATCAGTAAACAGCATAAAAGGTTTACTATAGTCAGAATGGCGCAGGGTTGGCCGTTGCTGCAGTAGCTTTTGGTAGCGTATCAAAAGCAGCTTGTTGTTCCACTCCCCTTTGGAAAGGGGTGTTTTTAGTTAGAAGGCGTATGAGGGGCTCACTGAGTTGAGCGAATTTGGGGATGAATTGATTGTAGTACCATCATGCCCAAAAACACCTGAATATCACGGAGGGTTTTGGGGCAGGCATCTTTGATCTCGCCTCAACATTTCCTTGGAGAGGCTGGATCCCATCTGAGGAGATGTTGTGACCCAGGAAGTCCAACTTCTTTTGGAAGAATGTAAATTTGGAGGGCTTCAATTAATGTGAGAGGCCCGCAAACTTTGGTAAACTACCTTTAATTGAGAAAGGTGCTCATTAAAGGCTCAGGAGAAGACGGTGATATTGTCTAGATATACAATCACGCAACTAAGCTTTAGATCCTGCAATATGTGATCCATTGCACGCTAGAAAGATGCGGGTGCATTGCACAACCCTTGTGGTAATTGGGTAGGTTGAAATAGACCCTCACTGCAGATGAGTGCACACTTTTCCTGGTCTTGCGGAGAAAGGTTCATTTGTCAGTATCTGCAAGCCAAGTCCATGGCGGAAAAGAACTTGGACCTAGATAGTTGGGCCAGCGCATCATCAATTCGTGGGATTAGGTAGCTGTCCTTCTTGATGAGGTTATTCAGCTTGTAGTAGTCCATAACTACTCAATGTCCACCATTCTTCTTTTTTGTTAATAACAGCGGGGATGACCAAGGGCTTTGTGACGGCACCAGCAATCTATCATCCAGTAGCTGTTTAAGCTCTATCCTTATCATGAGCTCCTCAACTTTTAATTTCTGATAAGGCTTGGATCAAATATGCTTGGCATTGTTAACATCAATAGTGTAGCACCAGCCCAAATATGCCCATAGTCAGTATCAGATTTAGAGAAAATATCACTATATGACTCCATTAAGGAATGAACTTTAAGTTCATTGGGAGTTAGATCATCAGAAACCTGAACGTTGGGAAAAGTGCATATCATTAGGTCAGTGGGTAGTCCCATATCTAGCATAGACCTAATATATTGGACTTGGTGGATGTCCTCAATGGGAAGCAACAGGTCTTTTCCAATCTCTTGATGCTTCTTAACAACTATGTCCTTGTTAGTGAGATTCCCCAGCAGAAGGTTGATAGGTCGCTGGTAGGCAGGGTCTAGGATACCTGGCAACACCCAAGGTTCCAAAAGGGTTATTCCATCAATGCTTGTTAAGTGTAGAAGGCAGTTGCGGGGGATTTGCATAGTAATTTTGGTGTCTATCATCTTTTGTTCACCCGCTTTGACTACTACTTCCTCTGACGCATACAATGAAATGCCCTCTGAACCATTCACAGAGTCAGGCAGCTTTTTTGTGTTTCTTCCCGATGTGGTATAAGTAAGGGTGAGGGCGTAAGAGGGATACTCAACTGTGCATGTATATTCTTTCTTCTTAGGCTCATCGTTTGTAAAGACTAGAGGAACTTCATAGTTTATAAGGGAGAGAAACCTCTGTTTCATATTGATGATTCCGTCATACTCAATCATAAATTGCACTCCAATGAGTAGGTCATAAGCGTTATTGGTTAATGCCACATCGGGGGCAGCCAGTAGGAGTTTCTCAATATGTATGGGTAAAGAAGAGTAGGCTCCAATAGCTCGCATATTGTTAGGCCTGGAAGTTCCAAACTCTTGTGAATAGTCCAGGTCAGGCGCCAACTTAATTTTATTGATGAGCTTTGATGAGACCAAATTTACTGAAGCACCCATATCAAGGATGGCTAGAATGAGCACCTTATTGATGACAACCTCTACCTTAGTTATTGTGTTACCAAAGGTAGGGGGAGTGCAAGAACCTCCTTCAACCGAAGAGTAGAGGCAAGGCACTGAGCCATCGCAGTGTAGTTATCTTTAATAGATTGGAGGGTATGAGCCTGCTGGGTGGATTGGATTACTGAACCAATAAGATGATTAGCATCATTAACGGTATCAATCATCTCTGAAAACCTCAACAACTGTTGAAGATAGGTTTTTCATGGTATAATGGCTATATCAATTCTCTCTGGCCTCAACCTATCCAGAAACTGCACTTCCATTGAAGCTCCCAAAAACATAATAGCCTGCATCTTTACCACCCCCTCAGACTCATCATCAGAGGGATTGTTAATGCACCTTGATGAGGTACTAAGAGGGGATGAGAAACTGGCTTAATCTCCTCACATGGGAGGGCTTTGTTGCTCTCATCTACCCTTTTGACTTTTGAAGGGAGCATCGCAGCTGTACCAACTTTTTGTGGAGGCGTTGGAAGTGTAATGGGGTTAACTTTTGCTGTAGAAGTGAACAGCATGGGCGGCCCCATGAATACAGGTTGTGAACTAGGGGCAACATGAGTTGAGGATGAGGGGAATTGAGGCAGCGGCTTAGGCAGATGTGATACTTTATCCACCTTAGTATACCGCTCAACAAGAGGGGAACTAGGAAAAGTGATAACTGCCTTCACTGGATGAGCTTTTTGAACTTGAAGCTGGGGGAGCGCTGCCCAATAACTGCCAATAGTTTCTGGCTATCCTTACATGGTGGAGGAGTATTAGGTCGTTGCAGCTCTGCAGCAGCTGGGTTCCAGAGGAAACAGCCATAGAAGAGGCTGAAAGAGTCAGAGTTGCTTTCCACTTTGGTACTTTGTGCAGAAGTTCAGGTTCATAAAAGTCAGCTACTGCTAGCAGTGCCTCTTTGATATCCCGTACAGTTTGGAAGGTATGCTTTTTTGTGGAGATGTTCATTTATAAAGAGGGGTAAGATGCTAAGCTAGCCACAATATCTGCAATAGCATCATCCAAAGGGAGCATTTTATCCAGAAACAGAGGTTGAGCTTTACTATAGAATTGCTCAACAAATAAGGGATCAATTCTTTTTCTAGCAGGCTAAGGCACGTAATGGCCTGTTTTTGCCATTGTAAACTCTGCTTTGAACCAAACTCATCAATAAGCGGTTGTTTAACCTCTGACCAGGTGGTAAGTATAGCCATTTGAGGAACCATGATCTCCTGAGCCATCCAACTTAAGCAGGGAAGGATAAAATTGGTTTTTTGTAAGTCAATTGCTCCTTCTATTGCAGGCATAAAAAATAAAGGAAGGAGGTGATACTGCCTTCACTAGGCATGAACTTGTCTTTTAACAGAGGTTTAAGAATATTAGGGGAGGGTCCATAAGGGCCTTGCGGAGAGTGCTGCTCAAGCCTCTTGAGGCAAGCAAATCACTGGCTAGTTGGTTTTCCAAAGCAGCCAGCCTTGGTTCCAGAATATTTGTCATAGTAAATAGGTTTTGGTGGTATACAGGGGCCCCTGTAGTGAGCACCACATGTTAGATTTTGGCCTCTGGAGATGCTCACTTGGTGCTTGAATTACCAAAATCCAGTGATAGGGGATTTATACCACTAATTTAATAAAAATATTATTTATTAAGCTTCATGGGGGATAAGATAAAAACAATCCTTCTGATATCTGACTGACTAGTATTTAAACTGAATTGAGGGTTGAAGGAAATTGAATATATGTTGGAACAGCTTATCTATTCTGAATAAGGAATATCAAAAACCAACCCATTGAAGCTTGGAAAACTTGCTATACTTAGTCTGAACAATGGATGGGGACTTATTTTGGGGAAAGACATACCTGTGGGGTAATGACTTAATATATTTGAGCTAATCCCCTTTCACAAAAAATAGTATACCTTGGGAGACCCCAGCCATGCTTATAAAAAGGGGGTGGTCCTCATGCGGGTGCTTGAATGGGGCTGGTAAGGGCTGGGGGAGATCCATCCAAAGGATGCCCCAGAGTCTGCAATAAAGTTGGAGTAATTCAACCGCTAAAATTTGTGTTAATTGCCCATGAGGTATTTGAACTAGTGTTACCCCAATTTGCAGGGTTTGACTGAGAATCAGCTAGGATCTTTTGGCTGATTAATTCATTATTAGTATTTAATTTGATATTAGCAGTACCAGGGACCAGTAAATGGCTGACATTTCCCCTTTTTGGTCAGTTTTGACCCACAACATTCTTATCTGAAAGCTGGGAGGGCAAATGTCTGATAACATCCTCCCCAAGTTTGAACCCCAGTAGATGAACTTTGGGAGGTGATGCTTATAACTGTGTTGGTTTTGTGCACCAATGCCCCAAACCAAGGTAGCAAATAGCAAAGGCAGCCTATGGAGTTCCTGGCCTATCATACACATGCATGGAGGTTTTCTGGGGTTTATCCTCCTTTCTCATTTTCTTCACTTTTCTTCATCAGTGCAGTATCATCCCCAGGTCAGCCCACCTCAAATAAAATTTAAAATTTAGAAATCACTAATACTTTTGGGACCACCTAGTGCTAAAAAAGAAATCACTAATACCACAATAGAGTTTCTTAATATATAATCATAAATGCTTATCATATCTAGTTTTTATATAGATATTAAATAATTAAAGATTCTATATATCTATTATTGCAAGTAAGGCTGCGGGGATCAGCTAGTAGAGTGAGAATTTCTCAGTTTTCTACCATCTCTTTTATATATTTTACCTCCCTTTATCGATAACTAGCCATTTACCCGTGCTTCGCTACGGTGTCTATAAAATCAAAGATTTTCAATCTATTAATTTAGATTTTATATTATAGACAAACAAAACCACTCAGCCAAATCCAATTGCTCAATCGAATCAACCAAAATCCATCAACCACTTAGGCAAACCTAACTGAAATTATCAAAACAACCAATAACTAATCACCCCTCAAAGCTAAAGTGTGTCCTATCGATTCAAACAAAAGCCATCAACCACTCGGCTAAACAAAAAAACCTATCGAATCAATCAAATAACACCAACCTGCTACCCGAAACATCTCTTTATACTTAAAATCATTGAGCAAGTGACATATCTTCCAAACTACTAAATCAACTTCGACTTAACTTGCCAAAAGTATTTTATTAATTAGGTGAACCAAATTATGCAGGTTTTAAAATTTATAAACCTAACATCCAGATACCCATGCTTCGCTACAGTATTTAAAGTTTATCAGATGATAAGCTCACATTGTAGCCTATAAGCTGTGCCAGCACTTCTCTCGAGCCACTCAGACTAACAGCTCCGCTGTTGCTCTCGTGGCTGGTGAGTTGATTATCCTAACTACTTAATCTACTTAAACTCTAACTGATTTTTGTTGAGTTTCAGGTGAGCAATTTGGTGAATTATTAGATAATATTCACCAATTCTCACCCACTCACCCAAATAGATTGACCCCATCAGACTTGAAGGTTTCAGATGTCAGTCAGTGAGTGAGTGAATGTGTTTTATTAAGTAGATGTCTGGATTGGGTCCAAATGTAAACTATAAGCAACTTAGAATATACAGTGCTGAGTATATATATATATATTTCCCATGTTTTAATAGTTATTCTGCTATTCGGGGCGGAGACAAATCCAACAGATCAAAGATCATAAAAATCGGTCCAGCCGTTCTTGTTATAAATGGTGTAACTAACACGACTTTGTTTTATATATATATATAGATTAGTATAGTATATCTTTTCTAAGATTGTCACAATTTGAATAAAGGGTTTACTAGATAGTTTGTAACTGAAAGTCAGCCATCTTAATAATAATTTAACCCAAAATTAACTCTGAAATGGTAGAAAATAAACATTTACTTATCTATTAGCTCTTTCTGTTTATAGCAAAGATGCACAAGTAACCATAATATAAATCATATTATAATCATTTATAAAAATATGAAACAAAGCATGAACATCTCGATTTTTTAAAATATTTTTTTGAATCTTTTGCGGTAGAAAATGCTTTTTGTATGCAATTTGACGCTTAATCAGTCTATCATTCACGCTGATTAGAGCTCGCGTAATGTAAATTTAGTGTGGACTATCGTAAATTATACTTGAATTGGCTAGGTTTCTTCGATAGAATGAGATAAGAAATACTACATTCAAACTCAAATCAAAGCAATTACCCTTCAATTAAACTTAATTTTTATTTAGCATCAAGACTGTTTTGAAGCATATAAAGTGTAAAATAAGTAAACTATATTTTATATAGATATTAAAGTCTTTTTAGGCTTTTTTAACATTTTTCATTATTCTAAGCTACTTTTTTTGCTTTGCTGTGCATTATTTTTAAGTTTTCTTTTTGTCTTCCTTCAATTGAGAGACTTTTTGGCATTTAAGTAATCCTTTGTTTATCTACTTTTTAGAATTAGTTTTTATTTCTATGTTTTTTCAACTATAAATAACAACCATGCCAAGCATACATCATGTATCTGGTAGAAAAGTTAGAAATAATTTAAGTGCATTTTTACAGGCAGATAAGCTAAGTAACACACATTTATGACTAACTTATCTCTTTCAAATCAGTTAAAATGGATTTGGGAAATCTTTCTGCTGCCGACCAACAAAAGCTTACCGAATATCTTAATAAAAAGCAGGTAAAAATCTTGATTGGTATCAAGATTGTTTTATTTAAAGTTTTTACTTTTGGAGTCTTTATTTTACTAGAATCTTTTGCGTGTATATAATACCTTGTGTTTAACTCCGTCCAACACGTCAACAGAGATTCTAGTGATTTTTATATTTTTAAAACTGAATCATTATCACCTGTTTTTAATTGAAGTATTTATCCTTTTTAGGAAGCTGAAGTAATGACTTCTTATTTGAATCTAACGCGAGATTGTTTCATTTCTTGCGTTGATGACTTTACTTCATCCACTTTATCTGGCAAAGAGGTACTTTGATAAACTACAAAGTTGTTTTAAATTATAAATAGGAGACCTGTATTAGTAGATGCGTTAAAAAATTTCTTGCAACCTCAGAAAGAATTAATGCACGATTTCAAGAAGAAAATATGAAGCTTCAGAAGTCTATGCAATAAAATGACATCAATGCATGTGCTTCGTTTTTTTGTTCGCAGTATAAAGAGCAGAGATTCGAAATTAATTTGTTGATTTATTACTTACATTTGGCTTAATTTTTTAATCAACAATTTAGATCTAAAATTATCATTTAGTTCGCATTTTTGGTCTTGTTTGTTTTGTTGTCATTATTTATAATGGTTTCATTTGATTTCGACTTTATAAACTTAACCCGTTTGTGTCTCATTCTACAAACTTTTCCTTGAAAAGGTGATCCAAATGCCAACTGAGCTGTTCTAATTTTTAGCCGACTTTGAAAAAGGAGAAGGCTATCAATTCGACCTGTATGTATGTTTTTTTGTTTTTTTCTATGTTTGTTCGCGCGTAACTCTGAAAATATTGGACCAATTTGGATGATCTTCAAAAATAGAGGATGCTCCAACTTAGGTCCCATTTTACTTTTGTAAGTATTGGTCAAGTATCTGACCATTAATTTAGTAAGTATACCAAAATGAGCTCGGAAGCGATGGATACTTGTGGAATTGATACAGCTCCGGATAAACTTTTTTCCGGCATTGGTGAAGCGATAGCTTCGAAGCACTTTTGATATATGTCCTATGGCTGGGGGATGTTCAAAATCCGGACAGTATGAGATCATAGCGAGATGAGCTTAAATCATTATAGATGGCTATCATTTTTGCTTAATTTGACCAATAAACTCATCTAAACTTGATAAAATAATTATTTTAGATAGCGATCAATAAATTTACCATAGAAAAGCAGCCAAATCTAATAAAATGAATTACTGTAGATGGCGATCAGTAAATTTAATATAATTTGACCAATAAAATCAACTAAATTTAATAAAATGAATTATTAGTATATTTGTTTATAAGGTACTATATATAATATATACATTGAGTTTTAATTTTATAGAGAAATAGTAAGGGGGCAAAAAGGATATATAGAGATAGTAATATTTAATAAAAGTAGGAAAAAGAGCTACTTTTGAAAATGCACTAATTTTTTGGGGGAAAAAGAACTGGGGGTAAAGGGGTTTTTGGGAAAAAAGGCACCTTATAAAAAATTTTGGGGAAAAATAATCTTCTTTAAAAAAAGCTATAAAAAGTATGAAATAATCAAGAAATTATGCCTCCCTAATAAAACCCTTTTTGAAGTCAGCACCATAATTTAACTGACTTATAATAGGTATTTATGATATATATACTCAGCACTGTATATTCTAAGTTGCTTATAGTTTACATTTGGACCCAATCCAGACATAAGATATAAATTTTATTTGTGAGCAAAATTTTATAAGTCAGATTGGAAGATGGCACCAACTTTAAAAAGGGTTTTATTGAGGAGGCATAAATTCTCAATTATTTCATACTTTTTAGAGCTTTTTTTAAAGGAGGTTCTTTTTCCCATTTTTTTTATTTTTTAACCTTCTGGTACATTTGATGGTTGACACTCATCATTCACTTGTTTTGTCGAAATGACAGTTGCCGAGTCTGACTCGTCATTCGATTCAAAGCTAGATTTAATTTGCTTAGTCTTGTTTTTGGAGAGTAATCAGCACCGCACGCCCTAAATACGTTCCATATAAAAAACCTTAAATAAATTGGGACCCAAAGGGTTAATAAGATGAATATTAGATACTTGGCTACTCTGTGATGCATAAGCAAAAACAGAAAGTTGATTAATACATTCAAAATTAGCATAGCAAACATATTATTTTAATGTTAAAATAACTTTAAAAACGGCTTACCATCGTTGGACAAACTTAGTTCTCTATAAAAATGATTAGCTTTAACAAAAAAATTTCTCTATGATATATAGATTTTTGACGTTCCCTATTTGAAACTAATTTAAAATATTGTAAGGGTCAGAATTGCTTTGAATTAGATGGAACTAAAAAGTTTGAAAAGGGGGTTTATAAATTTAATTTATATGGCAGCCTTTGATGCTTAAGATAGAATTAACATGGGGCAGATTATTGAAAAGTAGTAAATTTATAAAGTTTATGTACAAAAGTTTCGTCTTAGCGTAGCATTTTCTTAATATAAAATTATTGATAAAAAGCGATCTAAAGCTAGCTTTGTTGATATTAAGGAGTACTAGTGTTAAATGCCTAATTAGGCTTAAGTCATGATAGTAGAACAACATACTATAAGTCCGTAATATAAGATTAATTGGACTATTTATATATCCTTAAGATCTAGTATAGTGTCAGATGATAAAATTGCTAGCTTAAAAACAGTAGCTGTTTAAATATGCTTGCAAAGATTGGTTTACTAAATTAACGGAGCATAAGGAATAAAGTACTATAAAAATAATTAGAAACTATTGCTTTTGTTCAAAAATTGATAAAAAACAATAGTGCACTTAATATATCAAATTTACTACTATAAAATTTTAGATAAGGGTTTTCCTAAAAATCATTACTACTTTCCTAAACCTCTAAATATTAATTAGTTTTGCATAAACGTGAGCTTTTCTATTTTTTATTATTATAATAATTTAAAATGTAAACTCAGATTTTATTGATTTTAGATTTTAAAAATTTGAAAATGATGTGCTGATTTAGGCAGAAGCCTTATTGAGACTGTGTTTTAAATCAGTATCAATAGATAGATATGAAAAGAGAAAATAAGCATATTAAATATGTATAATAAATTCTAGTACAAGTAAAGGATACAATTTTATATATTCTTTAGTGGTGAGCATATTTTATCTCTTGTTGCAATTGCTTTTGCAACTTATTCAATTCAAGTCTGATTCTAGTTTGATAATCTCACAGAGGAGATTAGTCTGCGCCCATGTCTGGGAGCAGTTGGGCAAGTAAGGTAAGGGGAGCAGGTGGTAGGCCCAATGCCTCAAACATTTGAAAATGCCCCAGAGAAACTGGCAGAATAGAAAAAATAAAAAACTGGTGGTCACTATTTCCCTGGAAATCCTCACATGGCAAGTGCGATGCAACCAGTACATCAATATGCCACACTCCCAACCACTCTCATCGGTGGAATATGGAGTCTGTGTGTTTCTGGATATCCAACAAACAGCTTTATGGGAAAAATTTTGTGGGATGTACACACTTTTTTCCTGACTGCGGTGTATGTTGCACCTCACTCCATATCATGTGGTTGGCTGGACCTCAGTTTTGAAAACAAGGAGGCAGCAGATGAAGCTGCTGCAGTGCAAAAAGTAATTGACCTCCCTGAAGGATAAAGGGTCATCAAAACCAAATGCACCAGATAGATAAAATCCAACCAAATTTTCCTCACATTTGACTTTTTGCCTACTACAGTCAAATGTGCTATTTTGGAGCAGCACCTGAAAGATGGTCTCACCATATATAGTGAAATACAATATTTTGAGATGCAACACTTTATGCTGATGCCACACCTGTGTACTGGCAAAGCCATCACAGTTCTGACCCCAACCAAGGAGATCGCGAAGGACCTAACCCAGATCTTACACTCCATATATATCAATATTGAAGGGCATACTACCCACCCTTTCCAGGTAACCGTGGACAGCGCACCCCCCATCTGCACCCACTGTGACATGTTCAGCTATAAGGTATATGTATGCCCTACCAAGGAGGGTATCACATTCCAAGAGCACCCCTCGGTGGCTATGGCCAGCGGAGAGGCGCACTATGAACCAACCACAAGCACCAAAGAGGCTTTCCCATGGGGAGCACAAGGCTGCTATCTACTGGTAAAACCTATCTCCCCTCAAGAGTGGAAGAAGGCCAAACAGGCCCACAGGGCTGCAGCCAAGGAAGCAGCCAAAGTCACCTCCACTATCCCATACTCCTATGCCAGGAGGATATTAAAACCTATGTGGTGGAAGCAACTTGGGAATCCATCAACCAATCAGATTGGGAAGCCCATGCCAATTGGGCCAACCAATCTGAGGATCCAATGAGTGACTTGATCTCACCCAACCTTTGCAACCAATCTCCAGTTGAAACTGACTTGGTTTCCAACCTGCCTGAAAATTTTTTTGACCCAAATGTTGGTGCAACAAACTCATCCGCACCACACAAAAATTTGCTCAATGTTGGGGAAACAAAAGTGAAGGCAAAAGTCAATGCAAACCTTTCTGCAAAAATTAACAAAACTACCAATAGTGTTGCTGCAAACACCCATGCTGCTGTGAAGGCCCATGGGGATCTAGAGGAGGCTAGTGGGCCTGGGGGCCCACCCCTTGCACCTAAGGTGTGATGGGGGAAACCTTCACTTTAGGGATGTTGAATATTGCCAGACTCAAGGCCTTGCCATCCCAGGCTAGGAATAAGTTTTTTACAAAAAAATTTACCCATGGATATACTGGCCATCCAGGAGTCCCACTGTCCGCGAGGTTCTGAGGATGCTTGGAAAACCATGCTCCTCCCTTCCCTATCCTTTTGGTCAGAGCACTGTGGGGTGCTAGTTCAGAAAAACAATTTTTTTAAATTTTTATCATCAGAATCCTTCATTAATGACCAAGTCCTCATTGTCACTTTCTTGTGGGCCGACATGGCGCATGCTATCATCAACATCTATGCCCCAACCTGTGCATGAGAGCGTCAGGAATTTTTCTCATCAGTCAAATCCCTCCCGCTACCCCCAGACCCTTTCATAGTCGGAGACATGAACTGTTAGCTAAACACACCTACAGACCGTTGGCTTTCCTCCTCCCACACCCCCCAGAGTCACATAGAACTTCACGTTATAAAGGCCACCCTTGGGTTAATAGATGTGCTGCCACAGCAAGCCCCGCTGCTCAAAAACATGACACACCCCCACATCCACAACAGCCAATTAAGGTCCATGACCTGCATCAACCTTATCCTCATGCTGGCAAAATTTTAATCTCACATTCCCACTTCCAAACAACAAAAATGGAATTCTCCGACCACTGGCTGGTCTCAATAACCTACCACTTACCTGTCACAGTGGCTAAGGCCCCACATTGGTGCAAACTCCACCCTCCCAAACTTGCGTCGCCAGGATTTTCCACTTGGGTGGAATCAGCAACTTTGGCAAAAGAGTTTATTACACCGTTTTGTGTGGACCCAATTTCCACATGGTCAGCCTTCAAAAAGGATACCATCCACCACTCTCACCACCTCTCCTCCTGACGCTCATGAGCCACATTGGCTGTCATTTCGCGTGCTCTGGCAGAGTTGGCACACCTGGAGTCCAATATCCCAGAGACAGGCTACAGCCCTTCATGGGGCCAGAAGTGGGTGGAGGCAGCTGCTCACCTCAACACACTCGAAAGGCAACATAAATATTGGGTTTGTGTTCAGTACAGGGCCAAATGCATTACAGAGGGCAATAAGTTCACCATATATTTTTTAAAAAATTCTTTACACCACGCCAGAGCGTGGCCTGCATACAGGTGCAGAGATTGGATGATTACATCGCGGATACGCCAGCCAAAGTGGCAATTAAAATACAAAAGTATTACTATAAGTTTTAACCAATCTGATGAATTCAGCTGGCTGAAGTGGCAAAATTTTTTGACTGAACCCACATCTGCACCATTTCCTAATACCCAGAATTAATGAATTTGATTACTCCAAATGAACTCTGGACAGCCATCCATGGTGCACCAAATCAGAAATGCCCAGGCCCAGATGTCATTCCATATGAATTCTACAAAAAGTACTTCAAATATATATCCCCACTGCTGCTTGCCTCCATTAACCAGAGCCTTTTGGAAATGCGCCTCCTACCAGGAGGACAAGAGGCCTTCACCGTCACACTCTTCAAGAAAGGGGACAAGCTAGACTTAGCCAACTGGCGCACCATTTCTTTAACTAACACGGATACAAAAATCTTAACTAAAATCATGGCTAACCGTTTAGGGATTGTAGCATCTGCCACCATCTCCCAAGAACAATTCAGTTTCATATCCAGAAGGTTGATTTGAGACAATGTGCACTCTGTGGCTAATGCATGCCAGTCTACAGCCTCTGAGGCACTTGTGTTCTTGGACCAACAGAAGGCCTATGATAGAGTAAACTGGGAATATCTCAGGGCCTGCCTCTCAATTCCGCCTACCCCTCGCTTCATCAACTGGGTAATGCTGCTCATGTAATCTGCAACAATGGAAGTGTGTGGCCCTGGCTTCCTAACTGAAGTAGTCCGCCCTCAAAGGGGCTCATGACAAGGGGACCCCCTTAGCCCACTCTTATACAACTTCAGCCTTGACCCACTACTTCGAAATGTGAATGCCCACCTCACTGGGGTCCATGTACCAGGCCAAGCCCCAGTCAAGATGATGGCGTTTGCAGATGACTGTGTGGTTGGGGTGTCTAATAATAAAGACACACGCGCGCTTGAAGCTCTCATCCAGGAATATTCCTGAGTAAGTAATGCTGCACTGAACGCTTCCAAAACTGAAATCATCCTCCTTGGTCAGTATCAAACCTGCTGGGCCCCAGCGACCAGTGCCCAGCCCGGCCCATCTGCTCGCACATGTGCTCGCCCTCCCTGCTCACCCCACTCCGCCCCACTAGTGCTCCCCTTCATGCCACGCCCTACCATAGGGCCTGTACGCCATCTGGGTGTGTGGGTGGAGGCAGGCGGGTATGCATCAGCAGTAATGGAAAGTCATATTCTAGACAACTTGACAAAGCGCATCGCCTCCCTCAGAGCCTACCCTACTTCCCTTACTGACAGGGTTGTTTTAGCCAACTCTATGCTCCTCTCCAAAGTCTGTTTTGGAGCTCACGCCATCCCCTTCTCCCCAGGCTTTTTCAAATCCTTGTATGCCCTTCTGCAAGGATGGCTGTGGTCAGGCCGCCCTCCACCAGTACAGCTAGAGGTCATGTTTGGACCTCATCATCATGGTGGCATGGGTCTGCTCAACTTCAGAGCCCATGCTGCCAAGACCTTGGGTACCTGGATAGTGGCCGTCACCGCCCCTATGCTCCCCTCCCAACACTGGTCCCACGCAGCCCGCTCCAACTTCTCTCACGCCTTGGGCCTTAACAATCCATCAAACCCTCACTCCTTGATGAAATACCTGGCTTCCCACCCATCGGCCACAGGTCCTCATGGTACTAAAACCCACTACAAACGAATCCTCCTCTCCATGCGAAGCGCTGAGTGGAGAATTCATATTAGTGGACACACAGCCCAGAGAGGCTGCCCCTCTCCTCAGTTCACACAAGAGGTACAGGGGTTACCCATTCAAGATGGCGTGATCCCCACACGGCCCCATGTCCTTTCCAGGGTGGACTACCTGGACATGATGGACATCCCTTATTCCATTGAGACCCAGAAGACTGTTTGGAAATACGCACACCACCCTCTGTTGCAGCCTCAAATCCGCTCCCATGTGTGGCGCTGCCTGAGGCGGGTGTATCATACAGCTGAGCGCTCTAACGCTTTACACTCATCCTGTGTCATGTGTGGCCAGTATGGAACGCTGTTCCACCGCCTGGAGAAGTGTCCTACCTCTAAAGTGATATGGCGCGAAGTTCAACGTCTACTTAGCCAGGATCAAACACATCCCTTCAGTCTGTCAAGAGATATGTTTGCTTTATCAATGGCCTCCCCCTTCCACTCTCCCTCCATGCTCTGGTGGTTGCAATCTCCATGTGGACTATCCACACGATTGTCTTGGATGCCATCGCAGGCTCCACCCCCACCCTCCCAGAAGCTGTCCACAGATTCCAGTCTCATTTGGTGAACCACTTTCAGGCGTGGATGTTTGGATACCTCCCACCACGTCGCCAACAGCTGGTCTCCTCCTGGTTCCCAGTTTGGTTCATCAAATTAGACCCTTTCCTCCACACATGTTCAATTGTGGCTACGGCCCCTTCACACGTTCCCTCCCCTCCCCATAGTGGCGTTCCCACTGGCAACAAGAGAAAGCATTGCTTCTCTGGGGTTCCTTCCCTGTTACTAAGTTTTTTGTCTTTTGGGTCAAAATTTGGAAGTGTCCATCCCATGGTTGGCCTTCCTCACAATAGATTTAAATTTAGTGGTGAGCATACAAGTATATTTTCATGATCGTTGCTCTTATGGTCCAAAATTCCTTTTTATTTAATATATATAAATAACATAAGTTTAGTCTTCATATATTAACTTTTTTTAAATGCTCTAACACTCTAATATTATTAATTTATTATTATTGTTTTTAAGGGGGTGCTAGCATAGTAGGAATGGTGTCATACTACCTTCCTTCAAAATGCAGAATTGAATTGGGTCTTGGCAGATATTTAATAACTCTGTGCTAAGGGGATAGTAATATATGCAAAGTCACACACCATGCCTCAGTCCAAACAAGAGAATCAGCAAAGTTAGATAATCCCACCTATCAGATCACATAAAGTAAGGTCTTAAACCCAGTACTTAAGTTTTGTCCTCCTTTTTTTTTTTTATTCTTGCTTCTTATCATAAATCCAGTTTGGTGTATTTATCCCAAGGTTAACACTCAAATAAAATTATTTTTTTTTGTGTTATATCTTTGCCTTTTTATATATGATAGCTATCAAATAAGTAATGGTAAACTGAGATAAGACATTATCATCCTCTATAAATCATGAAAAGTTTTAGACTATTTCTTTATACCATAAGCTGTAAAATATCCAGATATGGCCAAAGGTTATGCACTTTCATTTCAATTTACTCCTAAGATGGTAAATAATTGAACTCTGATGCAGCAAGAAATGTAGTAGGCCATAGTTTATCTATATTGAGCCAAGCCCTATGAACTGGGCATATATTCTTACTAATGTCAATAAAATAAAGCTAATAAGGTGTAGTGTATGGAGGAGACAAAGTGTCCCATTCGCACTAACAATTATATCATCATAATGTAAGAATTTTCTTGCTCCTTAATGCTGATAGATATGTGTTAACACAAGGACCAAGTTTGAGCATTCAGGAAGGTCTGGCCCAAACAGACAAGGTTCAGAGTGGTGAAAAAGCCTAACCTGGCCTTTGGCACCTGAGGACACTCAAAGAGCATGCTTTAAGTGGCACTTTGGTTAAGACCAGCCTTTGATTGAGGTGCAAGAAAGCATCAAACTAGTCTCTTGACATCATTGAGGTAAAGATAAGGAGTATGTAGACAGAAGCATATTATCTAGAATCCCTTTATCAGAAGTCTAATGGTTCATGAGTGGCCAAGCTGACCTTGAACTTATTTTTTGATACTTAAGATAAAATATAAACAAAAAATTGGAAGACACTGCTTTATTTGAGACTGTAAGGATTAAATTATAGAGTGGGCAACAAGAGAACAAAAGCCCACTTTTAACCAAGGCTTTGGGTTTATTCAATTTAGTTAGATATATATTTCAACCCACCCAGGGTTTGGGAACAGCAAAGACAAAATCTGACAAAAGTGTACTTTAAAATGTAAAACTTAAATTTTGTGAATCTGGAAAAAAGTGAAAGTGAAAGATCAACAGTTCAGTACCCATATTTCCCATATCTGGAGATGTACATATAGAAAAAACCATTTTGTTACATAAAGTATTTTTTGCGTTTTATTTAAATTTAAATTTTAAATTTATTGCGGGGAAGGCCAACCATGGGACGGACACTTCCAAATATGACTCAGACGAGACAAAACTTAGTACCAGGGGAGGCACCCCAGAGAAGCGATGCTATCTCTTGTTGCCAGCGGGAACGCCACTTATGGGAAGGGGTAGGGAACGTGTGTAGGGGACGTAGCAACTAATGAGAACGTGTGGAGGAAGGGGTCTGATTTGATGAACCAGACTGGGAACCAGGAGGAGACCAGCTGTCGGTGACGCGGTGGGAGATATCCAAACATCCACACTTGAAAGTGATCCACCAAATGAGACTGGAATCTGTGGACAGCTTCAGGGAGGGTGGGGATGGATCCAGCGATGGCATCCAAGACAATCGTGTGGATAGTCCACATGGCGATTGCAACCACCAGAGCACGGAGGGAGGGTGGGAGGGGGAGGCCATTGATGAAGCAAACATATCTCTTGACAGACTGAAGGGATGTGTTGATCCTGGCCTAGCAGACGTTGGACTTCGCGCCATATTACTTTAGAGGTGGGGCACTTCTCCAGGCGGTGAAACAGCGTTCCATACTGGCCACACATGACACAGGATGAGTGTAAAGCATTAGAGCGCTCAGCTGTATGATACACCCGCCTCAGGCAGCGCCACACATGGGAGCGGACTTGATGCTGCAACAGAGGATGGTGTGCGTATTTCCAGATAGTCTTTTGGGTCTCAGTGGAATAAGGGATGTCCATTATGTCCAGGTAGTCCACCCTGGATAGGACTTGGGGTCGAATGGGGATCACGCCATCATGGATGGGTAGCCCCTGTACCTCTTGTGTGAACTGAGGAGAGGGGCGGCCTCTTCAGGTTGTATGTCCACTAATACAAATTCTCCACTCTGCGCTTTGCATGGAGAGTAGGATTCGTTTGTATTGGGTTTTGGTCCCGTGAGGACCTGTGGCTGATGTGTGTGATGCGAGGTATTTCATCAGGGAGTGGAGGTTTGATGGATTGTTGAGGCCCAAGGCTTGGGAGAAGTTGGAGCAGGCCGCGCGGGACCAGTGTTGGGATGGGAGTGTAGGAGCAGTGACAGCCGCAACTCAGGTGCCCAGGATCTTGGCGGCATGGGCTTTGAAGTCAAGTAGGCCCATGCCACCATGATGATGAGGGCCAAACATGACCTCTAGCCATACTGGTGGAGGGCGGCCTGACCAAAGCCAACCTTGTAGCAAAGCATACAGGGATTTGAAGAAGCTTGGGGAGAAGGGGATGGCGTGGGCTCCGAACCAGACTTTAAATAGGAGCATAGAGTTGGCAAGAACAACCCTGCCAGTGAGGGTAGTAGGGTGGGCTCTGAGAGAGGCGATTCGCTTCGTCACGTTGTCCAATATATGGCACTCCATTACTGCTAATGCGTATCCACCTGCTTCCAACCACACGCCCAGATGGCGTACCGGTCCTATGGTAGGTTGTGGCACAAAGGGGAGCACCAGTGGAGCGGTGTGTTTTGA
Source organism: Massospora cicadina (assembly GCA_022478985.1). NCBI lineage: Eukaryota > Fungi > Entomophthoromycota > Entomophthoromycetes > Entomophthorales > Entomophthoraceae > Massospora > Massospora cicadina. The sequence goes on from JAKSZP010015781.1 coordinate 173,891, forward strand.
GTTAGTAAGGCGTGGACGTGGGCGAGCAGATGGGCTGGGTTGGGAACTACTTGCTGGGGCCCAGCAGTTCTGAAACTGACCAAGGAGGATGATTTCGGTTTTGGAGGCGTTCAGTGCCGCATTGCTTACCCAGGAATATTCCTGGATGAGGGCTTCAAGCGCGCGTGCATCTTTGTTATTAGACACCCCCACCATGCAATCATCTGCAAATGCCATCATCTTGACTGGGGTTTGGCCTGGCACATGGACCCCAGTGAGTTGGGCATCACATTTCGCAGTAGTGGGTCAAGGCTGAAGTTGTATAAGAGTGGGCTCAGGGGGTCCCCTTGTCGCAGGCCCCTTTGAGGACGGACTACTTCCGTTAGGAAACCTGGGCCGCGCACTGCCATTGTTGCAGATTCCGTGAGCAGCATCACCCAGTTAATGAAGCGGGGAGGTAGGCGGAATTTTTGGAGGCAGGCCCTAAGGTATTCCCAGTTTACTCTATCATAGGCATTTTGTTGGTCCAAGAATACAAGTGCCCCAGAGGCTGTGGACTGACACACATTAGCCACAGAGTGCACGTTATCCCAAATTGACCTTCTGGGGATGAAACCGAATTGTTCTGGGGAGATGGTGGCAGATGCTACAGTCCCTAAACGGTTAGCCATGATTTTTGTTGAAATTTTGGTGTCTGTGTTTGTTAGAGAAATGGGGCGCCAGTTGGCTAAGTCTAGCCTATCCCCTTTCTTGAAGAGTGTGACCATAAAGGCCTCATGTCCTCCTGGTAGGAGGCACATTTCCAACAGGCTTTGGTTGAGTGAGGCTAGCAGCAATGGGGATATATATTTAAAATATTTTTTGTAGAACTCATATGGAATGCCATCTGGGCCTGGGCATTTTTGGTTTGGTGCACCGTGAATGGTAGTCCATAATTCGTTTGGAGTAATTAAATTCATTATTTCTGGGTATCAGAAAATGGTGCAGATATAAGCTCTGTTGAGAAATTCCGCCATTTCAGCTGGCTGAATTGGTTTGGCTCGGTATAACTCAGAGTAATATCTTTGCGTTTTGATTGCCACTTTGGCCGGTGTATCCACAATAGAATTATCTGATCTTCGCACCTGTGTGCAGGCCACGCTCTGGCGTGGTGCAAAATTTTTTTGAAGAAGTATGCGGTGCACTTGTCACCTTTAGTGATGCATGTGGCCCTGTATTGGACACAGACCTGATGCTTGTGTTGCCTTTCGAGTGCGTAGAGGTGGGCGGCTGCCTCCACCCACTTCTGGCCCCATGCAGGGCTATATCCTGAGGATGGAATGTTGGACTCCAAGTGGGCCAATTCCGCCAGCGTGCGCGATATAACCGCCGATGTGGCTCGTGAGCATCTGGATGAGAGATGGCAATAGTGGCGGATGGTGTCTTCTTTGAAAGTTGCCTATGTGGAAATGGGGTCCGCACAAAACGGTGCAACAAACAATTTTGCCAAAGTTGCCTCTTCCACCCATGTGGAAAATCCTGGCGACGCGAGCTCTGGGGGCAGATTTTGCACCAATGTGGGGCCTTTGCAACTGTGACGGGTAAGTGATATGTTATCAAGACCAGTCAGTGGTCGGAGAATTCCATTTTCGTTGTTTTGAAGTGGGAGATGTGGGGTTGGAATTTCGCCAGTGCTAGAATAAGGTTGATGCAGGTCATGGACCTTAATTGGCCGTTGTGGATGTGGGGACGCATCATGTTTTTGAGCAGTGGGGCATGTCATGGCAGCGCATATATTAACCCAAGAGTGGCTTTTAGAATGCATAGTTCTATGTGACTCTGTAGGGCGTGGGGTGAGGGCGGCCACTGGTCCATTGGTGAGGTTAGCCAACAGTTCATGTCACCAATTAGGAAAGAATGGGGGGTAGTGGGAGGGATTTGACCGATGAGGAAAATTCCTGATGCTCTTGTGCACTGTTTAGGGTGTAAATGTTGACAATTGTGTGTGCAACATCAGCCCATGAGAAGGTGACAACGAGCACTCGGCCATTTAGGAATGTTTCTGAAGATGTAAATTTGAAAAAATTGTTTTTCCGAATTAGCACCCCACAGTGCTTCAACCAAAAGGATAGGGATGGTAGGAGCATTGTTTTCCAAGCATCCTCAGAACCTCGTGGACAGTGGGACTCCTGGATGGCCAGGATATCCATGGGTAAATTGTTTTGTAAAAAACTCAGTTTCCTAGCCTGGGATGGGGAGGCCTTGAGTCCAGCAATATTCAGCATCCCTAGAGTGAAGGTTTCCCCCATCGCACCTTAGGTGTGAGGGGTGGGCCCCCGGGCCTACCAGCCTCTTCCAGGTCCCCACGGGCTTTCACAGCAGCATCAGTATTAGCAGCAACGCTATTGGGGTTTTTGTTAATTTTTGTGGAAAGAGTCGCGTTGGCTTTGGCCTTCGCTTTTTGTTTTCCTGACATCGGACGAATTTTTGTGGTGCGGATAAGTTTAGTGCACCGTCAAGTGGGCAAAAATTTTTTTGGTTGGGATAGGTCCCAAGTCAGTTTTGACTGGGGCTTGGGTGCAGCAATTGGGTGAGATCAAATCTCCCATCAGATCCTCAGATTGAGTGGCCCATTCGGCATGGGCTTCCCAATCTGATTGGGTGTTGGATTCCCGAGTTGATTCCACTGTGAAGGTCTCCATGTCCTCCTGGCGTTGTGAGTGTGGGATGGTGGTGGTGGCCTTGACCACTTCCTTGGCCGCGGTCCTATGGGCCTGCTTGGCCTTCTTCCACTCCTGCGGGGAGATGGGCTTTACCAATAAGTAGCAGCCTTGTGCTCCCCATGGGAAAGCCTCCTTGGTGCTTGCGGTTGGTTCGTAGTGCGCCTCTTCACTGGCCATGGCCGCTGAGGGGTGCTCTTGGAATGTGACGCCCTCTTTGATGGGGCATGCATGCGCCTTATAGCCGAACGTGTCACAGTGGGTGCAAATGGGGGCGCGCTGTCCCACGGTTACCCGGAACGGGTGGGTGGTGTGCCCTGCAATATCAATAAAGGTGGAGTGTGGGATCTGGGTTAGGTCCTTCGCGATCTCCTCAGTTGGGGTCAGAACTGCGATGGCTTTGCCAGTGCACAGGTGTGGCATCAGCGTGAAACGTTGCATTTTAAAAGATTGTATCTCACCATATATGGCGAGACCATCTTTCAGGTGTTGCTCCAAAATGTCACGTTTTACCGTAGTAGGCAAAAAGTCAAACGTGAGGAAAATTTGGTTTGATTTTGTCCATCTGGTGCGTTTAGTTTTGATGACCCGTTGCCCTTCAAAGAGGTCAACCACTATGTGCACCGCTGCAGCCTCGTCTGCTGCTATTTTGCTTTTGAAACCTAGGTCCAGCCAACCACACAACATGGAGTGAGGTGCAACGTACACCGCAGTTGGGAAAATTTTGTGTACATCTTCACAAAATTTTTCCCATAGGGCCGTTTTTTGGATATCCAGATACACACATACTCGAATTCCACCAATGAAAGTGGCTGGGAATGTGGCGTGTTGATGTACTGGTTGCATCATGCTTGCCACGCGAGTATCTCTGGGGAAATTGTGACCGCCAGTTTTTTTAGATTTTTTTCTATTCCGCCAGATTCTCCGGGGCGTTTTCAAACGTTAGAGGCCGCAGGCCTTCCGCCTGCTCCTCTTGCCTTGCTTGCCCAACTGCTCCCAGACATGGGCGCAGACTAATCCCCTCTATAAGATTATCAAACTAGATTTAGTCTTGAATTGAATGGGTTGCAAAAGTGTTTGCAACGAGAAAGAAAAGTTTAAGTATTTTTTGCATTTTAATATCAAATAATAGCATATTGAAAATGATTTAAAGTTATAATAAATGGATTTTAGAGAAAATTTTTCTGATTTTGTGGATGCAACATTTGTTTTGTTAGAGTATAAAACTAAAGGTATGCTCAGAACTCCTTTGGTAATAAGCTCAAATTTGATATCTTATCTTTAGTTTGACTGCGCACCTTAATGAACAGAAAGGTAAAAATTTTCTTACTATATTTTTGTTGCAAAAACACCATTATATAAAAATTATTACTATGTTCATTGATAAGATAATTCATCTAGAGTAAATAAATCACAAAATTCTCTAAACCATTATAAAGAACTAGAGTTATAGCTAAACACTAATGGGAACTATAAAAATATTGATTTAGTTGTTTCATTTTATCCCTTTATAAGAAAAGATAACTATGCTAGTTTATATAAAAATAATACCTGGACCTCCACTTTCACAACGCGTCCATTATCATGCTTTTGGCTCTGTGCCACCGCCTATCCACCTTAGCCAAGACCAGAAGGCATCCCAATTTCCTTTTTCCCCTCTTCCATGATCATATAGCAATTTCTGCTTTTTATTAAGTTAGTGTCAGGTACTCATGTACTACTGATCTGGTTGGGGGTAGCTAACCATGAACTAGCATAACAAGGGTTTAATTCAGTATAACAAGGACACAAGAGGTATTTAGGTATAAGTAGTAGTAGGTAAGCTGATATGGGAGTTTCCTAAAGATATGGTTTTAAAAGGGGAAAGTTGGAAGGGAGTTTCTTGTAAACCTGGGGTGGTAGATCAATATTGATAACACTTTATTAGATAAGTTTAATAGCGTTTGCATGATAAGGAATATTTTTATTGAATGCAAAGATTAACCAAATGAATGCCTTAGGATTATATACCATCCAACTTCCTGGACTTACCTAGGATTAATTGATTTTAAAACAGTACACTACTATTCTCTGGAGCTTATGGGATTGCACCATGTATATGATTTTGAAAGGAAGTTGGGATTGTGTCAGTATCATTGTAAATATGTTTTGGTGCAATTAATTGACTCAAATATTATCACAATTAAGGTAATTTAGATGTTTAATTAAACATCTTCATTACAAGTATTCATTTGATATGCAATTATTCATCTAACTTCATATATCCTTTTGATCAGATGGGTGATATTTGTGATCTCAGGAATTCCACTAATGTCAGTATTTACCCTAACATCATTTCCCACCAATGCTGAAGCTACCTGCAAGGCCTCCTTCTTTCATTTCTTTAACAGCTTGCCTGCGTTCTTTAAGTTCTCCTCAGACTCCCAAGTGCTCTCTTTTGAAGGATATCCAGCCCACTTAGCCAGGTATTGCACTTTACCATGATGTGTTCGTCACCTTTAATAGCCTCCACCTCATACTCAGGACAAAGGACCTTTAATTAGTGGTGATTCTAGCTCTTTGACTTTCTAGTGTGGTAAAAAACTTCCTTCCTTTTTGTGCAAGAGAGAACGATGGAATGCATTGTGAATTTTCCAACCTTCATGTATTTCAAGACGTTAAGACACTTTTCCTATAACCTCTGTGACCTTGTATAACCCTACATGCTGATGAGCAAATTTCTGACATGGTACATCAAAAGGAATATTTCAAGCATACAGGTAAACTTGGCTACCTAAATCCAACACCCTACCAGGTACATGCTTCTTATCCGCAAACTATTTGCAAGTATGCGCTGCTCAGTTTAGATTTGCCAAGCAAAGTGCATGAGTTTGATGAATGTTTTGTAAAAATTTCTTCCCAGGGGGGCTATCTGCCTCAACAGATGGCAATGGTTACCAATTTACATCATGACCATAGTTAGCTTTGAATGGTGACATTACAGTTGAAGAATGATCTAGAATGTTATAACAGAACTGGGCCATAGGCAACAACTCAACCCAGTTGTCCTGCTCCACATTAACATAGCATCTCAGGTACTGCTCCAGCACCTGATTAACTCTCTCAGTCTGTCCATCACTCTGCGGATGGTATGCCATGGATAACCATCTCTTGATTCCAAGGTCTACAAGGAGCTGTTTCCAAAAGTTTGATGTGAATTGAGGTTACTGTCTAAGATCACCTCCTTGGAAGCACAATGATGCAGGAATACATTTTTTAAAAACAGATGAGCTATCTCTTTAGCTGTGACATTGGTAGTATTTGGGATAAAAAAGCCATTTTAGTAAATCTAACTACCACCACCAATACTGCATTGAATCCTTAGAACGTGGTAGCTCTACTATAAAATCCTTGGATATTGAATCCCATAACTTTTGTGCAATTGGTAATGGTTTCTAATTGTCCTTCAGGAAGCCCTCTATGAACCTTGGTGTTCTCACAGACCTCACATCCTGTCACATATTTTAAGCATCCCCTCCAAGACCAGGTCATTGGTAAGTTTTTTGAATCAGTTGGATCATTTTATTCTTTCCAGGGTGTTCTACCATGCCTACATTGTGGAGTACGCGCATGACATCCAATAAAAAAGTCCTTTTGGTACATAAAAACAACCATTCCAGAATACTGACTGATCCTTTAGTGTAACCCATTTTTTACCACACACTGTAAAAGTTTTGATTGAGATCATTCTTCAAATTCTGACAAATAGCATCATCATTTTAAACATTCAAAATCTCATCTCCACGGCTCACTAGTACAAGATGAGATAATAATACAGCGGGATTTTTAGTCTTCAGAAGCATCTGTGCATTAAACTCAGTAATTTCCCCCTCTATAGGTATCATGTCAGGACGCCATCTTAAGGAATCTAGAACCACATTAATTTTCCCAAGTTTGTAACCAATGTCCAAGTCATAATCCTCCAGATTAAGTTCCCATCGTGCCTGATGCTAGTTCAATTGCCGTGGGGTCATAAAGTAAGTCAAGTTTTTATGGTTTGTTAAAACTTTCACATGGTACTTTGCCCCACACAGGTACCAGCGCCAGTGTTTTAGACATTAAACAACGGCCAACATTTCCTTGTCATATATAGGATAGTTGCATTCCGCTGGGATGAATTTCTTGGAATAGTAGGCTATGGGATGCACCTACTATCATCCCTCTCCTGCAAAACCTCCCCAAGAGCATACCCCAAAGCATCAGTTTCAACCACAAAGGGCTTTTCATCATTGGGCTATGATAACACAGGTGCAGAAACAAAGGCAGATTCAAGTCAGAAAAAGATTTTTCCGCCACCTGAGACCATTTATATGGAACTATTTCTGATGTAAGCCATGTTAAGGGTAACGCAGTATAAGCAAGTCTTTGATAAAATCTCTGCAAAAGTTTGCCAAGCCTAAGAAACTACAAGAATCCTTCCAACTATTAGGTGCAGGCCAAGATGTGATGGCATCCACTTTGCTAAGTGCCATGGTGAACCCGTTCCTGCCCACAACATAACCAAGAATTTCAACTTTCTCCTACGCAAACTCACATTTTTAGTTTCACATGCAAGTTGTACCTTCCAAGATGCTCAAAGACCAAGTTCAAGTGCAGTAAGTGTTCTTTTGTTGTCTTGCTTTAAATCAAGATGTCATCAAGGTAGGCCACATAGAAGTGGTCTAGGTAGCCACACAGCACCGTATTAATCATTTGTTGAAATGTACTAGGTGCGTTTCACACCCAAATAGCACCATCAAATAATCAAATAGCCCAAACGTGTCTTAAACGCTGTTTTACACTCATCATATTCTTTTATCCATATCTGGTTGAATGCATCCTTTAAGTCAACTTTGGAAAAAATTTTAGCTTCAGAAAATTGGTCACGAAAGTGATCATCATCTGGTAAGGGATACCAATTCTTTATGGTTATATCATTGAGCTTCTGGTAGTTTATACATGTACGTAGTTCACCATCCTTCTTACTAACAAACAAGGGTGATGAACAGGGAGAGCGGGACAATCATATAAACCCCTTCTCAAGCATTGTATCCAAGTATTCTCTCAGGGCAATTTGTTCTCTCTTATTGCAACTATAAATAGGTCCATTGATGGGCTGCTTCCCTTCTAGTAAATCAATTGTGTGATCAAAGGATCCATGAGCTGGTAGTTGCCTAGCCTCCTCCTCTCCAAAAAGGAAGCCCATTTTGAGAGATACTCAGGGATTTTCCTTTGCCAGGCTCTAATGGACCACCCTGAGAAACTGTTGTGGACATGTCCAAACCTTTATGCTATTCTAGCGCACACTCAATGAGCTTATCCTTTAGCTTAATTGTGATAGAGTTCCGTACATAATTTTGCTAGAGTTCAACCTGTGTCCACCAAGTATACCCAAGAATCACAGTATAAGTGAACTATGCAGGACACAAAAATAAACTTACATTTTACTTACCCCAAACTTCAAGTCAATGTGACTTGAGCAGCGGTAAGATTAAGACTTTTCATCATTAACCAAGGTTACTTTCATCAAAGGTTTCTTTGCATGCACGCCCAGTGTTTTTACTGCATACTCTGAGATGAAGTTCCGTGATGCCCCACTGTCCAGCAAAGTCGTAGTTTTCAGATTTCTCTTTCCAAAGTTTAAATTCAAGCCTAATACTGGATAAGACTGTTTAACATTTTTAATGAGGAATTAAGGGTATGATGTTTTCCCTTATGGCACTTCTGTTCCCAGAATTCTCTTGGTCTGCTAATACCCATTATTAGATTCTGGGTGACCTCAATAACTTTGTTTAAAGATAGCGTGATGGGGTACTGTCTGATCAAATCTGCTAAGTGACCTTCCACCCTTGTCTGAAATAAAGCGCTCCCATTTCCATGTCTAATTCTTTTTTATTTAACTGAGGCAAGCTGACCAGGAGATGGACATTACCAAAGCTCAAAGGCTAAAAAATGAATGAATAGACCCACCTGAACAGAGTGATTAACCGCCCAAAAAGAGCAGGTGAAACACAACTGAATGAGAATACAACCAACCAGGTGGGACAGCGATAAGTCGCTAATCCCACCATGGCGGAAGGGGAAGAGGGATTGGGTGGCTTATCCTCAGAATCAGATTACATATTGAAGGCAATTGTGCGGGCCAAGGTGGAGAGCAATGGTGTGGGGTGATCAGCAACATGGGAAGCGAGTTGGCTGATGGCTGGCTGGTTTTCAAACTTACCTATATCAAAAATTGCACCTAGGTATTTGGAAAGCCAGTCTTCCACATGAAGACAGATGGAAGGAAGCTAGGATAATAAAGCTGTAGTGGTGCAGGTGGTTTTTGTCTTGGCCTGCAAAGCTATAGCAACTTTTTTGATGGTGGCATTTGCTTGTTTGTGGAGGCTTATGATATTACTTCTGATCTGCAAGGCTAAGGTCAGAGCAATAATGGGATGAGGGAGACCCTTGGCAAGTATTGGTACTGTCAAATAGGTCATCTCATGGATGCCAGTGTTATCTGGGGTTTCAGCTGCAGCAACTCGAGTTGGTGGTCAGAGAGAACACAGCGACGTTTTGGTCAGGGGGCATAAAAACGCCAAGGGTTTTAAATGGGAGTTTTACCTGTATAAATTCTTCAATTTAGTATTTGAGGCATCAATTGTATTGCCCATTTCATTGGTTTCATCCAATGAAGTCCATGGATTCAAGTTATATTGGAAATTGGGGTTGGTGAATTTATGGGCTGTGGCTGTTAATTGAGGAATAACGTGGGATCTAACCATTATCCAAGCTGTCTCCTGATTGGTTGAGGCGCATGTGGCACTAGACTGAGGAGGGGCTTGATTGGCATCTGAGGCGCTGCATCAGCTGCAGGTTTTTGGGGAGGGGGAAGGATTGTACCCCATTCCAGAAAGGCAGTGGAGTATGTGGCATATTGGGGGCCAGATGGAGGCAACGCAGGTCTGGCAGATGCAGCAAGATAGTGGCATCTACGCTTTGAGAGATCCAACTCAAAGCAGGATGGACAGATAGTCCACCCACCATTGACATGGGCCCAGAATGGGTGGTCAGGGGCAAAGAGAATGATGGTGCAGGGGGAATCAACAAAGCAATTTTGTTGTAATATGTACTAAGCGTGGCATATTCTTAAGGCCCAGCAAGACGAGCAGCCCCATTGGGGACCACAAACTGAAGGATGGGTTGGAGCTGTATGCGGCCAAGCCTTCCATCAGCTCCTGATGGAGCACCGCAGGGGAGGTGAGTGGGCAACCCCACAAACTGAACCACCATAGTGGTGTCAGTGGGAAGCTGGGTGCGCATTGTGAGGATAGGGGTGCACTGAAAACCAGGGGAACGGTGGCCACAATGGTGGCATCAGTTTCAAAAGTGAAGCCTAGATCAAAATACCCCTTATAGGGGCGTAAATCTATAAAACTAGCTGGCAGCATCACCACCTAGACCAAGTCAATAATGGCTTTTTCTGCATATGGGTTTAATTTCCCATATTTGACCCAAAGGCCAGAATGAAGCTGGGATTGGGGGTGAATGAGTGGGCTGCGAGGCACTGCCTGGGCATGTGCCAGGTGGATGGCAAGATCATTGGGCGGAATGAACTGATCCAATGTATTATCAGGTCTGGATGAGCCGATCTGAATGCGTTTTCCCACCAGACAGAAAACGCTGGGTGGAGTTTTGCCACTGCCCAACATGGGAGCAGCTGGCAGAGAATCTGAGGTCATTGGGGAGCAAACGGGTGAGGTTGGCGTAGGCTAGTTAGGCTTTTTTACTTTTTTTAATCAAAATTGCTCAAAAGTTACTCCAATCAGAAAGAAAATTACTTGGCTAATTCTGCCCTCTGAAAGTTCTTAAGAATTTATGAGTATATTTCTCAATGGTTTGACCTTCCAGTTGAAGGTTCATCAAGGCAATCCATGCCTGTAATCTGTTACCAGTGGAAGCCGCTGCAGCTAACAACTGACCTTTGAACGCTTCATAATCTTCAAACAAATTCTCATTCTCTTCTAAGGCCCTTAGAAACCAACCCAGAGCATTACCAGTGAGCTGTGAGCCCACTGCCATATTTTTCGTGTGTCATCTGAATAATTATCAGGATATGCTTTGAAATATGCCCCCAACAGCACAAGACCTTCTTTTTCTTCAGCTAAAGCTAAATTTTTAGGCAAGGGATTGTAGGGTAAGTCATAGCTGTATAGTTGGCAACACTCTGTTTGCATCTGACTGGGTCCAACCGCTTCTTTATAGGTTGTTTCATATTTCTTTACTGGTGAAACCATCTGCACCAGTAATTGGTAACTTTTCATCAACAAAACAATATCAAAGCTCCCAATAATAAGTACGTAGTGGGATATTTATTATAAATTTTGGCGGTCAAATTGTCATGGACTAATGTACTACTGATTCGGTGGGGGTAGATAACCATGAGATAGCATAACCATGGGATTTAATCCAGTATGACAAGGACACTAGAGGTATCCAGGTATAAGGAATGGTAGGTAAGCTGATATGGGAGTTGCTTAAAGTCATGGCTTTAAAAGGGGAAAGTTGGAAGGGAGTTTCTTGTAAACCTGAGGTGGTAGATCAATATTGATAAACACTTTATTAGATAAGTTTAATAGTGTTTGCATGATAAGGAATATTTTTATTGAATGCAAAGATTAACCAAATGAATGCCTTAGGATTATATACCATCCAACTTCCTGGACTTACCTAAGCTTAATTTATTTTAAAACAGTGCACTATTATTCTTTGGAGCTTATGGGATTGCACCATGTATATGATTTTGAAAGGAAGTTGGAATTGTCTCAGTCTCATTGTAAATATGTTTTGGTGCAATTAATTGAATCAAATGTTATCAAAATTAAGGTAATTTAGATGATTAATTAAACATTTTCACTAAAAGTATTCATTTGATATGTAATTATTTGATCTAACTTTATCTCATATCCTTTTAATCTGATGGATGATATATGTAATCTTAGGATTCACTAATGTCAGGATTTACCCTGACAGTTAATTTGTTTTGATTTGTTTTTTAAGTTTTAAGTGGATCCATCATTCTCATTTCATTTTATCTTTCTATCTATGGAATGTTTTTTCTCCACTCATTGTGGTGTCTGTCTACTTGGGCAAAATTTTGAAATTGATTTTTAACTAACTTTCAGACTAACTAGAGCTTTTAAATTTGGCACACAATGCATCTCCAATGACAATATATAAAATCTGTTAAAAATCAAAACATTATGAAATTTTACAAAATAAAACTTTTTTCCTTTTGCTATGGTCTATTATATTATTTTGCTCATTTATGCTTCATTATTGTTTATCTACTGGCTGGCATATTCCAAATAGTTTTATATAAAAATAAAATTATAAAATTTATTTGAGGTATGATGACCAGGGGAAAGACAATACTGAAACAAAAATTACAACAAAACAAATAAAAATATGAATTAACCACCTTAAACAAGCAGTGAGACACACATAAGGACAAAAAAATTACCTACCAGATGGCACAGCGGTGAGCCACATATCCCACCTTGGCAGAGGGGGAGGGGGGATCAGGCGGGTTCTCACGTTCAGCTATGGTTTTCAGCTTCAGCATTGAAGAGGCGGACTAATGCTGATAGCAAGGGGGTTGGGGCATATGCAGGATGGGGGTCAAGGTGAAGTAGATAGCCGTCAATATCGACAATTTAGCCTGGAGAATAGCCTCTACAAATTTGGCATACTGGTGTTCCACCTGGATGTGGGCGTTAAGAAGCTGGGAAAACTTCGCAATGTTGGCTCTTGCGATGCATGTGGATGGGGAAAAATCTGCCAGTTCAGCAACATGCTTGACAGTGGTGGTGGCAGCTTCTCTGAGTAAGGTGATTTCTTCTTCTGCAACACCAGGGAAATCAGGAGGGAATTCAGTGATATGCAGTCCTTCTTTCAATTCAGTGACAGAGGCTGCCACAGCTTTGCAGAGATGGTGACTTTTGGGTGAAGCCATTGCTGCCTTGGCTAACTGATGTTCACTCAGGAAAAAGGTAGCAGTGGGTTTGGGGACAAATTGTTTGGGCGAGAGTGGAGCATCAAAGTCTGAATTCAGATAAGGTTCTAAATTAATTGAGGAGTCCAGTGGTGGGACAATTTCTTCAGATTCACTCACTTCATCCAATAAGTCCCAGGGTTTTTGGCTGAGTAGGATTTATTTGGTGATATGTGGCTTGGATTGGGTAGGTTTTGGGGTGGGAAAGTGGTTGGACTGAATTTGGGTTCAACCATGCACCTGATTGGTTGGCATAGGTGTAAATTGGCTGGCTTGGGCATTGGTTGCAAAATTTTGCTTCAGATTCAATGAGTGCAAGGCCTGTGGGGGTGGGGGCAGCCAAAATCCCCATTCAAAGGCTGTGGTGTGGCCTCATGGGCGGAGTTGCCAGTGTTTGCATGGTTTGAATTGTAACAACATACTTTCTTCATATGGTCCAACTCATGGCGTAGGAGAAAAAATTGTGCGACCATTGTTGGTGCAAGCCCAAAATTAATGGTCAGGTGCGGATGAAATATAGGCATGTGGTGGGATGTGCTGGGCCATGGTTAGCTGGTAGAGGGTAATGGTGGCCATTGCCTGAGGCGCCTGGCGCTCAGCACCACTTGGGACAAGGAATGGAGGATGGGGTTTGTGTCATAAGTGGACAGCCCTGACATCAACTCCTCATATAGTGTTTGAGGGGTAGGTGTGAAGGAAGGTTTGTAAAGGTCACCACAAGTGTGGTATCATTGGGGAGAAGAGTTCAGGTGGTGGTAATGGGGTGTTTTTGTATATTAAGAGAGTAGCTTCTGCAGAAGCTGTGTCATCTTTGGTGGGAAAGCCAATATCAAAACAGCCCTCATATGGGTAGAAGTCTATAAAATCCGCTGATGCAAAGGTGGCTGTTGCCAGCTCAATAATTGCTTTGTCAGCATACAGGAAAACATGTCCATATTTGATGTGGAGGCAAAAGCAGATATTATAATGAGGTAAGGCTAAGGGGTGGGGCGGGTTAGGTGGACTTGCGTGAGGTGCAATGCTAAGTCCCTTGGAGGTACAAATCAGCCAGTTGTATTAGGTGGACTGGATGAGCCCGTCCACACATGTTTGCCAGCTGGGTGGTACATGCTAGTGGGTGGAGCACCGCTGCCCCACACTGGGGCAGCAGGTGGTAGATCTGAGGACATAAATGGAAAACTGATATGGTATAGGTGGCATTGGAAATTTTAACAGTTACTTTTATAAAAATCGCTTAAAAGTGATTTTGAGTGGAAAGAAAATTTTATATAAAAATAAAATAACTACCTTTATGGTAATCCTTTTCAATAATAGATAATAGGTAAGTTTAAGATGTTTTAATTAGATTATTAATTAAGCATTTTCATGTGATTTTGTAAACCTTTTATCTATCATAGTATGGTTCATTTTCCTTACATGTGTCAGAGGGTCATTGTAAACTTTAAAATTAAGTAATCAGTTGGGTACACTATGCCAGATCTCAACTTTTTCAAAAAGTTTAAAAAAACTCTAAATTCTTTAAACCAATGAATATCTAAAAGAAAACATGACAATAAATAAAAAGTGGTAAGTAATTATATATATACCATTTTACTTCTTTTTCACATTTTTCATTTTTAATTTATTGCAGGGAAGGCCAACCATGGGACAGACACTTCTGAATATGACTCAGAAGAGACAAAACTTAGTACCAAGGAAGGCACCCCAGAGAAGCAATGCTATCTCTTGTTGCCAGCGGGAACGCCACTTATGGGGAGGAGGAGGGAACGTGTGAAGGGGCCGTAGCCACAATTGAACACGTGTGGAGGAAGGGGTCTGATTTGATGAACTAAATTGGGAACAGGAGGAGACCAGCTGTCAGCGACATGGTGGGAGGTATCCAACATCCACGCTTGAAAGTGGTCCACCAAATGAGACTGGAATCTGTGGACAGCTTCTGGGAGGGTGGGGGTGGAGCCTGCGATGGCATCTAAGACAATCGTGTGGATGGTCCAAATGGCGATTGCAACCACCAAAGCATGGAGGGAGGGTGGAAGGGAGGAGGCCATTGATAGAGCAAACATAACTCTTGACAGACTGAAGGGATGCGTTTGATGCTGGCCCAGCAGACTTTGAACTTCGCGCCATATCACTTTAGAGGTAGGACACTTCTCCAGGCGGTGGAAAAGCGTTCCATACTGGCCACACATGACACAGGATGAGTGTAAAGCGTTAGAGCGCTCAGCCATATAATACACCCGCCTCAGGCAGCGCCACACATGGGAGCGGACTTGAGGCTGCAACAGAGGATGGTGTGCGTATTTCCAGATAGTCTTTTGGGTCTCAGTGGAATAAGGGATGTCCATCATGTCCAGGTAGTCCACCCTGGATAGGACTTGGGGTCGAATGGGGATCACGCCATCATGGATGGGTAGCCCCTGTACCTCTTGTGTGAACTGAGGAGAGGGGCGGCCTCTTCAGGTTGTATGTCCACTAATACAAATTCTCCACTCTGCGCTTCGCATGGAGAGTAGGATTCGTTTGTAGTGGGTTTTGGTCCCGTGAGGACCTGTGGCTGATGTGTGTGATGCGAGGTATTTCATCAGGGAGTGGGGGTTTGATGGATTGTTGAGGCCCAAGGCTCGGGAGAAGTTGGAGCAGGCCGCGCGGGACCAGTGTTGGGAGGGGAGTGTAGGAGCAGTGATGGCCGCAATCCAGGTGCCCAGGATCTTGGCGGCATGGGCTTTGAAGTCAAGTAGGCCCATGCCACCATGATGATGAGGGCCAAACATGACCTCTAGCCATACTGGTGGAGGGCGGCCTGACCAAAGCCAACCTTGTAGCAAAGCATACAGGGATTTGAAGAAGCTTGGGGAGAAGGGGATGGCGTGGGCTCCGAACCAGACTTTGGATAGGAGCATAGAGTTGGCAAGAACAACCCTGCCAGTGAGGGAAGTAGGGTGGGCTCTGAGAGAGGCGATTCGCTTCGTCACATTGTCCAGTATATGGCTCTCCATTACTGCTGACGCGTATCCGCCTGCCTCCATCCACACGCCCAGATGGCGTACCAGTCCTATGGTAGGGCGTGGCATGAAGGGGAGCACCAGTGGGGCGGTGTGGGATGAGCAGGGAGGGCGAGCACATGTGCGAGCAGATGGGCCGGCTGGGCACTGGTTGCTAGGGCCCATCAGTTCTGAGACTGACCAAGGAGAGTGATTTCGGTTTTGGAGGCGTTCAGTGCCGCGTTACTTACCCAGAATATTCCTGGATGAGAGCTTCAAGCGCGCGTGCACCTTTATTATTAGACACCCCAACCACACAATCATCTGCGAACGCCATCATCTTGACTGGGGCTTGGCCTGGCATGTGGACCCCAGTGAGTTGGGCATTCACATTTTACAGTAGTGGGTCAAGGCTGAAGTTGTATAAGAGTGGGCTGAGGGGGTCCCCTTGTCACAAGCCCCTTTGAGGGCGGACTACTTCCATTAGGAAGCCAGGAACACATACTGCCATTGTTGCAGATTCCGTGAGCAGCATTACCCAGTTGATGAAGCGAGGGGGTAGGCGGAAATGATGGAGGCAGGCCCTGAGATATTCCCAGTTTACTCTATCATAGGCCTTCTGTTGGTCCAAGAACACAAGTGCCTCAGAGGCTGTAGACTGGCATGCATTAGCCACAGAGTGCACATTGTCTCAAATCAACCTTCTGGATATAAAACTGAATTGTTCTTGGGAGATGGTGGCAGATGCTACAATCCCTAAACAGTTAGCCATGATTTTAGTTAAGATTTTTGTATCCGTGTTAGTTAAAGAAATGGTGCGCCAGTTGCTAATTCTAGCTTGTCCCCTTTCTTGAAGAGTGTGACGGTGAAGGCCTCTTGTCCTCCTGGTAGGAGGCGCATTTCCAGAAGGCTCTGGTTAATGGAGGCAAGCAGCAGTGGGGATATATATTGAAGTATTTTTTGCAGAATTCATATGGGATGCCATCTGGGCCTGGGCATTTCCAGTTAGGTGCACCGCGGATGGCTGTCCATAATTTGTTCAGAGTAATTAAATTCATTATTTCTGGGTATTGAGAAATGGTGAGATGTGGGCTCAGTCAAGAAATTCTGCCACTTTCAGCTGGCTGAATTGGATTGGATTGGTATAACTTGGAGTAATACTTCTGTGTTTTGATTGCCACTTCAGCTGGTGTATCCACAATGGAATCATCCGATTGTTGCACCTGTGTGTAGGCCATGCTCTGGCGTGGTGCAATTTTTTTTTAAAAAATGCGGTTCACTTGTCACCTTTGTGATGCGTTTGGCCCTGTATTGAACACAAATCCGATGTTTGCGTTGCCTTTTGAGCGCGTTGAGGTGGGCGGCTGCCTCTGCCCACTTCGGCCCCATGCAGGACTGTATCCTGTAGTGGGGATATTGGACTCCAGGTGTGCCAATTCTGCCAGAGCGCGCAAAATGATCGCTGATGTGGCTTGTGAGCATCTGTAGTAGAGGTGGCGAGAGTGGCGGATGGTATCCTCTTTGAAGGTTGCCCATGTGGAGATGGGGTCCGTGCAAAATGGTGTTACAAACTCTTTTGCCAAAGTTGCTTCTTCCACCCAAGTGGAAAATCCTGGCGACGCGAGTTTGGGGGCAGAGCTTGCACCAATGTGGGGCCCTGGCCACTGTGGTGGGTAGGTGGTAGATTATTGAGACCAGTCGGTGGTCAGAGAATTCCATTTTTGTTGTTTTGAAGTGGGAGATGTGGGGTTGGAATTTTGCCAGCATTAGGATAAGGTTGATGCAGGTCATGGACCTTAATTGACCGTTGTGGATGTGGGGGCGCGTCATGTTTTTGAGCAGTGGGGCATGTCGCAGCAGCGCATCCATCAACCCAAGGGTGGCCTTTAGAATGCGCAGTTCTACATGACCCTGGGGGGCGTGGGGTGAGGAAGGCCACCAGTCCATTGGTGTGTTTAGCCAACAGTTCATGTTGCCAATTACAAAAGGGTCTAGGGTAGTGGGAGGGATTTGATTAATGAGAAAAATTCCTGATGCTCATGTGCACCGTTTGGGGCATAAATATTGATGATTGCATGTGCTATGTCGGCCCACAAGAAATTGACAATGAGAACTTGGCCATCTAGGAATGTTTCTGACGATTTAAAATTTGAAGAGATTGTTTCTCCAAACTAGCACCCCACAGTGCTCTGACCAAAAGGATAGGGATGGTAGGAGCATGGATTTCCAAGCCTCCTCGGAACCTCATGGACAGTGGGACTCCTGGATGGCCAGGATATCCACGGGTAAATTTTATTGTAAAAACTCAGTTTCTTAGCCTGGGACGGCGAGGCCTTGAGTCTGGCGATATTCAACGTCCCTAAAGTGAAGGTTTCCCCCATTGCACTTTAGGTGTGAGGGGGTGGGCACCCAGGCCCACTAGCCTCCTCTAGATCCCCATGGGCCTTCATGGCAGCATGGGTGTTAGCAGCAACGTATCAGGATTTTTGTTAATTTTTGCGGAAAGAGTTGCATTGGCTTTAGCCTTCGCTTTTTGTTTCCCCAATGTCAGACAAATTTTTTGTGGTGCGGATGAGTTTGGTGCACCGTTGAGCAGGTCAAAAAAAAATTTTCAGTTGGGATGGGCCCCAAGTCAGTTTCAACCAGAGCTTGGGTGCAACGATTTGGTGAGATTGGGTCCCCCATCAGATCCTCAGATTGAGTGGCCCAATCAGCATGGGCTTCCCAATCTGATTGGTTGATGGATTCCCAAGTTGCTTCCACTGCGAAGGTTTCAATGTCCTCCTGGCGTTGGGAGTGTGGGATAGCGGTGGTGGCTTTGGCCGCTTCCTTGGCCGCGGCCCTGCGGGCCTGCTTGTCCTTCTTCCACTCTTGCGGGGAGATGGGCTTTACCAGTAGGTAGCAGCCTTGTGCTCCCCACGGGAAGGCCTCTTTAGTGCTTACGGTTGGTTCATAGTGCTCCTCTCCACTGGCCATGGCCGCCAAGGGGTGCTCTTGAAATGTGACGCCCTCCTTGGTGGGGCATGCATACGCCTTATGGCAAATGTATCATAGTGGGTGCAGATGGGGGCGCGCTGTCCACAGTCACCCAGAATGGGTGGGTGGTATGCCCTATAATATTAATAAAAGTGGATTGTGGGATCTGGGTTAGGTCCTTCACGATCTCCTCAATTGGGGTCAGAACTGTGATGGCTTTGCCGGCACACAGGTGTGGCATCAGTGTGAAGCATTGAATTTTGAAAGATTGTATTTCGCCATATACAAAGAGACCATCTTTTAGGTGTTGTTCCAAAATATCACATTTTACCATAGTAGGCAAAAAGTCAAATGTGAGGAAAATTTGGTTTGATTTTATCCATCTGGTGCATTTGGTTTTTGATGACCCATTGCCCTTTGGGGGGGGTCAACCACTACATGCACCACAGAAGCCTCATCTGCTGCCTCTTTGTTTTCAAAACCTAGGTCCATCCAACCACGTGACATGGAGTGAGGTGCGACGTATACCACAGTTGGGAAAAAGGTGTGCACATCCCCACAAAATTTTTCCCATAAAGCCATTTGTTGGATGTCCAGAAACACGCAGACTCCGTATTCCACCGACGAAAGTGGCTGGGGGTGCGGCGTGTTGATGTACTGGTTGCATCATGCTTGCCATATGAGTATTTCCGAGGAAATAGTGACCGCTGTTTTTTTGAAACTTTTGTCTATTCCGCCAATTTCTCCGGGGCATTTTTGAACGTTGGAGGCCATGGGCCTTCCACCTGCTCCTCTTACCTTACTTGCCCAACTGCTCCCTGACATGGGCGCAGACTAATCTCCTCTGTGAGATTATCAAACTAGATTCAGACTTGAATTGAATAGGTTGCAAAAGTTATTGCAACGAGAAAGAAAAGTAAGCCTCCCTTAATTCTTAAGAACCCTATATTAGAATTCTAAAAGCTTTCTGGGCTGCACATTGCAGCATGTTTTACTTTTTATAAATGAATTTTTGTCTGAACCATGAGGTTTTTTTTTTTTCTGCTGAGCCCTTAAAAATTTGGGTGATGTAGCAGGATTTGCTAATTATATTATTCTAAGATTTGCTTGTTGCTCTCCTCACAAATGTACCACGTCCAACATCTGCATGCCACTAAGGTGCCCATCACATTCCTACCTATCATTGTGCCCTCAGTCAGTCTGCATGCACCCATAACTCCGTCCACTCCTCAAGTGCCCCACAACGCTCATTTTTCTGTTGTACCTCCTACTTGTCTTCCATACCATAGCCTGTTGCACTCATATTTGATCCCAACACAGAGTCTTGACATGACATTGACAGAAGTTTCTTTTGTACGGCGCGCCAGTATCCCCATGACCTGTGTTAGGATTCGCCCTCTTATGGTTGAAGCCTCTTATTAGGGGTTCAATTCTCTAATATCTAATTATTAAGGAATGCCGAGATTTGCTCCTCATTTAATTGAGTTATGCTATATCAAAGTATTAGGAATCATCCCCAATAAATTTAAATGTTTTAAAGAAATTATTGGATCCTAATCTGTCAGGGATAGATTCTGATAGCGATTTTGAGTATTACAATTACTGGCGACTTTAGCAGATATGATTGAATCTTTATTAATTTTTATTTATGAAAGCTTTATTCTTATTTTTAATTAACCTAAGCTGACGGTCTCTAAGATAAACATCTATTGCTTAGTAATCTCCCTATCTCCCTTTACTACCTTTTACTTATCCTAATTTAAGATTAACTACCATCTGCCTATTCTAAATCCTCTCTCCTATCACACTTTTAGCCTTGAGGTACTATAATTCTTTAATATTTATCTAGATAAATATCTTTTCTCTTAATACTCTTAGTCCTATTGTAGCTTTTTTGGCCCTTAGGGCCTACTAACTCACTGGGCACTTTGGGGCCCTGAAGCACCATAGGATCATTTAAGATTTAATCCCCCAAGTCCTGAAAAACTGAATAAATTAAATAGTATCATAAGTGTCCCCGTATGCTAGTGCCCACTGTGCCTGTCGTTCCCCATCCCCTAACCTCTGCTGCTGCCCGCAAGCGCTTCCATCTTATGAGGGGGTGATGGTACAAACTGACTAATATCAATTGTGGCATTTGTGTTTTAATTCAACTCAACTTCAAGCACCTACAATTCTAGAGCTTGGAAGAACACCCATCAGTTCATAGTTTTAGAGGTGTCAGACATTTGCCTTTGCAGCTGAAAAATAAGAATGTCTTAGGTTGAGTTCAGCCAAAAAATGGAAATGTTGGCCATTTACAATTGTACAATGCTATTACAAGCGATTTATATAATAGTAAAAATTTCAGGGAAATTGTCCAAAAGACCCTGGCTGATTCTCAGTGGAACCTCATTAACTAGGGTAACACCAGTTCAAAACCTGCATGGGCAATATCTTTAAAATCAAACAATCAGATTTCACTGATTGCACAATGGACTTTGGGGCAACCAGCGGAAGGTACTCCCCAACCTTCGTCAAGTCCTTTGCAACACCTACGTGGGGGCCACCCCCTTTTATAGGCGTGGTGAAGGTCCCCCAAGGTGAAAGTAATTTCTCTAATGGTGATTGGTTGCAGCACATCCAAACTTTGCCGCATGGGTACATTCTTCCCCAAAACCCTATCCCAAACATTATTTACCAAAAAGGAACTAAAAGTTCCCAAGATCTGATAGGAGCGTTTCCCATATTTTCTTATTTGGAATGCGTTGCAGCTATTCAAAACTATCCTCAAATCCCTCCAACCCACAAAATCAGTATAAATACTAATTGTCAGATATTGGGGAGGGATTGCTTATCATTTACCCCCTCACTTTTAATAAAATCTATAAAAAACCCAATTTTTAGCGCCTATTATTAATTTTTATTAAAAATTCTTTGTGGGATCCAGCAGGCGTAGCACCAGCGAGCAAAATAAAGTTGGATTCCTACAAGAAGTCTTGGTTACGCCCAACAGTTTATCAGATCAGTATTTTTTTGATTTGATAGTGCAGCTAGCTTTTCACTGACCCTAAGGCGCATTTCCTCATAAACGCATCCAATATTGCAAACATTTGAAAATTAAACTTCCATCAATTCTAAGAGAACCCCATATTATAATTCTAGATAAATTTTTAGGCTGAAATTGCAGCCTATATCTTCTTTAATTAAACCAAATTTTTGTCTAAACAAAAAAGTCTTACAATTTTGTCGCCACCAAGCCCTTTTTAGAATTTGTTTAGTGCAGCAGGCTTTGGACTGTTACACCAAGCTTTTGTGAATTTAACACCAATCTGACACTAACCCAATACTTAAAGACGCTACATATTGTGTTCTTTAACTCAATTGGCTTTTTTCTCTTTACTGTTACATTGCTGGCCCTCATCTCTTTTCAATTCCTTTGAAACATTTTTATAACCGTTTGAGCCTACTTATGCAACCTTTCAAATTCCCACATATGTTTACTCTTGTCTTTTTAATTAGGTCATTTTGATCGGCCATATAAGGTCTGAAATAGATGGTTGAGCTCTCCTCATGTATCCATGGCCTTCACTTGAGCCGTTGGTGCATTTTATTTTTATTTACAACTGCCTTTTCCTTTGAATTATCATATTCCTTCTTTGTCTTGCTTCTTTATGATGTTGCTTGTGTCTTAGATTAAAGTAAGGGCATTTCCCTTACTTGACTTAGGTAAACCCTATCTTAATGGGAATCTGTTTGCTAAGGCAAAAGTTGAATATTCAAATAAGATGCAAACCTACCTCACATTCATTCAGGCGCTCTATTCATGGCAACTCATTATGGGGCACAATGGGTCTGGGTGTCAGGATAAAGCCTGAAATGAATAGGATTCATGAGATTGCAGCTATTGTCCACCAGATCAAGAAAATATTTGTTGAATTTAGATTGATTAATTGCATACCAAAGCCTAATTACAACGGGATTGGTTTATCAATTGCTTAACTTAACTTGTATTTTATTTGAGGTGGGCTGACTGGGGACAATACCGCACCAATTAAGGGAAATTGAATGAATGGGAAAGGAAAATAAAATACAGAAAAACCTCCATGCGCAGCATATGATAGGCCAGGAACTCCATGGACCGCCTTTGCTATTTTTTTAGTACTAGATGGTCCCACCGCCTTTTCTATTTTCTATCTTGATTCAGGGCTTTGGTGTGCAACGCCAACACAGTCATAATTGTCCCCTACCCAAAGTTCCAGTACCAGAATCGAACTTGGGGTGCTTGACTTAACTTAATTGCGATGATATTAGATTAATTAATCGCAAAAATTGTATTTTATGAGACTAAGACTACTCTTACTACCCTTCAAAATCATATGCACAGCACAATTCCAGAAGCTCAGAAGAAGATTAGTACTACATTATAAAATTAATTAAGCTTAGGTAAGTCCATAAAGCTGGATGTGATATATAACTAAAGCATTCATATGGTTAATCTTTGCAGTCAATAAAAATATTCTTTATCATGTAAACACTATTGATTTATTTATTAAAGTGTTATCAATCCCGATCTACCACCCCAGCCTACAAGAAACTCCCCTCCAACTTCATCCTCCTAAAACCATATCTAAAAAAAACTCCCATCCCAGCTTACCCACCATTACTTATACCTGGATACCTTTAGTGTCCTTGTCATACTGTATTAAACCCCTTAGTTATGCTATCTCATGGTTAGCTACCCTCAACCATGTCAGTAGTACACCAGTCCTTGACAACTAGACCGCCAAAATTCATAATAGATATCCCACCAGGTTTTATTATTGGGAGCTTTGATATTTGCTTTGTTTATGAAAAGTTACCAAAATTGGTTAGGATGGTTTCACCTGTAAAGCAATATTAAACAACTTTATAAAGAATCAGTAACACTTAGTCAGATGAAAACAGTGAGTGTTGACAACTATACACGTATGACTTACCCTACAGTCTACTTGCCTAAGAAATTAATTTTAGCTGAAGTAAAAGAGTCTTACGTTGTTGAGGGAGTATTTCAAAGCTTATCCTGATACCTATTCAGATGACTCGCGAATCCATTATGACAGTGGGCTCATAACCCACTGGTGATGCTTAGTGTTGGTTTATAAGGGCCTTAAAAGTGAATGAGAGTTTGTGTGAAGTTTATGGAGCATTCAAAAACCAGTTGTTAGCTGCAGCGGCCACCACTGGTAACAGATTACAGGTACGGATTGCCTTGATTAACCTTTAACAGGAAGTTCAAACCATTGAGGAATATATTAATATGTTCTTGGAGAACTTTCAGAGGGCAGAATTAGACAAGGAAATGGGAGCGCTTTATTTCAGACAAGGGTTAGAAGGTCACTTAGAAGATTTAATCATACATTACCCCATCATGCTACCCTTAAACAAAGTTATTGAGGTCACCCAGAGTCTAATAGTGGGTATTAGCAGACCAAGAGAATTCTAAAAACAGAAGTACCATAAGGGAAAGCCTCAGACGCTCGTTTCCTCATTAAAAATGATATGCAGTCTTATACAGTATTAAGTGTGAATTTAATTCTGTAAAGATAAATTTAAACCTGTGGCTTTGCTGGACAGTGGGGCCTCGCAGAACTTCATCTCAGAGCATGCAGTGAAAATTCTGGGCTTGCATGCAAAGAAAACCTTGATGAAAGTAACCCTAGGTAATGGTGAACAATTTTTAGCTTATCGTTGCTCACGTCACATTGAATTTATAGTCTGTGGTAAGTGAAATTCAAGTTGAGTTTTGAGTCCTGCGTAATTCACCCCATCCTGTAATTCTTGGGTATCCTTGGTGGACACAGCTTGAACTCCAGTACAAATATGGAAGGAACTCTATCACAATTAAGCTTGAAGATAAACTCATTGAGTGTAAGTTAGAAGGGCATAAAGGTTTGGACATGACCGCAACAGTTTCTAAAGGTGGTCCATTGAAACCTTGAAAAGGGAAGATTCCTGAGTATCTCTCAAAATGGGTTTTACTGTTTTGGAGGAGGCCAAGCAACTACCAGCTCATGGATCTTTTGATCACGCAATTGAATTTACTGGAAGGGAAGCAGTCCACTCATGGACCTATCTACAGTTGCAATCAGAGGGAACAGATTGCACTGATAGAATAACTGGACACAATGCTTGAGAAGGGGTTCATACAATTGTCTCTCTCACCCTGTTCATCACCATTGTTGTGTTAATAAGAAGGACGGTGGAATACGGCCATGTATAAACTACTAGAAGCTCAATGGTATAACCATAAAGAATTTGAATCCTTTAACTGATGCTGATCACTTGATTGACCAATTGTCTGGAGCTATAATTTTTTAAAGTTGACTTGAAGGACGTTTTCAACCAGATATGGATAAAAGAAGGCAATAAGTGGGAAAAAAACGTTTAAGACACGATCTATGCTATTTTAATATCTGGTGATGCCATTTGGGTTATGCAACGCACCCAGCACATTTTCATCAGATGATTAATACGGTGCTGGGTGGCTACATGGGCCACTTCTGCGTAGCCTACCTTGATGACATTTTGATTTACAGAAAGACGCAGGAGGAACACTTACTGCACTTGAACTTGGATTTTGAGAAGTTTGGAAAGTACAACTTTCATGTTAAGATATTAAAATATAAGTTTGCGCAAGAGGAAGTTCAGTTCCTTGGTTATGTTGTGGGCAGGTATGGGTTCACCATGGCGCCTAGCAAAGTAAATGCCTTTACATCTTGGCCTACACCTACTAGCCAGAAGGATGTTCGCAGTTTCTTAGGCTTGGCAAACTTTTTTAGGGATTTTATCTTAGTTTTTCTTCTATTGCGTTACCCTTGACCCGGCTTACATCAGAAAATGTTCAATATAAATGGTCCCAGGCAGCGGAAAACTCTTTTTTTGAATTGAAGGATGCCTTTGTTTCTGCACCAGTGTTGTCAATGCCTGACTATAAGAGGCCCTTCATGGTTGATACTGATGCTTAGGATACACTCTTGTGGAGTTTTGCAGGAGGGGGATGATAAAAGGCCGCATTTCATAGCCTACTATTCCAAAAAATTCATCCTAGTGGAATGCAACTATCCTATCTATGACAAGGAAATGTTGGCCGTTGTTCAATGTATAAAGCACTGGCGCCGGTACCTGTGTGGAGCAAAGTACCCAATGAAAGTTTTAACAGACCAGAAAAAATTAACTTATTTTTTCACACCATGGCAATTGAACCAACGTCAGGCCCAATGGGCACTTACTCTGGAAGATTCTGATTTGGACATTAGTTACAAGCCTAGGAAAATTAATGTGGTTTAGATTCCCTTAGCCGTCATCCTGACATGATACCTGCATAGCGGGAAATTAATGAGTTTAATACGCAGGTGCTTCTGAAGACCAAGGATCCCACTGCTTTATTATCTCATCTTGTACTAGTGGACCGTGGAGATGAACTTTTAGGTGTTCAGTGATGCTATTTGAGCTCTTTCTTTCCACTTGATCTCACTTTGAGCAAAATTTTATTAGAAAAATCGTTTAATTTTCCACTTTCATATGGCCATGCCCATTTTCCAAAAAAATGACTGTGTATCCCCGCCTGTTGCTCCAATGTGGGGTAGCAGTGCTTCACCGCCTAGCGTTTTCTGCCCTGCAGGAAAATGCGTTCACAAGGGTCTAATAGTCCACCATCTTCTTCAGGCCGTTTTGTCCCCCTATAGGACTTAGCGCTCCACCTGGCATGCATCCACCCTTCTCGCCCTCATCCTCTCGCCCCCCTCATTCCAACATCCAAATTTGCCTAAGAGTCAACTATGGGCGTTTGTTCCCGTATGCCACTAAGGTAATTAACAAAGTAGCCATGACTGCATTTGCACCATCTGACTTTACTGATTTCCGCCCATTTAGGACTATTTTGATGTTGGCTTCCAAATGGAGTAATATGCTGCTGCAGCGTCTTCTACTCCCCTAATCTACAAAAATACTCCTATCCCTACCACCTGAACTCACCTTCCTTCAGAAACCACATTGGTGGTTTCCTTTGCATCCCTACCATCTCACCTACCACCCCAGTTGTTATATGACCCGTTGATGGCGGGGCTTCTATCTTATAGGACACAGCCCAAACTTTTCTTCGCCGTTCCTTCTGGAGAATAGCGCCTTGCTGCACCCCGTTCCACTTCTACCATAATCCCACACCACCCTGCCATAGCCCAACAGATCCCCCCATGCTTGTATTGCCATAGCGCCTGAGCATTCCTTTTGGGCTTTGGTGGATAATGGTTGCCAAATTTGTTCCCTCTGTTTTGGACTTGACCATTCCAAAAATCCTACCCGCAAGCTACTTACTCTAATGTGGCCTCTGAGCCATATTTGGCAGATTCTGAATGGGGCGTTTTGTTGCCCCCTCCCACATAATGTTCTCATTCAATGGGCCAGAGTGAAAAATTGGCCTCCACCAAACCCACCCACACTATCTCACCAAAATTCACCACACCAATCAGAAACTGGCCTGGACCACCATTTGGACCCAATCAGCCCATTTGACTTATGTTCACCCAAATTCTCTATCCACTATTCCTGTGAACCAAAATCCATTAGAATTATTGACTGATATTGATGAATAAGGTAACATTGTCACCAATGAGGACTCCAGTGAACCTCTCAGCCTGCTTGATTATGTTTGGGCAAAATTCTACAATTCTGATTTTGACAAATCCTCATCCCCTAAGCAATTCACTCCTAAACCCAATGTCATCCCCTACCAAAGTGACCACCAGCTCGCCTTAGCAGCGGAGGCCTCACCCCATTGCCCAGCCCTATGCAAAGCGGTGGCCCAATCCATTTCTCAATTCCACCATGGGCTGAGCATAGTCAAGTTCCCCCCTGATTTCCCCAAAACATTACAGGAAAAAATCGCAAAATTGGCCAATGAAGCCACTGATGCGGTCATGTATGTAACTCAATTAGTAGATCTCTACCCATCTGCAATAATCACTAGACAAAGTCTCACCAAATTTAACCAACATCCCAAAGCCCACATTCAAGCTGAACACCAAGTAGCGGAATTTGTTAAAGCTGTCTACCAAGCTGATCTTGAGGAAGGTAACCAATATTTTATCCACATCCACCCCACCACGCTGATGCCCCCACACCCTGGCTCTCCAATTTTGTCCGTTTTTACAACAAATATGGTGATGCTAACCAGCCAAATATGTCTTTAGAAGCGCTAGCTGACCTCCCCCCACCCCTCTGCCATGGTGGGTTTGCAGTATTCCGCTCCCCACCTGGTTAAAGTTTTATTTTGGTTGGTTTTTGGTTTTTTTTCCGTTTGATTCTTTCATTTAGTTCTTTTGCTCATTGAGCATCAGCAATGTCCATCCCCTGGTTGGCTTGCCTCAGTTAAATAAACATATGATGCTATTTCCGTCAGGAAGTGAAGAATGTCTCATATAAAACCTAGACAGTATGTGGTACAAATGGGTTACTCGTTGAAGGGTCAGTCAGTATTCTGGAAAGATTGTTTTTATGTACCAGAAGGACCTTTAAGATTGGAAGTCATATGTGAGAACCAAAATATAGGCATGTCAGGACATCCAAGAAAGAATAAAAGGATACAACATATTCAAAGAACTTACTGATGGCCTGGTCTTAGAAGAGACGTCTTAAGATATGTGGCAATATGTGAGATTTTTGGGCGCACCAAGGTTCATAGAGGACTTCCTGAAGGACAATTGCAACCATTATCAACTGCACAAAAGCCATGGGAGTTAATATCTATGGATTTGTAGTAGAGCTACCCCGTTCCCAAGGATTCAATGCAGTATTGGTCGTGGTAGATAGATTTGCTAAAATGTCTTATTTTATTCCAACTACTACCAATGTCATGGCTAAAGAGATAGCTCGTCTTTTTTAAGAAAATACATTCCTGCATCATGATACTCCCAAAGAGGAATTTTTAGACAGAGGTTTTGTTCACATCAAACTTTTTGAAAAACAGCTCCTTGCAAATCTTGGAGTCAAGAGATGTTTATCCATCATGGTGGGATCACGGGTGTTTTACCATGTATCCCTAGTTAATTTTAGGCCAGGTGACCTGAAGCTCAGGGGTGTTGGATAAATACCTTTTGCGCTTCTTTTAATCAAGAATTATTTTACCAGAAACTTGATTTGGTAAGGTAATTCCAAATAAATTACAGTTTTATCTTAAAATTGAGGAAAAGGAGAAAAAGTAAAGTTTATTTGCTTAGACACAAAGTACAAGAGCGATCAGGGAGGTTACCCAGACCATTTTAATGCATACTAAGCCAAAATTTATTTCTGATTACTTAATTGGGATTCATTCATGCATAAATCGGGTTAAACCCAATTTTAGAGTTTGAAATTAGTTGGGAATTATCCTTTATGTAACAAGGCTGCAAATGTCATTGGGGATCATCCTCAATAATTTTAAAAGCTTAGGTTTGATTCCCATCATCTTCCTTGTCCAAATCTCTGATTTGGGTAGAAATTCCAACACACCGCATACCATCCACAGACTGATGGAAATACAGAGAGAGTTAATCAGGTGCTGGAGCAGAACTTGAGATGCTATGTTAATGCAGAGCAGGACAACTAGGTTGAGCTGTTGCCTATGGTCCAATTCTGTTAAAATATTCTAGAACATTTCTCCATTAGAATGTCACCACTTAATAAACTATGGACATGATGTGACTTGGCATTCGCTGCAAACAACTGACGATGATACCCATCAGGAACATATTTTCTGAAGGAAATCCACCAGACTCATGCATTATATCTAGCAAACTTAACTCAAGCAGAGCAGACTTACAAGGATTTTGCAGATAAAAACGAGTATCTGGGAAACCTTTGGAAGTTGGAAGTGAGGTTTATCTGGATGCACGCAATGTTCCTTTGCATGTAACATGCCAGAAACTTGCACATTGGCGTGTAGGACCATTTTTAGTAAAGGAGTTTATTAGGAAGGTTGCTTAATTAGTTGCTCTACCTGAGGGATGATAAATTCATGATGTTTTTCATAAGTTCCTCTTGTACAAGAAGGATGGGAGTTCATTGCCCCATCAGAAAGTTGAAAACGCTGTATCCCTCTGATTAATGGTCCAGATACAGAGTATGAGGTAAAAACTATTACTGATAGACGTAAGCATTATAGAAAATGCAATTCCTCATTAAGTGGGCTGGATACCTCAGAAGAGAGAACTTAGAGCCTGAGGAGAACTTGATGAATGCAGGCAAGCTGTTAAAGAAATGGGAGAATAAGGCTTTTCAGGTAGCTTCAGCCCTAATGGGGAATGATGTCTGGGTAAAGCCTGAATGAATAGGATTTCTGAGATTTCAGATATTGTCCACCAGATCAAGAAAATATGTGTTGAATTTAGATTGATTATTGCATACCTAATCATAATTGCAAAGATTTTGGTTCAATCAATTGCTTAACTTACCTTTATTGCGATGATATTAGATCATTTAATTGCAAAGACCATATTTTAATGAGACTGAGACTATTCTTACTACCCTTCAAAATCATATGCACAGCACAATTCCAGAATCTCAGAAGAAGATTAGTACTACATCAGAAAATTAATTAAGATTGGGTAAGTCCAGAAAGCTGGACGGAATATAAAACTAAAGCATTCATATGGTTAATCTTTGCAGTCTAAATTTTTTATCATGCAAACACTATTAAATTTAAGCGGGCACCGGACAAAAGTTTCCCCAAAGCTTCCTCACCATCAGATATGGCTTGTTAGGCTGATAACCTAGGGGCTATATTAGGAATCTTTTTAATTTATGATAATCCCTTTGTTTAGCCCATTTGCAAATAAAGATGCGTGGCGGCTCCCCCTTTTGGGTTGGGCACCACTAGTGCTAAAGGGCACTATTAAATTTATTTACTAAAGTGTTATCATCCCAATATATCACCCCAGCCTACAATTAACTCCCCTCCAATTTTCCCCTCTTAAAACCATATCTTTAGGCAACTCCCATCCCAGCTTACCCACCATTCCTTATACATGGATACCTCTAGTTTCCTTGCAATATTGGATTAAACCTCTTGGTTATGCTAGCTCAGGGTTAGCTACTACCAACGGGTCAGTTATACATCAGTCCCTGACAGTGGGGAGGTCCTTATACTGCATGTCAGTGAAGGCATCATATGTTAGATAGGGTTGTGTAAGCTTGAGTTTGTTTATAAGACAGTAGGGATGCTTCGCCTCAGTTTTATGAGTTTTTGAGCCCCTTGACATTGTAAAAGTTTTTTTTAATGTAGCCATATGGTAATAGTGGTTTTATTGATACAACCACGGTGTCTTAATACTGAACTAATTAATTTTACCTCTGTCTGTTATTCAGTTACATAATCTTCTTGTATCACATAAAAACAAGCTTGAATCCCTTCAATTTCCCATTTTATAGCTAAGGTATAATTTAGTAGACCAGTGCTTCTACTTAGAAAGGTGTTTAATATCTCTTACCTAGTTTAGCTTGTGCCTGTTGGGATTTAGTCTGACAAGACATATGAACAGCTTATATGTTTAATTCATAATTTTATCAACTAACATTTAATTTATATTTTGATTAATCCTGCTGTCCTCTAAGCTTTCTATAGTATTAACTTACTATTTAACTTTTGTTAGGCTGCATTTTCATATAGGTAATCTTATTTAAAGTTTTATAAATACTATACTAATTAGATATATAACCTAAAAAATTATTTGAGGTGGGTAGACCTTGGGACAAATATACCACACTGAGAATGTTTTCTAGCCAGTACAGGTTTCTAATTCAAAACCTGCACTAGGGGTGGAAGCGGTTTTACCTGGTCAGCTAACCACCCTTTAGAAATATAATCTATGTACAAGTAAATCTCATTACCCTGGTGACGCTACACCACAAATCACAAATTTTCTTTAATTTACCTCGTCGCAGCAGCTGTGGACAATAAAATTGCTTACATTTATTATTACTCCATTGCCATAGCGCTGCCAAAAATGCGTCATCTATAGAGTTATTATCCTTAGCCAATTGTCTCTATATCATTGGTATTGAATGGAGTGCTAATTGAGATAGATGCCCTGAGGTCTAGGCATTTTTCTCCCTGAATTTTATGAATATTATGTAGCTATCTGGGAATACTTAAGTTCTTATCAGTAGCAATAATTTACACTAATGTAAATCTTGAGAGTTGGAGCAGCGTATCTGGAAGAAATTTTTAAGGGGGTCTTGTACTCAGAGTAGCTTCCAAAGTGTACCCATGACTAAGACTACAAACTGCAAGCCCACAAAGCCATTATTAGTAGTTTACAATATTTGTAAAAATTGGTGATGGCACATGGATTTCCTAAGGTTGGGACTTCAATACAATATAACAATGGCTGCAATCCCATTTTTCCAATTTGACTTAATATTCAAACTAATGCATTTTAGGATAAATTTCAATAGCTTATTATATTCCTGTCAGAGTTTGGTAAATTTGGGCTCCTGGTCCTAGCCAGAAGATGCTTGACGCCAGGTATTGTTATGTTTGCACGCCTAAATTATTATTATTTTGTGTAACTATTGCTGGGCAGGAATTTATCAGGTGATGGTATGTTCCCCTTTTCCTCACCTAAAAATTCTCTATCATTATGGTTCACTCTCCAAAATAAAGCCCATTTACATCTAAATGCAAAGACTCCTATTTAGGGTCACGTTTTTATAAACATATCTAATTTAAATTTACTGATCTGGTATGGTCGGCCAATGAGAAGACCATAGTTTCCAGACTGCCACATAGTTTAGCATTTGTGCCTTGTGATCAGGGGGTTGCAAGAGGATGAAAAAATGGGCCACCAAGGAATGAACCATAGTTGGGGTTCTCAGATCTCTAGAGGATGATTGGCTATGAACCAGTGATTACACACTTAGAAGCTTGCCTGGAAACAGATACCAATGGCGTTTGAACTTTTTCCACACCTCAGCCTATTGGGGAATATCTGTGTAAATGTTACATTGTGTGTTATTTCCCCTGAAAACCCAAATTTGGCAGGTCTCAACCTAACTTTTTTGGTAATATTTGGTCCATCCATTTTTGGCTTTGATGCAGACTTTTCTGCTGTTCAATTAAGGCAACTTCCTTTCAGTGTTGGATTTGCATATGTTGAGTTCATGAGTGAGTTTTGGGAACCTTAACCATAACACTATTGTGTGCTTTTATTTTTGGTTTAATAGAAGCCTGCTTGTAATAGTTGAGGTTTATAATCACATGCTTCTCAAGGTCACTGTCTTCATATAGTACCTTGTTATTTTGTGTTCACACCAACCTGTGCATTCAAAATCTGACGCCTCTGCACCAATTTTAAACTTTGCCATTAAAGGCTTTCATTGGTTATCAACTTTATTCACTGTATTTTTTTAGTTTCTGATGTCCCAGTAGATTTTGCTTTATGATCTGGAAGTTAACGCCTATTCAAGCCAAAAAAGAACTTTATGAATGTTGATTTGACTAAAAAAAGGGACTTTTAGGTACATCATCATGGTTCTTTTTTTAAATCTTTTTGGTTTGCGACTCATTTTGTTTTAATCTTTGTTTGAACTGACACAACCCCAATACCCCAAAAATCTAACATAAGTGTTAGCAAACCAGTTGTCTTGTTCTCTTTTTATTGTATTGCTGTTTTTCACTTGCAACTCTTAAAGCGGGTACTTTTATATTATATTAGCCTGCTGTTGCCACCTTCCAACTTCCTGCACCCAGTCCCTCATTAGTCTCAAATTTTGTGACTCCTAGCCTCATTTAAATAGCAAATAACTAACAGGACATTTTTGCTCTTAACTCCAAGGGTACAAAATGAGCAAACACCAAGTTAGCAATTGTATCATGAAAAGCATATTCAAAATGGACTCTACCATGGCTTATATACAAGATTATAATAGATGGAGTACAGAAAAATTGAAAAACACAGTAGATAAGGAGTAGCAAACCCTATAATAAAAATTTTCATGGTAGTAACACCACAGATAAGGGAGGTGGTGGCTCAATGAAGTCATTCAATAGATCCAACTTAATGTATAAAGCAAAATTTTATGAGCTCTGTTTGTGACAACAGCCACATATAGCCTGACACAGTATTTACAAAGGTCTAAAAATCTTCATTGTGTAAGCCCTAACCTCATAGCAAGAAAGATCCCTGATATGAAAAGATTTAATACCTTGGGTTACAATAAACTCTTTTTCATAGGTTAATACCTGAAACAATCACTTTAAGTTAGTTTAGTCAATAGCCTTAACTATCTGTAGGATAGATCCAGTATACTGATGCCTCAAGTATAAGGATAAAAATTCTATAGCATTCCAAATTCTGATGGCAGCAACATTAGATGAATCTTGGGTGAGTTGGTGTAGTTGGAATGTCGTCCTACTATCTCCCCTCACAATGCAGGTTTGAATCTGGTCATGGCAGTAATTAACATCTCTGTACTAAGAGGATAGCAATACGTTTAGATTTGCACAACATGCCCCAGCCCAACCCAGAAAAATAGTGAAGTTAGATCATGTAATCCTTCTACCACTGCCTCCCTGAGTTTGATTCTGGTACAGGAACTTTGGGTAGGGGACAATTATGACTGTGTTGGCGTTGCGCACCAATGCCACAAACTGAGATAGCAAATAGAAAAGGTGGTCCATGGAGTTCCTGGCCTATCAAATGCTGTGCATGGAGGTTTTCCGCATTTTATCCTCCTTTCCCATTCATTCAATTTTCCATTAATCAGTGTGGTATCATACCCAGATCAGCCTGCCTCAAATAAAATGAAAAAAATAAAAAATAGATTATGTAATCCTGCCCTATCAGAACATGAGCAGGAAGGTTTTACCCCCAGTACTTGTTAATTTGTCCCCCTATTCCTATATTTTCACTCCCTGTCTTAGATTGGTATAATATATTTGTCCCACAGTTGACCCACCTCAAATAAATAAAAAATCTTAGATGAATCTGAGCCACACTGAATACTTGAATTGAACATTGACCACATCAACTAATTTGTAAAGAGGTGGATTGACAGATTCTGGTGGTTGACTTGAAAATAAACCATTAGACGGCCATCACCTCAGGCTGATTGCCCTATCTATAACTTGGGCGGATTACCCTAACAATCAACTTAGTATTATTACTCTTATAATGACTCAAGCCAAATATCCTAACATTAGTTTTAGCTAATTTACTTATGACAACTTGGCAATTGGTCCCAATTAATTAGGCATATAATCGCTATATCTTCAAGAAATCATTCTGAGATTGATCCCTAAATATAGCTTTAAAACCCCATGTACCAATGATAGTAATAAGATTGCCCCTCAAATTATCACAATCAATTTCCCACCTCATAGCAAATTTTGCACGTTGGTCCATGTAATTGGCACAATAGCACTTGCACATGGACCGCCCAAATGGGAGTACCTAGTGCTTTTGAGAGGCCATCTGACGACCCATTTAGAGGTATATCAATTACTTCAAACTGATACCAAATTTCCCAGAAGTTGTATCTCATCAGCTATACAATGGAACTCAAATTGAACAGACCTTAGGACAATTTTGCACATTTGTATCATAATTTTTGTTCCTGAAACCTTTCTAGTTATGAGAGTATTTTGCCACCAATAGTCCTAGCAAAAGGTCATGATCATATCAGTTCATGGGCCAGACTGAGGTGGAAAATAACATCTGTAGGAATTATGTGCTCAAAATGTGGCTAGGAGATGGCCTAGAGGTACAAATACTAGCACCTGGCCTAATAAAATGATTATTTAATAAATTCTCTTATTAAAGATATATTTTTCTAGTTCTCTTTTATCTAGTTTTTTAGCAGAGCCTTTTCTTGAAAAGTTTTGACAAGCTGTTAAGTCAGAAATCTTTAGCTTGTACCTTTGCTTGCCTTAGTAGAAGTTGTCAAATTTGGAATTTAATGAGCACAAGAGCAGCCAGAAGAGTTGGACTAATTTAGATAAGCCTAGTGAGCTTATAAACGGTCAATGTAACATAAGATATTGGCTAAAATTAAGGATCTTTCAGCTGAACTCTTTACCAATTATATGTGCAGAATTATTTTATCAAGTGAGCAATCATCATAATTAAAAGGGATATTAATAGAAATGTAGGGATTGTTAAATTATAGATTTACCAGGTATCTTGAAAGGTATCTGGAAGAAGGCAAAATAGATTTAACAGATTTTAATGTAGAGGGCCAAATGCAATAAACCATATCATGAGGATTAAAACATTAATTAGATATAAAAGAATTATACATATACAACAACTAATAGTATATACTAAGAGTGCTTTAAAGCCATTTGATATTATAGGTGTAGCCACATGAAGTGGCTATCCAGACAGGTTAGTTTATACTATAATAGGATATTAGGGTAGTGAAATTTTATTCCTCATTGAAGACCTACTGGGGGTCAAGATAACTAGTATCATCATGAATTTTATGCTACATAATGTTAATTCATTGATTAGTTTGGGAAAGATTATAGAATCTTGATGGCTTGCCACCTTTAAGACTACCTAGGTTCCATGCTACAAAGATCCTTTTTGTCTTGGTCATACCGCTCCTTTAGTATCAATAACCCCAAATTGTCTCTTACTCAATGAAAATGTTCCCTATATGCAACAGGTTTATATGTTTCATCTCAGTTTACAGAAGATTTATGACCTTTCATTACCTTCTTTCTTACTCTCTAATCTATCAGACAAACTTTACTAAAGGGTTGATCTGCCATCACAATTTTATCTCAATCGCATACTGGGAAACTTGAAGCTGAAACCCATTGTAAGCAGTTACACTGAGGATAATCTTAGATCTCAATCTTAATTTGTCTTGCATATATACTCTTCTAAATTGGATTTGCCTCTGTTATAGCACTAAAACAGAACTTTTATGGGCCTTTTATAGTTTTAGGTACTATGCCAAAGTTTCTATAGGCTATGCCTTTTGTACGTAGACGTCCATAATTTTTTGAGTTACTATCTATTAAAATCAAGTCAAAAGTATTCGGTATAAACCTTGTTAATTTACTCTATCTACTACTCAGTATCTCAAATTCTTAGACTGATTTTATATTAAATTTTATTCGAGGTGGGCCGACCTGGGGACGGTACCGCACCGATTAGGGAAGTGAAGAAAATGGGAAAGGAGGATAAAACCCGGAAAACCTCCATGCACGGCGTATGATAGGCCAGGAACTCCATGGACCGCCTTTGCTATTCGCTATCTCGGTTCGGGGCATTGGCGCGCAAAACCAACACAGTCAAAATCGTCCCCTACCCAAAGTCCATTACCGGGATCGAACTCGGGAGGCAGTAGGTAGAGGGTCCATACTCTACCACTGGGGTATCCTCCCTCAAATTCTTAGAATTATAATACCATTAAACTTATTGTTAGAACGCCGAAGAAAAGGAAAATATGATTTAATAAGATTTTACCAGGTGATACATATAATATGATTAGTTTGAAGCACCTAATTTTGGAGTAATGATTTACTACTAATGCTCAATTGCCACCTTATACGTTATTACTTGCCTTAAATATTCACTGGTGGCGGGTATGGGTTTATTACACTTTGGTTATAGGTTATCTCCTTTACAGAGACGGAATTAACGGCAAAGCTATTAAAATATACTAATTGTCAAAACAGAAGCCACCGTTCGAAATTGATTTAAATTAAAATTTTATAAGGGCTCCGATTGGAGTCAAATGGGCCACACATAGGAGCACAACTAGATCCCGCTAAGTTTATATTAGCTAGAGTGTCAAACCAATCAACCGAGTCCATGGCTTCAGTCTAACTTGGTTAATGTGACGCCGTACTTTTAAAGGATTGGTTGAATGGTTATAAGAGGGTAGTTAGCTTACCTAAAGTTTCTAATAATTAAAGGTTCTATAAAAAAGTTGTTTGCTTAATATTAAAATTGATCGAACTGGATCAACTACTCATCTTCAATAGACGTGTGGCTTGACTAACCTCGTATGGATGAGCATTTTAAATACAAAGGCGATATATCATTGTTATCGAAAGTCAAAGTTTATTAGCTAAGAAAAGGGGTTTTGGTTAACCCGGCAAACCTCACTCGGCTTCATTTTTACCATTTCGGGGTTTATGCAATCTGTATGACGCCATGAAAAAAATTTAAATTAAATCTTTTTATAAACTTATTTATGGGGTCGGTGAATTAGTGGACAAACGTAAAATAAACAGTCGGCCAAGTGAAAGGCTGGCCTGGTTTTCGTGCCCCTTTTGGCGGAACTTTGAGTAAAGCCTTCGGATTCAAGCGGATGACGTCATTTTGGTATGCTATAATATGAACCGGTTAAAATCAATAACCAGCTACAGTTTAAGCGAAAGATGAACCTTCGCATTTGCCGGCCCGCTTCACCACTCCAAGAGAACTTGGCTTTAGCTCGGGAGTTTTTAGAGGACCCCGACCTCAAGGAAGTCGATTTGGCCACAAGGTATACCCTGTTAATGGCTCCATCAAAGCGCAGCTTATCTGCTAAAGTGCGCGAGGTGGAACGCCGAAGCTTCGACTTTCCCCCTGCCAAAGTACAACGCCGTGTACGGCATTCACGTGGGCCAAAGGGGAGTAGCAAACTTGCAACTCACACCCACCTCTTATTTCTTCATAACGGTGGCGACGCGAAGCGTCAAACGATCAACGTCGAATCGGTCGTACCTGACATCTTCCGTCGCCACATGCGCAATCTCAACTTTGATCACATCATTACCCACGGTTTCGATGACCAACAATGGACTCTCCGTTTCTCGCTAACCCCGTGCCTCCTCTCAGAACTTTTTCACCTTTGATTCAAATTCAATGCGTAAACCAGTCTAGAGGCTAACCATCAACACTTCTATTCTGATTAACTCCTTTAAAAAGTTAGCCATAACTATGAGCGATCGCCATTACTACCTTCGTTGCCACAACCGCATCCACTGCTAAACTCGATTGAACGCATTCCATTTAGATGACTTTTCCAAAGCTCCCGTCGATCAGCGCACGCTATTTTTAGCGTGGCGATGCATTTGATAAACCTTTGCCTTTTAAAAACCTTCATCATAGAAGTTAATCTCAGAATAAACTTATTAAAAACCTCATAACTATCCAGACACAAAGATACGTGTTTAACATTTCAGGTTGCCGCCGGCTCATAGCCATATTTTATTAAGTACGCGTTCTTAGGTTAATGCTATTTTATAATTACTGGTCAGACAAACGCAACCGTCTCGTTGTTAAGATATAAAATCTAGTTTAAATTATATAGCTTAATGCCAATTCTCTTCAATCCGACCGACTAATCCAGATTGGCTACCAAAGTTTAGCATCGATTAACATTTTAACAAAGCGGTGCTAGAAAGTCAATTATGGATTCGACCCAGGCTACGAAACTCATATCTGTTTCACTTATCCCTGGAACCCGATCCCGGCACTTAGTAAACCCCCATAAGTTTTGTTTCTGTAGGTGCGTATAACCGGTTGATTAACTAGCTAACATTGACGTCCTAGTCAGAATTTCATCTTTGAGCTGGTAAAGGTATGAACATATGATGGTTTTAATAGCAACAAAAACTTATCTAGGACTATAATTAGAAATATTAAATATGAAGTTTAAGAAAATCATGATATGATTAATGGGTAAAGAAAAGACTTCTCTTTCTGCTCAAGTTCACTTTCAAGCAATTTTAATTAAGAAAAGGTTAATTTACCACCGCCATCTGGCTACACCCTTTTATGATATATCCACAGATCCACCGCCTGCTGCTCCAATCTGGGGTAGCAGTGCTCCACCACCTAGCATTTTCTGCCCTGCGGGCAAACTTATTAACATGGGGTTGAATAGTATGCCATCTTAGTCTGGCCATTTTGCCCCCCACAGGATTTAGTGCTCCACCTGGCATACATCCACCTTTCTTGCCCCCATCCTATCACCCTTCCTTGATCCAAAATTCAATTTTGCCTCTGAGTTGACTATGGGTGTTTATTCCCATATGATGACAAGGTAATTATTGAATTGGCCACCGCTGCATTTGTGCCAGCTGGCTTTATTGATTTCTACCCTTTTAAGGGCTATTTTGATATTAGATTCCAGATGGAAGAGGCCATAGCAGCAGTGGCTTCTACTCCCTTATTTTTTAAAAAACTCCCATCCCTACTACCCAAACTTACCTGCCTACAGATACCACAATGGTGGTGACCTTTGTATCCCTCCTTTCCTACCTCCCACCCCAAGTTTTGTACAATCAGATGATAGCAGAGATTATAGCATATAGCTCTCAGCCTAACCTTTTCTTTGCTGTTCCCTCCAGTGTGGAGAGCCTTGCTGCCCCTTGTGTAACTGCCACTATTATCCCATACCACCCTGCCATAGCCCACCAAATCCCCCCATGCTCATATTGCAACAGTGCCTGAATAATTTTTTGGGGCCCAGGTAGATAATAGTCACTAAATTTATCCCCTCGATTTTGGACTTGACTATTCCAAAAAATTCTGCCTCTGAGCCACTTCCTCTAATATGGCTTCAGAGCCACATTCAACAGGTTCCAAATGGGGTATTTTGCTGCCCCCTTCTACCCAGTATTCTCATTTGATAGGCCAGAGTAGGAAATCAGTCCCTACTAAATCAACCACTTATATTAACCTACCCAATTATACTCCCACTAATCAGAGTCAGACTTAGACTGCTATTCACTCCCAAGAAATATATTTTGCCTACTACCACCCACCTAACTTCTAATACTACTATTCTCATGAACCAGAATTTATAGGACCTATTGGCTGAGATCAAAAAATCATGTAATATTATCGTGAGTGAGTAAACTAGTCAACCTCTCAGCCATTTTAATTATTGGCAGGCTGAATTTTTCCTTTCTGATTTTGATGATAACCCACCCTCAAATGTTTCACTCCTAAACCTAATGCTGCCCCCTACCAAAGTGACCACCAGCTTGCCTTAGCTGTGGTAGTTTCTCCCCAATACCCAAATCTATGCAAAGCAGTGGCCAAATCAGTGGCTTAATACCAACTAGGGCTGCCCACACTCTACTTCCCCCTAATTTCCCTAAATCTCTCTGCAGCAATATCTCAAAGCTATTTGACAATGCTGAAGCTGCTGTCATATATGTCACTAAACTAGCAGATTTTAACCCATCTGCTAAAATCACCTGCCAGAGTATCTCCAATTTTTCTTAACTCCCTGAAGCCTGCATTCAAGCTGAACTTTTTTAGTGGAATTTGTTAAAGAAAGAGGTCTACTGCACTAATCTTGATGAGGAGGTGGAGAACTCATACTACACTGCCATCCACCCACAAAACTCTGATGCCCCAATGCCCTAGCTCTCTGATTTAGTCCATCTCTCCAACCAACATGACATAGTTGTGGAGAATTCATCTGCAGACAAACTGCATGACCCCCCTCACCCTCAGATATGGTGGGTTAGTGGTTTCCACTCCCCACCTGGTTTGTTGTTTTCATTTTGTCATACCAGACATTCTTTCAATTGGGTTATTTTATTTTATTTTTTAAATTTTGGTACTGTCCATCCCTGGTTGGGGTGCCTTAAATAAATTGGATGGTAGGATTTAATGAGCTAGATAAGGTTAGCTGAGGCCTCCTTGTGGTGCAACTGGAGAAAGCCCATGGACACATGGGTAAGTAGCAAGCACCAGAATCTAGATAGGTGCACTGGTTGGGTCCTTTAGTAGCCTGAAAGGGGTATAAGATGGCAGTCATGACTGTGCCAACCTGTTCTCATGGGTGTCTATCATACCCGGAGAGAGAATATGGGCAGAAAGTGTAGAGTATAAGTCAGGAATGGTACCTGTCAAATAGCTTCCCCACAAGCTGGGTTGCATGGGTGTGGACCCCAGGATAAGGGAGGAGAAATCCTTGTTGGCTGCATTTTAGTGCACCTTCCAACAATAAATGCCATAATTTTCTAAGTTGGACTGATGCTCAGCTAGTTATTAGCTTGGTTGGCATAAGTCAGCTGGTGAAAAAAATGATTATGCAAGAAAATTGCATTTGATCCAAAATGACTTCAAGGCTTCCTGGACAAAAAGGGCCAGAGAGCAAAACTCTGCTAAAAAGCAGGTGACAAAGGGGAAGGCTTCAGCTTCTCTCTTCTCAGGAGCCTTAAATCTGGAAGGCATTAGGTCTTTTCTTCCACGAGGGAGATGAAAGGTAATTACCTGTACTGGCTGGTGCAGACAGTCTGCACAGTATTTAAACAGGGTGGGCATATGTCATTTTAGGGTAGTGCAAGCTACACCCAAATTGCAGTCAGGCTCACATTTGGTGGTGCTTGGATTTGCGCAGCCCTAGTGCAGTGGGGGGCAGTACCCCTGGCCTTTATCCCACAAAGTTACCTACACTATGAGTCCTTTGAAGCTTTTAAAACTCAATGATAGGATCTAACCAAAAGCATTTTAAGTATCCTTGAATTCTAAAGCTTACTAAATATAACAAATCAGTTCAAATTGTAAGTTACTCTTAAACAAATCTTTGGATGATAACAAAATTATGTAATGTAAACCTTTGGAACTAGGACACCCAGACCCATATCTAAAGGTGATTTGAATCAAGAAAATTTTACCCTAGTTAAAAAGCTATGGTTGAATTGGGTAAAGTATTGAGCATTAGTAAAATAGAGTGAAGCGTAATTGGTTAATAGCGCTCACATCATCCTTTCATCAAGCCTAGTTATTATAATAGTTAAAAACCAGTTCTATGCCCTGATGGTGAGCATTTATATTATCACATATTGATAAAGCATGGCTGGCTAAGGAATTTAATTTCTGGGTGAAAACTTCTTTGTAGACCACATTTAGGTTTAAACTATGTGGTCTTTCTTTGAGAAGCCTTGTCAGTAAGTTTCTAATAATTTTACCTTGACTTGCTAATAGGACTTTGATATTGAAAAGATGATATAAAGTTATCTATGACTGAAAAATTGAGATGGCAAAATATTAACAACTAAATCAAATGTTTATGCTTAGCTTTTTAGATATTCATATTAAATTAAGTCTAAACAGAAACTGTTTTTGTCTTGATGCAAAAGGGAGCTCAGGGTTACTGGATACAAGCATAACTCTAGAAAAATTACCCTGGTACCTTTAAAAGATAGATTCAGGATTTCAACATCAATGAATTTTGATATCATTTGCTTGATAGTTATTCTGGTGTTATTGCAAATACCTCTTGTGTCAGAACATATCCTGAAATGGGAACAATCTTTGAGATCCCAAAAATTATCCATAAATTCAGGTGATAAATTTGTTTAGTGAGATCAATTAATTCCATAGTAAAGTTTTATCATGTTAAAATTTCTATTGTACTGAGCTTTGAAGTTATGTGAAGGCTTTCATTTCCAGACCTGCAAAGAATATTGCCATCTCCTCTGTAATAACAAAGTCAAAGATGAGAATTAAGTTTGATAACAGTATATTTCAAGGTGATCTGTTGTTAAATGTTTGTGGTAAATTTATTTATTAATGAATGTAGATTCTTTCAATACTTATAGCCTTTTATTTAAACCATTCCTCCACCTAGGCACAAAAGTAAAATATCTCAACAATTTTTTTCTAAAGCCCTCCTCAATTTATCTTATTTTAAGCTGCAACTCTGGTGAACTCATCACCATGAACACAGAAACATTAACACCTGATCCACCACCTACATCATTATTAACTCATCAAAGTACTGCTAATCCTGGCCTTTATAGGAATATGATTAGTTGAAGCAGCCCTTACTTATCTTGTTTTAAATTTGGCAATTATCACTGCTATCCTCTATCTTTTGTATAATACTCATCTGTTGCACCGGACCTTCTGCTCAGGTGCAGCAAGCTCATTTATTGCCTTCCCAGACTGGGTCACCGTTGTTATGTCCCCTGAAAATTTGACCGCCCTTTTTACCAAACTTATCACATCATTTTGTTGCTATTGGAATTAGATTTTTGCTTTGTAATGAAAGGCTACCAAACACTTGTTGCAAGGATAACTTTTCCAAATAAAAATGATAAGTCAAACAGTAAAGGATTGGCAGGGCCCAGCTAGGTGTAGGTGGTGACTGTAACCAACCATGCATCTGTGACTTAGCCCAAGCTCTCTTGCCTAGGAAGTTGTCCTTTTCTAGAGTGTAAGGAGAACTTGAACTTCTGGGTACACATTAGAAATTTTCTTTTGAAAATTTACTCCTGATACATGGAAAGCGATGGGCTTAGGATCCCAACTCAATGGTGACGCTTTAAGATAAATTTTTAAAGCGTTGTTAGCAAAGAAAAAATTTAGCAACAGTTCATTTGTTGAACTTTAAAGGCCATCTGTTAGCTGCAGTGAACCCATTGGTACCATTTACAAGCCCAGATTGCCTTGATGAACCTTTGGCAGGAATTTCAAACCATTGAAGAGGCACCCAGAAGTTCTTGGATATCTTTCAATAAATGAGTTGAATAATGAAATGGTGGAATTTTACCTGAGGCAATGGCTAGGAGGTCACTTAGTCAAGTTGATCAGAAACCATGCAATTTGTCTGCAACTGTAAGAATCTCAAGAAAACATTTTAAATTTGGGTATTGGAAGATTTCCTGGATGTCAGGGGCCTACTTTCCAGAAATGATTCACTAACATGAGCGATATGAAATATCAGTGTCATTAAATGGAGGATGTGTTACTTCTGTCATAATTTAGAGATTTAGCAATTCATTGTCTAAGGAAAGGAAAGCCATTTTTAGTCACCTCTTCATTGATAATGTATCTCTTACACTATGTAAGCCTTTTAGGGCCTTCTACCCTCTTTCTTATAATACTGCTCTCATCCCTCACTGTATAGCGTGTTTGTTTGTTATGAAAATTGGCTCTTGTGAAGAGAAAATCCCCACCTACGCCATCAAAATGGCACAGTCAACTCTAGGTAAGTTCTCCTATGCTGGTACCCTCTTAATAAAATTTCCCCTA
This sequence comes from Massospora cicadina, assembly GCA_022478985.1. Lineage (NCBI taxonomy): Eukaryota > Fungi > Entomophthoromycota > Entomophthoromycetes > Entomophthorales > Entomophthoraceae > Massospora > Massospora cicadina. The sequence continues at coordinate 218,577 of JAKSZP010015781.1, forward strand.
TTTAAAATCTTAAATTTTCTTTTAATGTTTTAAGGTACAGTGTCTGGCTTTTGCCATGAGTTTAACCATTTTCATGCTAATTTAAGCTCCCCCTTTTATAATTTAACAAATAAAGCTTTTTTAATGCCAATCAAACGCTGGGCCACCATGGATGAAATGCTTTCAATTTAAAAAGTTCTAAAAAAGTTTTAATGCTCAATTAGGGATCCTCCAATCGTGGCATTCCACATCACCTCTCCCAACCCAATTCTTTGTAAAAATTTTGTAACTATGATACTTTCTATGTGTAAACTTTAAATAATACTACATCCAAAAAAGAGACCAACAGGTATACTATGCTAAGAACAGCACAGCTACCACTGAAGCCATTACCCTTTGAATAGGCTAGTGCTTTCAATTCTGAGAATATTTATTTTCTTTTTCCCTTTTATAGTTGATTTTAATGAAGTATTGCACTTAATTGTTTGGATTATTGTTGCTTTATTTTTAGCATTTTTTGGCATAATGGTATGCATTACAGCCAACATGCCTTTTCAGAGATAGCTGACACCTCATCAGATAGAGGGCTTTGGGTCATCATACTTCTTGTTGCTTAATTACTTGGGTGAATCCATGGAGCTGCAATCTAACTACTAAAGCAAACTTGGGCATCCAAAACTAAACACTTTGTTGGAACAGCACTGACCAAATATTAAGCAACAACTAAAAATTGAGTAAGCTCAAAATATTCACTTCCACCATAATGGTAAATTACATAATTATATAACAATACACCTTAAAAAACTTGATCACCACCAAGATGTCAAGTCACTACAATATATTTCAAATTTTATTTGAGCTGGGCTGACCTAGGGACAATACCACACCAATAAAGGGGAATCAAATGAATGAGAAAGGAGGATAAAACCAGGAAAGCCTCCATGCGTGACATATGATAGGCCAGGAACTTCATGGACCACCTTTGCTATTTGGTATCTCATTTTGTGGCACTGGTGCGCAAAACCAACGCAGTCATAATTGGCCTCTACCCAAAGTTCTGGTACCGGAATTAACCTTGGGGAGGTAATGGTAGATGCACTACATTATATTTCAATGATTTAAGTCTTAAAATTACTTACGTTTCAGATCTTCCAGTAATGGCCAAAAATAAACAGTAGGTGTCCCATTTTAGTGTGCCTACAATGTCTAGTAATCTAATATATATATATATATATATATATATGCAAATGGTCAAGTTGAAAATAGGATAATAATTAAGGGACAAAAGAAATGATATGGTTCTCAGATGCCTAGAGTTGAGACAACAATTGGCTAGGTAGCCTTAAGTCTAACCCCAAGGGAATAAGTGCGCTGTGGCGATGATAAAATTTTTATGCCAATTCAAGGACACCTTGTGTAGAGATGGTAATGGTATAAGAAGCATTAGCTGTAAAGCTGGTGGGGTTAGTACAAATTTAGATAACAATTATACAACTTGGTTGGCAATGTTAATCTGCCATTTATATAAAGATTACTTTTACTACGTTTATTTTTCCATTATCCAAATTCCAAAAGATTAGCAATCCTTATAATTCTATCCTATTGCAGTAGTGGCCATAGAACCTTAGGCACTCAACTACAATATTTAACAGTGGTGCTCACTACAGGAGCCACTCATACAACCACAACTTCTCTTCTGACTCTCTTAGCCCATATCAAGCTCTCTCAACTATACTTGTTCTCCCTCTCACAATTCTCTAGAACACCAGCTGTAAAGCTTACTCTTTGGTTGATTATTGGCAAGCAACACAGTGACCCTTTTTACTGCACAGGTTTGGTTTCCTCATGCACTTTGTCGCGTTGTATAGAAAGTATTATTAATCAATAATAGTACGGAGGCTATTATCTGTAGTTGAGATTATATATTTGGGCCTAACGCTCAGCCAGTATTCCCAATTAAATAATAAAGTCATACTCGTGGGGATTCATTCCCTATACTCTTGTCCACCCAATATTCACTGAGATACCCCGGTGACAGTCTCTCTCAGCTCAACACACAGTTGGCAGCTATCCCTGATTGTGGCTCCTTTGTCTCTAGAACCCCGCTCAGCTCTTTACTCTTCTCTCTGAGAGTCTTCCTTTTATTTCCCACTGCAATAATATCCTTGAGACAGAACAACACAAAAGAAGCTGATAGTCTAACTATACACCAAATTGATAATATTACTTTAACTCTAAACTCTGTAAAGTTAATCTTTTATCATAGTAAATCCTAGGGAATTATATAGTGGGAAATTCAGCTGTCTAACCCTCAGTTGACACCTCTTCGATGAAATGGCAGCTGTTGCCATTGAATCACCCATCCTTGTCTTAGCAGCAATGGTCTTCCCCATCCTGGCTAGGATTCTGTCATTAGACATCCTCAAGACCTCAAATGGAAAGAGTCAGAAAATGTGTCCCTAACGTTTTCCTCTTGATCCCAATGAACCAACCATATTTGGCTAGCGACCTGCTTAGGTAATGGGACTTATTACCCATTACGGCAGGTCACTCACCAATTGATCAATTCGCTAGTTGTAGGTGGCATCATTCGCCTCACAACTTGCTATGCATTCCCAATCAGTCAGTGATGAAACTTGACTGATCCCAACTGGTACACCTAATAGTTAATCACTATCAGATGCCCCTATTTTGTCAGCAACTCTGCCCGATGAGATCTTGAGTATTCATCCAGAATGATCCCCGATGGATACAACCAGGATTATATCCAAAATCCCCCAAATGTAGTTCCTCCAAAACTTGGGCCAACCAATTTCTGGTTCACTTCACTTAGGGAATTTTCCCCTAGCGATACCAGGTAATCTAGCAGGCTGGGAATATGGGAAAAATCCCAACACATCCCCCCTCTTGCCTAGATTTCCAGCGAGAAAAGGATTGGGGCATGAGAACACCACTTCAGAGACCTGGTCAAATAGTTCATTGGTTCAAGTGGAGTACACTCATCAATACTCAACGCTGCTTGGGATGACCTTTGGCATATGGTGTTTTTCCTCTTCCTCCTTGCTACCACCTTATCAGAGCGTGGTCCCCATGACCTGCTGTCATGCCAGGCTGATTGATTTACTCGTGATGATATTAGTCCTGGGATCTAGGTTTCCCCCCATCAGGGTATATGACCTGCTGTCATACTCAGGATTATTGTCTGGTGTCCTTGATTTCCTGATTTTCTCCTCATCCTAGACAGGAGACCCTTGCCATTGATGTTCACTTCATGGCTTAATTAAGAATACTTATTTCTACTTGCCCTGGTTATATCGCTCATAACCTCTTGGCTGTAAGTCATTACTAATTTGTTGGACATTCTCCTTCTCGACTCAAAAAAAGAATGTTGGAAGTATTAGGGCTCCCAAATCTGCTATTATGATTGGCCCATCTCCTGGCTGACCATCAACGAATATTGAGGTCAACAATAATATAAGTACAAACAGCGAAAAAACTTTGGCGGATTCTCATTGGAATCCTAACCAACGGAAAAATATGATTTACCACAAAAATTGGCTTAAAAAGGTAAATACTAACAATAGGATTGTTCTGACTTCTCAGCCAAATTTGAGGAGTTCAATATCGCCCAGATCTGAACTGCCACCAAGGTGCAAAGATTTTACTTGATAATGTTAGGGTAAGAATTAGCCAATCATTACCATCTGAGTCTGACCGCCACCAAATTACCTAATCATTACCATCTGAGTCTGACCATTGCCGAGGTGCAAAGATTTTACTTGACGATGATAGGGTAATAATTATCCAATCATTACCACACAAGTTTGACCGCCACTGAGGTAAAAAGATTTTACTCACTGATGATTAGATACAATTCATCAAGTCATTACTGCACGGGTTGGTTTTGCCTCAAAAATTTTATCTTCGATCTGATAGGCTGAAAGCTTATATTACTTAATTTAGATGACTGATCTTTACATTCTTTTGCCTCAAATACCCCTGGTCTCAAAATTCAAACTAGTTTAAATAGGAAAAGCTAGTATTGACAAAGGGGCCTTTCTTGGTTTTGCCGCGCTTATAATAATAAAAAACATAAAAACTTTAAAAAAGCATTATTTTATACTTTTATTAAAAAGGTAAGTTTCTCACTCTGAGAAATTATTTGTGGCCTCCATTAGCAGGTCCCACAAATTGATGCTCACTACAGGGGTCGAGACCCCTGAATACTTCGATAAGTATTAACAAAATGGAGACTGTCAACGTGAGCAGCTCTCCTGACTTACAAATAGTTGCTCTCAAGAAGCAACTAGCCAGTTCTTTCTCTCGTCTCAAAGAGCTAGAGCAGCGGCCATTCAAATTACCAATGAAAGACCACTACACCCCGGGTGAAGGGAGCATTGCTTCCTTTTTGTACGTTTATGAAGCTGCAATGGATGGCGCTACTGACAAACAGAAAGTTCAGTACATCCTTCCCTGTTTAAGCCGCAAAGCCTAAGAGCTGATCGTTCCTCATTTAGATCCTCAGCACATCTGGCCAGATGTTAAGAAGGCCCTCTTAGCTGAATTTGGATCCAAGCAAAGCTTATACAGGGAAAAACAGGCTTTCTTGCGCCTTGCCATGCACGAGGGTGAAACCCTCTTTAGCTTTGCTGAGCGGTTCTATCTCGCTGCTCAAAGGTTGGCTACGTCCAACCTGCTTACCCTGGATGACGCCATCGCCGCCATCTTAACAGGGTTAGCTTCCCAACCCTCTCTCGCCAGGCACATCATATCGGTGAAACGCCACCTTACAACCTTCTGAGATATAAAAGAGGCTTTGTTGGATGTTGCCCATATTCCTTTAGAGGAGCTGGAACCTGCTGAACCGTTGGAGGTGAGGCCACCTGTGCCTATCCTCCCCCTAAAACCTGCTTTTTCAGTGCGACTTAAAATGGACATTCCTCATTCATGCAAAATGGAGATCCCCACTGTGGTTTCCCCTTCAGCTCAGTCCATGGGTGCGCGCTTTAAGGGTATGTCCTCCAGGACTACTGTAGTTGAAAAATGCCGGTTAAAGCAAAACCAAATACCCTGCCTCTCATGACCGTTTCCCCCACTTCAATTGTAACCTTGCCCATGATGGAAAATACCCCTGAAGCCAACTATGAGGGGGGTTACAAAAACGTTGAGTATTAATTGTTGGGAGATGTTGCGGAAGTGGAGGTCCCTGATCACCTAACGCTGGAGGAGTAGATGAAGCCACCATACCTGAAGATACTTACCTCCATCAAGTTCTAGGGGAGCCCATCGATATTGATACTGTTAGCGATGCCAATGAGGTGTTGTCTTGCATAATTCGCCCTATCCATCATGGTCATACCATGCAATCCATCAAGGAAAATTACCCCGAGACCGCGTGTAAACTAACCTCCATTTTTCATCTCAAGGAGGTCTTAGTGCTATCGCCCCCTTTTGGAGGAATACTTACAAAGGTCAAAGTGGTGATTCAAAAGTTTGGGCGATGGCCATTCTAGATACAGGATCCCCAGTGAATGTAATCTCCTCCAAGTTGATGAAAAAGATTCAACTTGCACCTGACTTGGAGTACGCCCAAGACTTTGGAACTGCTGGTCCCAACAACACCCGTGCACTGGGTGCTTACTCGTCCCTTCCCATTTGTATTGGGAAGCTTATTCTATCAGCCCCTACAGTGGCTTTGGATAATAACGATTATGATTTGCTCATAGGAACTCAGTTTATGATCGAGTATGAAGGCATCATCAACATGAAGCAAGGGTCCCTAACTTTAATGAACTTTGAAGTTCCATTAGTTTTATCCTACGAAGTTTTCATCAAGAATAAACACCCCTCTTCCACTTTGCCTTATATCAATTCCAGGTGCAACACTAAGAAATCACCTGATTCAGTGGAGGATAGCGATGATATTTCAAATTTTGTGGCAGATGAGGTGGTGATAAAGCCAGGTAAACTATGAGTGGTTGACATGAAAATCACATCCCAAAACCCCTCCGATCTCTTAAGCAAGGCCAACTTCAAAGGAAAAGTTCAGGCTTCCAGAGTACAGCCTAAAAAAGAGAAGTCTATCTCTAAGGCTGTGGAGGAAGCTGTTACTCGTCCCAAGGCTCAAGAGAATCATTCTTCCAAGGATGCTACCCCTTGCAAATCTCAGTCTAAACCTTTGCGCACTGGGGATGAAAAATTATATATTGGAAAGTCTAGTTAAGCAAAAACAGTGACTAAAAAAGACCAAGCTGCCAATGAGCTCCAAGCTCCTCTGCCTTCTTACAAAGTGTCAGATAGGGTTTTATATTACCGCAATTGCACAACTCCCTGAAGTGGCAAACTTGGATCCAATTGGGATGGGCCATATACCATCATACATAGGAGAGGAGATGAGTATTCTGTAAAGTCCTTGACTACAAGCACTATCATAATCCGGATACATGGCCACTACCTTCGACCCTACACCCCTTCCAACATTCTTGAGGGGGCAATGTTGAACTTTCTCCTTCTCAACTTAAGAAAAAGAATGTTGGAAGTATTAGGGCTCCCGAATCTGCTATTATGATTGGCCCATCTCCTGGCTGACCATCAACTAATATTGAGGTCTACAATAATATAAGTACAAACAGCGAAAAAAACTTTGGCAGATTCTCAGTGGAATCCCAACCAATGGAAAAATACGATTTACCACAAAAATCGGCTTAAAAAGGTAAATACTAACAATAGGATTGTTCCAACTTCTCAGTCAAATTTGAGGAGTTCAATATCACCCAGATCTGAACTGCCACTGAGGTGCAAAGATTTTACTCGATAATGATAGGGTAAGAATTAGCCAATCATTACCATCCAAGTCTGACCACCACCAAATTACCCAATCATTACCATCTGAGTCTGACAATTGTGAGGTGCAAAGATTTTACTCGACGATGATAGGGTAGAAATTAACCAATCATTACTACATGAGTTTGACCACCACTGAGGTGAAAAGATTTTACTTGATGATGATTGGATACAATTCATCAAGTCATTACTGCACGGGTCAGTTTTGCCTCAAAAATTTTATCTTTGATCTGATAGGTCAAAAGCTTATATTACCTAATTTAGATGACTGAGCTTTACATTCTTTTGCCTCAAATACCCTAATCTCAAAATTCAAACTAGTTTAGATTAAAAAAAGCTAGTATTCACAAAGGGGCCTTTCTTGGTTTTGCTGCGCTTATAATAATAAAAACTTTAAAACTTTAAAAAAGCATTATTTTAAACTTTTATTAAAAAGGTAAGTTTCTCACTCTGAGAAATTATTTGTGGCCTCCATTAGCAGATCCCACACTAATTCTTCCCTTAGAGAGCTTATCTAATTAATTTTGAGGTTAATTTATCAAAATTGGAGCTTAATGGATTATAGAGTGCATAATGTCAACTTCTATATAAGTCTGACACCCCCCTCTTGTCTAGCTCATATGTCAATTTCCGAGTTGGCTACCAGAAGCTCCTGAATAGTTTATCTGATCCAGACCTCTGTCTTCTACCAGATGAGTTGGGATGCTTGGCGGAACCTCTTTTATGGTCCTTCCAGGACTCATATGCCTAGTCTGGTGCAAGCGGCTAGTCCTTCTGTTGAATTACCAGAAATGGTAACTAATCCCTTTGAAACCAGGCTGGCTATCATTTTGAACAACTCTCAGCCAACTCTTCCTCTGCCATTGATTCCAGAGTTGGACTTCAAAACTCTCCTGGATTCAGCTCCTTTCGCTGATGCTCTGAACATCATTATAGAAGCTCTGGAGGTTATGCTGGTTGCTCTGGATCATTCATTTCTGGTTGGTTTGGACCTGCTCCCTGAGTTCCTCTTCTGACTCAGTCAGTATTACAGACCCACTGTTCTGGTCTCTGAGCTCTCAATTGGCAACAGTATTCACTTCGAGCTCCCCTATGCTGAACTACAGGCCCAAGTCACTGAGGCTTTGACTCTAGTGCTGAATCCCTCTGATCTTGATAACCTTCTGGATTGGGATACCACCGCTTATGCTTTTTGCTTTGCTGGCCAAGTTCTTTGAAGTTGGTCCACAAAGCTTCCGGCCTCACCTGGGTTCCACCATTCATTCAGCTTTAGCTTCCAAAAAGCCTGTAGTCGCCTCTTGCAGGATGTAATCTGCTCTCTGCATGACTATCTCTCCTCTGGAGCTTCCCATCGGTATCTTCTGCTGATGGTGTTGATAGGGGGCATGATTCAGCAACCCCCGCTGAGAATCCCTTCTTTGTTGCCAGCCCATATATCCAGTGTCCTTTTTGAAGCACATCATCAGGCGCTTAGTACTAATATTCCAGCTCCGGTGCCATATCAGTATGACTTGGGGTTATTTGCCAATTGCCTCTTTTTATACTGTTGCTTTCCTCCCTGCTCCAGGGCTTCACAATTGGCTTCCTCTGACATCTCAATTCCCTTTCCCTAGTCACTTTTTCACAGGTATTGGCATCCACTCAATGAACATGGTTCTGTGTAGGTCTCACCCTCACAGCGTCCAATCATATATCAAATTTAATGGGCTGTTCATTCCTACCGCGATCCATCCTCCCTCCCCCAAGAGGTGACATAGGTGGAATCATCCCCATACTGAGGACAATCAATAAAAATATAAATTATAAAAATGTATCAGCTTTTTTATCTATGTGGTTTATAATTTTTTCTCCAATATCTTTTATCAATTTTTTTATCTTTATTATTCTTTATTACTATGGGACTTGACCTTGTTTTGGTTCAGCGATCCATTTTCCCCCAAAATGGGTCCTGGGTACTTAAACCTGCCAGTTTTCTATGGTTCAGAAGTCCTTTTTTCAGACTTGACCTAATCATCAGGACATGACCAACTTAATGGTTCATTAGTCATTTGGGAACTCTTTTTATTTTTCGTCAATCCATTGCTTCATATACTTAGTGTGGACTTGATTCACAACTCTTCCATCCAAAAGATTCTTGATGGAATAATCATTGGTCGCCGTCTTAGCAATTACTTTGAATGGACCTGACCACAACGCATCTAATTTGTTTCTTCATCTGAAACCATGCATATTAAAATAGACAATTTCTTCCTCTATTTGATATTCTTCTAAGGCTGGTTGGTTTTTGTCATCCATCAATTTTGCTCATATCCTTTTCTTCAAGGTTGTATTGAATGCTTGCAATTGCATATCAATCAGGATACCCATCAGTCAGTTCAGGTATTGCTCGGTACTCATCCCCAATGTAGGTTCCATTACCAAATATAAAATTGGTGGTAATGCGGCCTTTCTTCCATACAACAATTTGAGAGGTGTTTTTACTGTTGATGTATGGTGAATGATATTATATGCAAACGTCACTGAACTGAGGTATGTTCCTCATGCGGAAGGTCTCCCAGTGCAGCTTCCTCAGTATCATGGCCAGCGTTCCATTTACTCATTATACCAGTCCGTTCATCTCTGGTTGGTAAGGTAAGACATGACTCCTCAGATCCCCATTATTTCATTTAACCTCAGGATCACATGTGATGTGAAGTTGGTCCCATTGTCACTCAGCAGGACCTGCTGACATCCATGCTGGTATACTACTTGATCCAGGATGAACCTCGCAGTACTGGTAGCATCTACTCTGGTTAGAGACTTCATCTCGACTCATCTCATCAGATGATTGATTGCAACTATAATGTACTTGAATCCCCCTGTACTCATTGTCAGCGGTCCTATCACATCAATGGACACCATGCGCCAGGTAAATCCAGGGCGGACCAGTCAGTATCCAGTTGTATTCTTATGTGGAATGTGCAGCTGGCACTCCACACAATAAGCTAGATAATCTGCAACATTGTAGTGGATTGATTCCCAGTAAAATACTGGCGAATGTGGTCAGTTATTTTCCTCAGGCTTCCATGCCCAACAACCTTGTGAGCTGCTTATACTATCTCTGCTCTTACTGACAGTTTTGGGAATAATAATTACTTCCCATTGATCATCTTGAATATTTGTCCATCCATAGTCTCAGTGTTTTCCATTGCTTTCTGAAGCACACCTTGGATTTCTTGGGGCTTGTCCCTGATTTTTCCTTTAACCATTCTCTGGAATGGCTCATCTGCCTGCGTGTATACCAACTGGACCATTGGCAACTGCGATAAGCCATCTGCATTCTGGTGAGAAGCCCCCACTCGGTGGACTATCTCATAATTGTAAGCCTGAAGCTTAAGTGCCATTGGGCCAGTCGTCCTTCTGGTTCTCAAAAATTGTGCATTCAACTCAGCGAAAAGTGGTCCATCACCACCTTAAAGTGCATTCCGTGGATGTACACCTGAAACTGCTTGCATGCGTAAATGACCACAAGGCATTCCCACTCAGTCATGGTGTAGTTCCTCTCAGTGGCTGAGAGTGCCACTCACATATGCCACCGGACGTTTGTCCCCAAGTTTGTCTACTTGGATCAGTATGGCGCAGATTGCCATCAATAAAGCATCAGTTTGAATGATAAACTCCTGATTGAAATTTGGATATTTCAGAATTGGCAAATCTATCAGATACTGGCGTAACTCATTGAAGGAGTCCTGTGCCTCTTCATTCCATATGAATCCTTTTTTTGGATCCTTTGATAAATGGAATAATGGCTTGGCTATTTGGGCAAAGTCCCAAATAAATCTTTTAATAGATTGATAATCTCAGCAACTTATTCCAGCAATCTCATTTCGTCCTGATTGGCAGATTTCCCAGTATTGACCTTGTAAATCACGACTCTTGTGCATCCTGCATCATAGTCATTATTGGGTGAATACTCTCCGATATTCTTAACAATTCAAGCACCTCTTCTTGCTGGCCATCCTTCAGATTAGCGAGTTGCTCCTGATCAACTGATAGGTTGATGATTTTGGCTACCCCGGCCAATAATTTCATCTCCTCAAGAGTGGAATTTCCTCCATCCAGCCATCAGGATTTCTTGTCACTTCTTAAGTCTGAAACTCATAGACCATAAAAATCAATATTTTCTATGTTTTATATTTAATTTTGTATTTTTCTTTTTCAATGGGACTTGCAACCTATAAAAAGGCTCAGAGGTGCTTCTTTCCCCCTTCATCCAAACTGAGTCCTGGGTACTTAAACCTACCAGTTATCATGGTTCAAAATCTTATCCTCTTAAGATTTAACCAACCATTTGTTCAGTGGTCCTCTTCTAGGACTTGACCAAAATCTCAGGACATAACCAGTTAATGGTTCAGAGGTCCGCTGGGAACATTGCAACTATTTTCTTTTAGGCTCAATCCTTTTGATTAGTATTGACCTTTCTCACTATATGACCAGCAGTGCTGTCTCTTCACGTATAGGCTATACTTGCCGACTTTTGAAATTCTCTTGAATATTAGGCCTTTAATCCCGACTGATTATTTGTCCAACAGGTCCTAATTTCATCTCTTATTTTGGCAACTGATGCTTTGGATCCTCATATCTCATTAGCCAACAATTTTGTCCGATTGTCTAGATCATATTTCTCCTGAAAACGATTTCCAGCCTTTGTGGCTATTCTTAATTACACAGGTCGTTCTGGCCTCATTAGCTTCATCCAATTTCTCCTGAATTGATGAACTCGTCTCTAGAAACTTCTGACCATTGGTTGAGTGTTATTAAGTCAAATGATTTCATCCACTCTCTTGGATCAATCATTTCCTATTTTGACTTCATCTCTTTATTGGTATGGCACTCCAATTCTCTGGATTGATTGATTGCTAATTCATCCAATGCTACATCTAAAAAACTCAAACTTCAGGACTATTTAAAGCGGACCCAATTTCAACCTGAATTGATCCTGCTTTTCCTTAGGACTATTTCCAGTGGGCCCAATTCCAACCTAAGTCAGCCCTGCTGATACTCTTCATCTCAAGTAGATGTCCAGTGGAATTGATTTCCTTGAAGCACTAGATAGTTCCATATCTCAGCTGCAAGTCCTTTTCCCTGAAAATGAGTATCTTCAATTGGCTTCACTCAGAGCTCCGCTGCTGAGCTGGGTGAACGCCACTGAACGTGATCTTCTTCAAGTTCTATCTTCATTACTTCCTTGAGTAACTTATTTCCAAAATTGGAAGCATCTTCATAGAACATCATTTTCTATATTCTTTAACTCAACTACCCCTGTAGTGAGCACCAAATTGTAAAATTTACTCTTTGGTTGATTATCGGCGAGCAACCCAGTAACCCTTTTTACTGCACAGGTTCAGTTTCCTCATGCACTTCGTCGCATTGTATAGAATGTGCTATTAATTGATAAAAGTATGGAGACTATTAACCATAGTTGAGATTGAACTATATTTCGGCCCAACGCTTGGCCAGTATTCCCAATTAAAAACTTGTAAAGTTGTACTCATAGGGATTTGTTCTTTATACTCTTGTCCACCCAATCTCTGCTGAGATACCCCGGTGACAGTCTCTCTCAGCCCAACACACAGTCAGCAGTTAACCCTGAATGTGGCTCCTTTATCTCTAGATCCCCACTCAGATCTTTACTCTTCTCTCTAAGAGTCTTCCAATTATTTCACTCTGCAATAATATCCTTGAGACAGAACAACACAAAAGAAGCTGATAGTCTAACTATACACCGAAGTGATAATATTACTGTAACCTAAACTCTGTAAAGTTACTTTTTTATAGTAAATCCTAGGGAATTATATAGTGGGGAATTTGGCTGTCTAACCCTTGGTTGACACCTCTTCAATAAACTGGCAGCCATTGCCATTGAATCACCCATCCTTGTCTCAGCAGCAATGGTATTCCTCATCCTGGCTAGGATTCTGTCATTGGACATCCTCAAGACCTCAAATGGAAAGAGTCAGAAAATGTGCCTCTAACGTTTTCCTCTCGATCCCAGTGAACCAACCATATTTGGCTAGCGACCTGCTTAGGTAATGGGACTTATTACCCATTATGGTAGGTCACTCAACAATTAATCAATTTGCTAGTTGCAGGTGGCATCACTCGCCTCGCAACTTGCTATGCATTTCCAATCAGTCATTGATGAAACTTGACTGATCCCAACTGGTACACCTAATAGTTAATCGCTATCAGATGCCCCTATTTTGTCAGCAATTCCACCCAATGCAATCTCAAGTATTCATCCACTCTGATCCCCAATGGATACAACCAGGCGACTATCCAAAATCCCTCAAATGTAGTTTCTCCAAAACTTGGGCCAACCGATTTCTGATTCACTTTGCCTTAGGGAATTTTCCCCTGGCGATACCAGGTAATCTAGCAGGCTTGGAATATGGGCAAAAGTTTCAATACCAACTCCGACTCATGGGCCAGCACCTGAGCTACCATCTGCGAATTTGTTGATAAGATTGACCAGCTTCAAAATATCTGCGCAGTCATGGACAGCTCTCTGAAATGACTCATGCTCAGGATCACCCAGATCGCCTAGGCGTTGCAGATAATGAAGCTTCTGAAAACACTGAAGTTACAAGGGCACTTACTAATCTTCAAAATGTAACTTTTAGCCTATATTAAGACCCCAATGTTAGTCACAATCATAAAGATAAATTCAAGTTAGAATCATTACATGGTAGTTTAAACTGGACTGAGAGTAATCACTAACAAAGCACCTGCCAAATGGTTGGCAAGTAATACACAATTTGACAGAACTGTGAAACTTGTGTAGTGAGCACTAGGAGACAGCACATTCAGGTGAGTTAGTTATAACTCAGTAAAGCTAAGGTCATGACTTTATAGCTTATGAAAGTTCTGGGGACAAGGAACACTTTTTTCTGGTAAGATCCCCTAAATACAAACCACAATACCCGCACATCTGGAAATTCAGGCCCACACAGCATGTCAGAATCAGAGGTAATACCACTTGCACTACAGTCACATAGCCTGATAGAGGAGATGACTTTTTAGCTTCAGCCTACTTTTGCCCTTCAAGAAGGATGTATTTATACTTGGATCTTTCTAATGGTTTGAATTTTCCGTAGAAGAAGCGCTGGGCTATCACAAGGAGATATATTTAATATCTACCCTCAATGTAAAGAAGTGCAGATCAGGTCATCTAATACTTTAGGGATGACCCAGTTTCCCCCTGGAAGTCAAATATAATGTTCTGAGGATTTTTGGAGTGACAGAAAGGATGGAAAAAGTAAGCCAACTTACTATTATTAGCATATGATGCCACAAAACCATTTTTAAAGATCACTAATTGATTTACTCAAGAAGACCATGTGTTGATAGGGACTAGAGTCTTATCTAAAGCTAATTTAAGTTAGTTATGACATTGTCCATAAGGCTAATCAAGAGCTTTACAACATAATAGTGCTTGTTTATAAAGGAATGTACCTGCAACTGCGATGGCCGATTAATTACAGCATTTTCTGCTACATTCTGGCACCCAAAAAAGGTCAAGAAACTTGATGTTCCTACCAGCACGCTGAGTCATTTCATCAGACCTTTATGTATCTCAAATAGATTTTCCAATACTGTAAGTTTAGAAATAATCAGGGATATAACATATCACTTGTGTGATGTCACTACTTCGTAAAAAGTTACCATGCACGTGATTTTCTAAAGAAACAAAGAATGACCCGTGGCATAACAAATGACCCATGACCAAGTAAAAGAATGGATGGAGTAAGTAATTGACACTTTTAATCAAATGGCATCTTCAAATATATCCATATCAATGTGACATGCTCTTCATGACAAAACCAGCGCTTCTCCATATGTCTACAATATTATATAGTCACTATCAGATATCAGGATATAGACATGATGGGAAGAATAATGGCTATTTGACTCCCATGACAGAATCTATGCTTATAACTGAAAAGAGGTTAAAAAATTATCTAAATATTATCTCAGAAATTTTGATAGTCAGCACAGCAAATTGACATTAGATAATTCCGTCAGATCAATTTAAGCTTAAGATACCCTATATTAAATCATGTCTAATCAAAATGAAGGATCATTGGAATTTCAGGTGACCAGTACACTAGATGGCACACAAGGCAGTAGTTTAAGATGAATCCACAAAAGCGTAAGAGTCAAGAATCTGTCCAACAATTGACCTAAGGGATATCAAATCTCATCTGACTTGGTACATTCAACATATTTTTGACCTATCAAAAGTATGCTACAAAGGAAATATAACATCTGGAATGCATCGCCTGACCAAGTGCCTCCCATCTATATTTAGCCCTCTATTAATTTTACTAATTCTTTTCCTTCTGGGTTATATTGTTAAGTATGACTACAAAAGCCTTTGTTATATTTTTATTTATATTACGTTGTTAATTCTATATCATGTTTTGGTAATTGGCTTCAATAAGTCACTTTGCTGTACTTACCATAGGATGGATACACTAGCTGACAGGACATAAGTGGTGACTTGACACCCTTTAAAATACATACTTTACTTGGAATGCGTCCTAAATGGATTCAAGTATCGACTGTCAAGATTCTTGGGCATATCGCCATCAAGCTCAAAATGGAAGCTCAACAAGCGGTGCTCACTACATGAGTTCAGCCAACGCTTAGTGATACCTGTACCTAATTGATTACATCTTGGAAGATAACTCAATTGATAATGTCATTCTTGGTTGCACAACAGAAAGGATGAAGAAGATGGTTAAATGGGAAGTTCACCCATCATCACATCTTTAGGAATTAAAAAACCTATGATGATTCCCAAACCTCATCGTCTAACATGAAATTCCAATAAAGGTGTTCAAGACTTACTTTATGGAGTCATTTACCCAGGAGAAAGAGCCAGCCACAAAAGGGCATCCACCGTGGACAGGACTCTCATGAACCTTTATGATTCCTCTGCTCTCTCAGAGAGCTATGGATCCAGTGCTACTCTATCTGACTATATCAAGCAACTTTGTACACTATACACTCTATCATATCATGCATTTACTAGGAGTTCATAACGAGGAAAATCATCATCATATCAGTACCCAAGGGGCCTTATGGGTGGCCTATGAACAGGTATATAATTTAGCATCACAAAGTATAGGTATTATCTGCTATTTTATGAAGCAACCGTTCTTATATCATTCAACTCCATAACCAAATGTGGACTATTAATTACAGTTTTTATCAAAAATGTGGAGGAAGCTGTGAAGCTCTTCTAAAGGTCATCTTGGAGTTATACAAAAGTACCAAAATATTATTTGACGCCTTCTCCCAAGAGCTCTGAAAATCAAAATATTGAATACCATGACGAAAGGGCGGCTCAAGCTTCTACTAATCGCCATCAGGAGGAAGAACATATTACTCTCCTCAAGTTCCAGCTAGAATTAGACCCACAACGATTGATGAGCCAAAGAACCATTGAACCTCTGAGACTTCATCAGATATATAAAAAATATTATTTTAAGAGTGGCCATGTTGAGCAGGTTCTGGCATCCCGTGTGAATCAAGCGTCTACTCTTTCATTACTGAGCGACTCAACAACTTGGAGAGTGACATGAGAGGAAAATCACCCAGTCAAGAAGATTTTAATCAAGTCTGCCGTCACCTCAACAAAGCTGAGCAACACTGGAATAATTTTAGAGAGGAACTGAAAGCAAATATTGACAAACCCCATCAGAGCACTGAATGCAAAGAGATGAAGAAGGGCTTGAATCGGCGCTTTAGAGTATTAGAGGATGAGAACAAGCTTTCACAAACTTACAACCTATCCACTCGGTAACAAAATTATGATTTGGACATCCACATTAAGAACTTGGAGAATGATAAAGTCATTTTTGAAAGAAGAATTAATCTGCAGATGTTACACCAAGGCTTACCCTAGAGATAATGGAGTAAAATCTCAATCCTCTACAGGATAAAATATGTTAACTCACACATCAGGTTGAGTAGAGTGACACACGTACCAAAATTAAAAATCTGAAGCTCCTGGAGTAAATGTCATTAGATGGAGGCCATTACCTTTAGATCTAACTTCAATGATAAGTTTACACCTGTCAAAGGGAGAATCACATCTTTTCTCTACGTCTATGAAGCTGCAATGGAAGGTGAAACCAATCATTAAAAGGGTAAGCATATTTTATCTTGTTTAAGCCATATGTCTCATAAGGTTATTATGACTCATGGGTGACCCGCATACCTGGAGAGAAGTGAAGGAAGCGCTCATCAAAAAATTCAGTCCAAGGAAAGACCGAGTATGAAGAAACATGCCTTCATGAGAATCGCAGTATACCAAAATGACACCCTTGCCAAAGTTTTCCTGATCGTTTCTATATTAAGACACAAACGCTGTTAACCTTAAAGATACTTATTTTGGACGAAGCCATAGCCGTCTTCAAAACTGGTTTACATACTAACCCCAACTTAGCCATCCACGTCACATCTGTCAAACGAAGCTTCAATGCTGTCTTAGACATTAAGGAACCCCTGTTTGATGTGGTAGATATACACAATCCAGAGGCCTCCTGAAAGGCCTCCATGAAACCCAGGGTGTATACCGTGGAGGAAGCAAAGACTAAGAAGGAGGATAATCCAAGGTGTACCTACTTCAAGAAAAACAAACATACTGAGGATATGTCTTTAAGTTAAACAATGTCCTTGATGAGCAATGAAAAGGAGGGTCTTCTTAGGTTCAGGTGCTTCTAAGACTTACCATCCCAAAGTAATGAAATCAAAACATTGCCAATTGATAATATTCATTGCATTGGGAGTGAATCTAATGCCAAATTTGAGCGGGGGTTATGAGAACACAGGATATTATACTTTAGGTTCACCTGCTGAGCTTGACATTATGGACCTCTTGAATGACGAAAATATTAACGACGCCCAGGTTCCCAAGTGCACATACTCAGTCAGGTTTATTAAGGTGCTGAATATTTGATACATCCAATGATGCTGACAAATACCTTACCCTGTTGATCCAACCTATCTCTAGTGTGAACAGTCTACTGGATATCAAGAAAGTTTATCCCAAGAATCCCCAAAAGCTCAATGCAACGTTCCGCCTTAAAGCGGTTTTAGCCCTACAACCAAAGTTTGGAGGACCATTAAAGTGGAAGTGGTAAATCAAAATGTCTAAGCCACGGTTATCTTGGATATGGGATCACCTATCAACGTTGTTTCATTCTGATTAATCAAGAAGATCAATCTCGCCCCTGAACTTGAATACACTCAAGAGTATAGCATCACTGGTCCTAACAATACTAAGGAGATTGGTGCATATTCATCTCTTATAATCTGAGTTGAAAAGTTAGTTTTCTCATCTTCAGGGGTTGCCCTGGACAATAGCCAGTATTATATACTTATTGGGTAGCATCTTATGATTGAACACAAAGAGTCATTAATCTGAGAGAAGGATATTCATCACTCTCAAACTATGAAGTTCCACTTATATATCAATTTTTTGGGGGGAAGGTTGATCATGAGACGGACACTTCTAATATTTAAACTAACAAGCACTAATATAAGCTAGAGGCTTCTCAGAGAAGCTAACGCTGTCTCCTGTTGCCAGAGGGAACGCCAAATAAAGGAAGGGGGTATTGTGAGTAAAGGCTTACGCCACTATTGAGCATGTATGAATGAAAGGGTCTGAAGTGATGAACCAAACCAGAAACCAGGATGAGACCAGCTGACATTGATGGGATGGTAGATACCAAACAAGCATGCTTGAAAGTGGTTCATAAGGTGCGACTGGAATTGGCGTACAGCTTCCTGTAGGGTGGGAGTAGAGCTTGCAATGGCATCAAAGACAACCGTGTGGATAGTTCACATTGCAATTTGCTACCACTAAGTTTCAGAGAGAAGGTTGTATAGGAGAATTAAGGACAAGGCGAAGATGTCCTTAAATAGGCTGAAGGGCTGCGCTTGATCCTTGCAAAAGAGATGTTGAACCTCACGTCAGATCGCTTTTGATGGAAGGCACTCTTCCAGGCGGTGGACCAAGGTCCCATATTGGTCACACACAACACATGAGGAGTGTGATGCGTTGGATCGCTTGTCATTATGGTATACCTGTTCCAGCAGCACCACACATGGGAACAAACATGAGGCTGCAAAAGATGGCGATGGGCATACTCTAAGATGGCTTTCTGGGTTTCTAGGTAGTAGAGGATGTACAACATGTCCAGATAATCCACTCTGGCCATGATAGGGGCCCTCTTGGTATCAAACTGTTCAGAACGGCTTGTCCTTGTACTTCCTTTGTGAAGCAGATAGTAGGGCGACCCCTCTGGGTGGTGTGCCCACTGATGCGAATTCTCCAATCAGCGCTCTGCATAATGAGGTGAATTCGTTTGAAGTGGGGCCACATCCATGTGATCCCGCAGCAGAGGGATTTGAGGCAAGATATTTTAACAGAGAATGGGGGCGGGTAGGATTGCTGAGGCCCAGGGAGCAGGAAAAATTAGAGCGGGCTGCGTGTGACCAGCGTTGAACTTGGAATGTGGGGTTGGTGGCTGCAGAGATCCAGGTGCCAAGTAATTTTGGCGGCATGGGCCTCGAGTTGAGCAGGCCCATACCACCACGATAGTGAGGGCAAAACAAGACATCCAGGCTCACTAGCGGTGGGTAGCCTAACCAAAGCCATCCATCCAGTAGGGCGTATAAAGAGGTGAAGAAAGATGGGGAAAAGGCGATACTATGGGCCACAAACCAAACTTTAGGTAGGAACATAGTTTTGGCCAGCATAACCCTGCCTGATAGGGAAGTTTGGTGGGCTCTGAGGGAAGCGATGCGTTTTGTGACATTGTCCAGGATATAGTGCTCCATCACCAATAAGGCATATCCTCCCACCTCCAGCCACACACCCAAATGGCGTACTGGACCAGCAGTGGGTCTTGGCATGAAAGGGAACATAAGCGGGGCGGTATGGGGTAGGTGGGGCATGTGAGCCCGTGAGCTAGCTGCTGAAGCAGGAAGGAAACGGGGTGCTGGTGACCAGTGGGCTTGGAACTGACTAAGGAGAATGATTTCAGTTTTGGAGGCGTTAAGTGCAGCGTTACTTACCCTGGAGTAAACTTGGATATTAGCCTCAAGCGCACGTGTATCTTGGTTATTAGACACCCCAACCACACAATTATCAGCAAACGCCAACATCTTAACTAGTGCTTGGCCTTGTACACGGACACCATTAAGGTGGGCATTCACATTGCGTAAAAGTAGGTCAAGACTGAAGTTATAGAAGAGTGGGCTCAAAAGGTCCCCTTGGCAGAGGCCCCTTTGAGGGCGAACTACATCAGTGAGAAACTTAGGGCCACGCACAGCCATTGTGGCGGATTCCATAAGCAACATCACCCAATTAATGAACCGATGGGGAGGTGGAACTTGTGGAAGCAGGATTTGAGGTAATCCCAGTTGACTCAATCATAAGCCTTCTGTTGGTCTAAAAAACAAGTGCCCCAGTAACCGTGGATTCGCAGACGTTAGCTACAGTGTGTATGTTGTACCATATAGACCGCTTGGGAATAAAAACCAAATTGCTCAGAGAAAATGAGTTCAGAGGCAACTTCCCCTAGACGGTTGGCCATAATTTTAGTAAATAATTTAGTATCAGTGTTGGTAAGCAAAATGGGGCTCCAGTTGGCCAAGTCCAGATTATTCTCTTTTTATACAGCGTTATTGTAAAAGCCTCCTGGACCCCAGGAAGAAGGCTCATTTCCAATAAACACTATTTCATTGAGGCAAGCAACAAAGAGTAAAAGAGTTAAAATATTTCTTATAGAACTCATAAGGAATCCCATCTGGACCTGGGCATTTCCTGTACGGTGCACTGCGAAAGGCATACCAGATCCCATCCTGAGAAAGTAAATTCATCAACTCTGGATAATGTGAAATGGTGCAGATATGTGAACTTGCAAAAAATTTCATCAACTTTGCTTGGTTCAACTGGTTCAGAGCGATATAATTTGGAGTAATAATTTTGAACTTTAATTGCCACTTCAGCTGGAGTATCTGTGATAGAGTAATCCAGCTGCCACACCTATGTGCAGGCCAAGCTCTGTCATGGTGCAAAAAATTTACAGAAAAAATAGGCGGAGCATGTGTCACCCGCCATTATGTTTTTTGCCTTATACTGTACAAAAACGTGATATTTGTGTTGCCTTACCAGTGCATTAAGGTGAGTGGACACTTCTACCCACTTATGTCCCCAAGCCAGGCTGTAGCCTGCTGCAGGGACGTTAGACTCCAGGTGGTCCACCTCTGCAAGTGTGCGCCTGATGACTGCTGATGCAGCCTTAGAGCGATGCAATGAGAGGTGGCGTGCCTGATGGATGGTATTCACTTTGAAGGTTGACCAGGTAAGTGGTTCTGCACAAAACAGAATGGCAAACTCTGGTGCTGAAGTTTTATTGTCTTCCCATGAGGAAAGCCTGAGTGACATGATCTCAGCTGGACGAAGTCTGAATCATTGTAGCGTCTGAGCTGCTGAGTGACAAAGAGAAGAAAAATGACACCAACCTGTGGTCAGAGAAACGATTTTTGTCATCATAAAGTTTGAAACCTGAGACCAAAAGTTTAACAGGGCAGTAATAAGGTCAATGCGGGACATTGACCTCATCTGACCATTGTGCACATGAGGATGAGACATTTTGGGGAGCAGCGGTGCATGCTTAGGTAGGGTATCAAAAAGCCCCAAAGTGGCTTTTAGAACGCAGAGTTCTATGTGCCCCTGAAGGGGGGCAGCTGAAGGCCAGCGGTTTTGGTGGCCAGGTTGGCCCAGAAGTTCATATCACCCACCACAAACAAGTCAGGGGGAAGCGGGAGGGAATTAACAGCTGAGAAGAATTCCCAGTGAGCCCACGCACAGGTCAGGGCATAAATATTAACAATAGTGTGCACTCCGTCATCACACAAAAAGGACACTAAAAGCACATGGCCATCGAGGTACAAATAATTAGAAATAAATTAAAATTATGGGTCGCATTTATAAGCACCCCACAGTGTGGCAACCAAAAAGAGAAGGAGGGGAGGAGAATGGGTGCCCATGTTTCATCTGCACCATGTGGACAGTGGGTTCCTGAATGGCCAGGATGTCCACAGATAAATTATTTTTTAAAAAACTCAGTTTCCTAGCTCAGGATGGCGAGGCCTTGAGTCCAGCAATGTTCAACGTCCCTATTGTGAAGGCTCCCCCCATCACACCTTAGGTGCTATGGGAAGGGCTCCCTCGGCCTTCTTTTGCCGCTTTCTCAGCAGCAGTATTATCCAGCATGTTGTACACGTTTTTTTCTTTATACCTGGGCTTAATGGACTCTGGCAAATTGGATTTAGTTGTGGTTTTAATGTTCTTTTTTGCTGATTTTGTTTGAACTTTCACATTGCTGTGCTCCTGCAGTGCATTATCACAGGTCAACAATAATTTTGGAGGGAAATGGGTGGTAGAATTGGTTTTGATCAAGGCTTGGTAACACTGCTCGGGTAAATCTGACTCACCCATTAGGTCATCAGGTTGGTTGGCCCAATCTGCTTGGTGGATGGATTCATGAGCCGCTTCAGCAGCAAATGACTCAATGCCATCCTGGGTCTGGGCAGGTGGGATCACAGATGCGGCTATGGATGCTGCCTTGGCCGCTGCTCTTCAGGCCTGCTGGCCTTCTTGCGCTCCTTCATGGACACAGGTTTGACCTGAATGTAGCACCCCTGCGCGCCCCATGGGAAGGCGGCGTCATTGTCTATAGCTGGTTCATAATGGGTGTCTTCACTGCCCATTGCATTAGGTAGGATTTCGTTTTGTGTAATGCTCTCCTTGGTGGGGCAGGTGTGGGCCTTGTAGCCAAAAGCATGAAAAAGGTGCAGATAGGGGGTCGCAATCCGCTGTGACATGGACCAGGTTGGATTCCTACCATCAATGAACACAACTGGAGTGTGGGGGATTTTGGTCAAATCTTCTGAAATAACTGCAGATGGGATAATAACAGCAATTGCTTTGCCCATGCACAGGTCTAGCATGAGCGTAAAGCGCTGCATTTTGAAGGAATAAATTTCTCCATATGCCTTAAGCCCTTACTTGAGGTGGAGCTCCAACATTGTGCGCTATATCGTTGTGGGGAGAAAGTCAAAGAATGCAAAAATTTGGTTTGACTTGGTCCACCAAGTGCGCTTTGTAAAAACCACCCGTTGACCATCCAGGAGGTCTACCACCACACACACCTGTGCAGCTTCATCCGCTGCATTTTTATTTTTAAACCTGATATTTAACCAACTGTGGGTCATGGAGTGCGGTGCTACATAAACTGCAGCTGGGAAATTGTTGTGCACATCACAGAACTTTTCCCAAAGCGCCGTTTGATTGATATCCTGGAATACTCAAACCCTGTGCTTCACTGACGACAGGGGCTGGGAATGTGGAGTATTGATGAACTGGTTACACTTCTCCTGCCAAACTTTAATCTCTGGGGGTAATACTAACTGCCAGTTTTTTGTTTTTATCTAGACCTCCGTTGTCATTGGGGCGTTTATGAATTTTGGACGGTGCAGAGCTCAATCCTGTGCCCTTAACTTTGATAGCCTAACTGCTACCCGACATTGGGTGCACACTAATCTCCTCAAAGAGATTATTAAACTTACCTAGTATAATCAAATTTGTTGCAATTAGTGATTGCAGCGAGAGAGAAAAGTTTTAAGTTCCCATTATATATGATAATAAAAAACTCCAGCAATAAGGATTCATGTCTGGCTGAGTACCCTTTTTCCACTTTAATTTGCAATATTCTACCTCTGAAAGAAATTTTAAAAATAACTGATTACGTAGATTCAGCAGAAGGCATACCATTATGCCAATAAGGAGGTAAAAATCAACCCAGGAGAAAAAAAGATGGTTTATACCAATATAACTCTGAGTATACCCCACAACTGCCTGCTACATACTACTGGTGTCGATAGAGTAAATAGGTTTTAGCCATTGGTTTTACAAGGAGTCTACAATTCAACTTGTTAGAAGCCTATTGAACTAATACTTTGAAACATAAATAACCATGATATCCTAGTCAAGAAAATCAAGGAATTGGGAAAGGTCAATAAATTCTCATTGCTGAAATTGACAAGGTACATTTTATTGGTACTCACCTTGATTTTAGCCTACCACCAATAGTATTAATTTTTGCTATCCCTCAAGTACGCATATTTGATAAGTTATTTCAGGAGCAACTTGAGAAAGTGTATCAACTACTTAAAGACTATCAATATGTTTTCTGCTCTTTCTGCTCAGCATAACTTTATGAGCAATTTTTACAGTTAATAAAAGTAAAGCCTAATCGCTCACTGTAGTTTCGCTCCAATGTCATCTTATTCCCTTCTAGCTTCCTCAGTTTGGGGCAGCGGCGAAACCCCCTGCCATTTTCCGTCCAACAGGAAAACGCGCTTGGACTGGCTCACCCATTCACACCAAACCCCTGGGACAATTCGTTCCTCCCAAGGATCTTGACGCCTACCTCGCTTGAACCCATGTGGTGCCCTGCTGCCCCCTGGTGCTCCCCTGGATCAACATGCAATTTTGGCCTTATGGTCAAATATGGGAAACTATTCCCATAAAACGACCAAGCCATTATCAAAATGGCTCAGGTGGTGATGCATACCACCTGTTTTATCGACTTCTGCCCCTATAAGGGTTATTTTAATCTCAGAATCACCTGTGAAGCTGATGCTGCCACTGCAGCAACGGTGCTTCTGGTCTTCCAGGATACATCTCTTACAACAACATGGACCCAGCTCCCAGAGGACACCACCTTGGTAGTTCAGTTTGCTGGTTTGCCTACCCACCTTCCCCCTGAGGTGCTTTACCAGGAGCTGATGTAAGGTTTGGCAGCTTATGGCTTCACCCCATCTTGCAATTCGTGGTCCCAAATGGGGCCACAAGCCTTGCTGGGCCTTGTGCATATTCCACTATCAGCCCTAAAATGAATAAAATTGCCTCATTAATTCCCCTCGTGCTGCTCTCCATTCTTCCCCCAACCATCCAATCTGGGCCCGTATTGAAGGCGGACGGGCAATTTATCCATCCTGTTTCATTTTAGACCACTCAAAACGCAAGTGCCCATATCTAGCAGCTTCTGATGGCGCTGAGAATTTGTCTGACGGCCATCAATCCGCTGCGCACCCTGCGCCAAAACTGGCATTTGGTACAATCCTACCTCCCCTCCCCAAAGCCTGTTGCTGCAGCTGCACCTGCAGCCACCAATCAGCATCCACCTTGCCCCAGTGCCACGCATGAATCTTACAATCAAGTGCAGTATTGAGCCCCATTCTGATCCCATGCAACGTCCAACAAATTAACCAATCCTCAACCATACACCAATTAGCTAATTCAATTTTGTCAGAACCCATGGGAGTCCTTGGATGAAATTGATGAATCAGGTAATATCATTAAAGAACTATCGCTGCAAGTTGACTGGTTCTGTAATGCAAAATGTGATGCAGAATTCCCCCCTCATTTTATGCTCTGAAGCCAAAGATGAACCATTCCACAGAAACCACCAACTTGCAGTAGAAGCAGCCGCCACACCAGATTGCCTTCCCCCCGCAAAGCTGCTGCTAAATCAGTGGCAGCGCTCACAGGAGGAATTCCACCTCCTGTTATCCCCAAAAATCTTAGTCCAAAAAGTAAGATTAATGTAAAACAACTACACAAAAATGTCACCAATGCTATCCAGAACGTGGTAACTGTAGCACGGAACCCAAAAGCTAAGATTATCTGAATCAACATTGCAACGTTAGTTAAATTACCAGTCGCCCACATTAAAGCCGAAAAAGCTTTAGCTGAATATATTACTACCATTTTTATGGCTGGAAATTACTTGGAAGTACCAATCATCAGTGATATTGAACCACATACCGCCAATGCCCTGACGCCCTTAATATCTGCCTTGACATGCACCCTACTCTGGGAAGAGATAGCTGCTGCTAAAGATGGGCCCCCTAATCCCCTTTCCCCTTCCTCCATGGACGGATAAGCAGTTTCCACTGCCCACCTGGTTAGTTGTTTTGTTTGGTGTGATTCAATTAATTGCTCATTTGTGCGTTTTGTTTAAATCAATTAGTTACACTTATTATTTTAGTTTAAGTTTTAGTTCGGTAATGTACATCCCCTGGTCAGCTTACCTCAGTTAAATAAAACTATCAACATGTTTTTTTATGTCATATTTCTACTTTGGTCACATGAAATACTGGACATAGTATTGATGTTGGAGATTCAACACCTATCCTATTGAAGCCATATAGGAAGTTTAAGGTATAGGAAGAATACATGAAAACTGAGCTCAAGTAACTACTATATGCTGGCTTACTTGTACCCTCCCAAAGTCCATGATCATCCCTACTGTTACTTATAAAAAAAGAATTGTGGTCACAGAATAGTGATAGGACAGGAAGCTAAATAGCCTCACTAAGAAGGACAGCAATATGATTCCATGATTTGATGATGCTATGGCCGACCCTCCAGCTTAAATTACTTCTCTGTGATAGACCTCATCAGTGGCTTTCAGTAGATGGATATGTCACCAGAGGACCAAGAAATATGCGCCTTGATATGCAAAGAAGGATTATTTCAACGCACCCAGTTCCTCAGGGATTAAGCAGTGCTCCCACCATATTTAAACAGGAGATTGATCATATCATGCAGATCTCAAATTAAGCTGTGTGATCATATACCTAGATGACATAACATTGTTCTTGTAAACTTCATTGATACGCTGGACCACCTCAAGTCAGTTTTTAATGGCTATGAGAAAGTCATATTAAACTAAAGCCTCAAAAGTTTACCTTTTTCCAACTGGAACTAGATTTCAAGGACATGACATATTGTGGGAAGGAATTCAACCATTGCATAGTAAAGGTGAAGCAATCTTCAAGATGCCTAAGCTGAAGAGCTTCTGTGATTTACAGGTAATCTTAGGAATAATGGAATATTACCATCAATTTATTCCTAATTTTGCTCAACTCGCCAAACCTCATGTCCATTTGCTTGCCAAAAACACTCCTTTTGTGTGGGGAGTAGAGCCAAGAACTGCATTCATGACCATAAAGATATGTTGAAGAGAAAACTGATTCTAAGGCATCTGGACTATGGGAAGCTAATTCCTGTTTACAAAAGCCTCTGACTTAGCTGTAGGCGCCATCCTCTCTCAATTGGATGGTGAAGGCATTATAACCGGTGTCTTATCACAGCAAAACGCTCTCCAAAGATGAGCGAAATTACAGCATCACAGAGAAAGTGTGTCTAGCTGTTCTCTTGGTTGTAAAACATTTCCAGCCATACATGTACAGTACAAGCTTTACAGTTGTTAAAGACCTCGTTTCTATAAGGTTATAAAATATGAAGAATACAGAAAGATAATATCCTGATTGGTTCTCAAACTTCAGCACTATGATACAAACTTTATCCATCAAGCTGGAACAAAGCACATGAACGTAAATGGACTGGCCAGATTACCCATACTACAATTAACAATAGCAAAGATGAACGGTTACATGATCTCATCATGAAGTTAGACTTTTGAGGACGAAGATGAACCAGTTAAAAAAGTTGTTGAAACAACAGAATGTATAACTAAAATTCCTGACAAATTGTATATCATAAAACTGGAATTGACGACTAGCTTTGTTGGAATTCTGGCAATAATTTTTCCAACAGGTGCTTTAGCCCAGAATTTCAACAGCTTAGTTGTTGCAGGAGAGGTAATACTCTCTACTGCTTTATTAATATTTTGGGGGGAACTTAAAACCACATTCAGATATAAGTTTTGATAGTAAAGAATAGATAAACTTATAAAAGTAAGGCTTAGTAAAACAAGCGATACTTTATTCTTTCACACCTCCTAGTGCTTAAACACTTGTAGGCTAATTTTGGGTTAGGCGAGAACTCATAATAAGCAGGGTTAAACTCAAATTAGTTAAATAGCATTTTAACCTATCAGAACGCTTAAAATTCTTTTCACCTTGTGATAAGGCTTATTATTAGATATCAAGTTCAGAGGAGGAAGGACGTATCTATAAGGTAGCGTTTTAATATTTTTCCTCTAATCAGCTACCTTGATTATTTTCCCCACTTGGAGCATTCCTGAAATCTATTAAAAGGGGTAGT
The DNA here is from genome assembly GCA_022478985.1 of Massospora cicadina. Classification (NCBI taxonomy): domain Eukaryota; kingdom Fungi; phylum Entomophthoromycota; class Entomophthoromycetes; order Entomophthorales; family Entomophthoraceae; genus Massospora; species Massospora cicadina. The sequence continues at coordinate 246,601 of JAKSZP010015781.1, forward strand.
AGGGCAGTAGGTGAGAGTACTAATTTCACATTAAGGATTTGGAAGACATCCAGGGGGGTTGGCTACTCCATGCAGGGGTACAGAGGAGCTGAACCAACATCAGGCTAGATGTTTGGCCGAAAATTAGGAGTAGAAAGATTACTCTGAACAGTCCTATTCTGCTGAAAATTAGGTGGAAGTCTAAAGTTAATTTTATATACTCGGCTCTACTCTCCACATGGACATCCTTACTAAATAGTCAAACCTTCAATTGCCTGACAACCTTACTTGTGACCTTTTATAGGTGCCTGTGATAATGAAAGCCCACAATAATTTAGGACTTGGGTGATACAGAAAATCTTACAAATGGATCAAGGTTAAACTATTGGAAAAGAATACTGGACTCTGTTGTAAAATTATAGATTCTTGCATAACTTGTAAAAAATAAACTCTTCATAAGGCCAATTACAAGTATCAGCTAATGAACCCTCAGCAGCCATTTATTATACAAGCAGTATATATGTCATAGGTTTACTACCTGAATCTACAGGAGGAAATCGATTCATCCTTGTAGGGATCAATCATTTTACAAAGTGGGTTGAAGTAATCGCCATTCCGTACAGACTGCCAAGGCTACTACTAACTTTTTATGCCAAAATATAATTACTAGGCACAGTTGCACACAGGTTCTGCTATGCAAAGGAGGAAGGATTTACTTTAAGAGTTGTGAGAATCTTAGCTATGAGCATGAACCTAAACAACTATTTTTATTGCCTTACAATCCATCAACTAATGGGAATGTAGAAAGAGAAAATAGAGCGTTAGTTTTAATACTATGCAAGATGGCCACTACTGATCCGTTACACTGGAACAAATATCTACCAAGTGCATAGATGGCTTACAGAATCAGTCTATATTGTATCATGAAAATGTCACCACTAAAGGCCATATACAGAAGAAAACCTGGCACCCTATCTCTATTAGCTCAAAAGTTACCGGTGATAATCTTAAAGAGCCTAGAAAGTGCTAAGAAGAATAGCTTAGAAGATTATACAACTTCAATCAGAGGCAATGACAAATCTATACAGTATGTTACAAAAGAACGTCAAGTAGCAAATGCATTCTGCCAACCTTTACCCACTTTTGAGATTTTGGATTTAGTCTTATACTATCCCAATAATATAGTACCCCGAGGAATAAAATTGTATTCCAATTGGGATGGGCCATATACGATAGCCTACAAACGTGGGGTTGAATACTTAATTATTTCTTTAAAAACTGGAGTCACAATCAACTGTGAACATAGCTGATTCCTATATTATTACTCCTTTTTCAATATTCTTGATGTGGGTGATGACAGATATCATGATATTGGAAATGATGGGAAAAATTTTGAGCGATTGACTCCCACGTTAGAATTGACACCTATACCCTAAAACGGGAATTAGTAAATCATATTAGTCATACAGAATTGATAATCAGTAAGGCCAAATTGATGAAAAGAAAACTTCATTGGACCCTTATAATCTCAAAATACTCTGAGATGAATTACTGCATATTGTAATGAAGGATCATCAAAAAGTCAGGAGAGCTGTACACTAGGTGGCACATGAGGCAGTACTTTTAAGATGTAACCACAGAAAGGGTAAGGTACAATAATGTGCCCAACAATCAACCTAAGTAATACCAAGTATCATCCAGCTTGGTAAATTCAACAACTTTACTCCCTATCATAAATATGCTACAAAGGCATTGTAAAATTTGGATGCATCACCTGACCAAGAGTCTCCCTTCAGTATTCTTCTCTCCATTAGTTTTATTAACCTTTTCTTATATAGTTTGATATTGTATAATTAAACTTATAAAAAACCCTATTCTATAATAAAATAAAATTGCATCATACGATTATACCTCTTTTTTGGTACTTTACTTAATATGCTTTTGCCATACTTAGCATAGGATTGATACTCTAGATGATGGGACCTAAGCGTGATTTGGCACCCTCAAATATAGATAATATGCTTTTAATATGTCTTAACCTGCTTCAAGTATTGACTTTCAGGGCTTCTTGGGAACATCACCATTAAGCCAAAAATTGGAAGCCCAACATGAATATAGCTCCTTACGATTTCTGCTAGTGTGTGGTGAGCTTATAGAGCAATGGATCAAAGTGCTCACTCAACAATCATTAGAGCCATAACGCTGATAGCAGTGGGTTTCATTAGTTTTAAAGGAAAAATTTGAAATTGTATAAACTATAAGCATCCATGGAGAGCAACTGGGAAAAGCATTATTTTATTGAAAGAAGCTCAGATTGTAAAATGAACTAACAACAGACCCTAGGAAGGGCTATTGCATTTATAACTGGGGGAGGGGAGGGTAATGGAGGGTGGCTTGAAACTGACCTGGATTTAACCCTCTTTTTGTCAGTCACAATTGGTTGATTCAGGAAGAGAAGCATGCTTTAGAGGGGGTTCTTGATAAATTTGTATAAACTCAAAAAAACTTTAATAGCAAATATCTTAGATCTTCAGCATAGTCACTTTGATAGACCAAAAATTAAGCGGATTTACCAAATTAAATGTTTGGCATATTCCACTTTATGATAAATTGAATCTGCCAATCAATTTATATAAGAAAACTTCTTAGGTTGAACTTTTGACTCAATTCAATAATCCATTACCCAACCCCTTTTATTTGGGGACCTAAACCATTTTTTTATCTGATAAGGATTTTAAAAAATTTCTATGCTAATATTCTGGTTCCAAAGTGTCTTTTCGATGAAAGACTGAAGGTGAGATGAGTCTGGGGGCATGTTAGTGGCCCCTGATCTGAGATATCTTCCTAGAGAACCTCTTAATCTTTTCCACAATTGAAGAAGTAGAGAAGGGGTGTACAGTAGGGTGTCCTTGTGAGCCAAAGCAGTAACCCACCACTCATCAACAACATTGGCCAAATCAACAAGTTTATAATAAAAGCTCAACTGGTGTTTTTGGACCCTCTTGGGTCTATAAGGGAATTTTTTGTGATCTATCCCAAAAGAGTGGGTTTCTAGACTTAAATTATACTCTCCTTTTTTTAAAAAAAAGATTCTCCCACCTGGTACATGAACTATGCATAGTTCTTATGTCTTGACGAGGGTTTAACAATATTAATGACAGCAATTTTTTTAGAGGATAGGGGGTCTCAGTATAAGATGCATAAGACTCTGCCACTATCTCCTTACAATTAGTACAGACCTATGTGCCTACCCGACTATTTTCATAGTCTGGGTAGCCTTTTCATGTTGAAAGATACTACATAGACCTATGGGCTTTCCTTAAGGCCAGTATCGCCTCAACATTCGCTGTTGAGACTCACCCACAATGATAGGTTCTGTGTTGGTGGGCTGCTCCCCTTTAAAGGGAAATGGTTGAGAAATTGGAACATATAATGTTGCTTCCAGTGTGCAGAAGCTTGATGCGGAATGACCTATTACTTAACCTATTTTTCACCTCAAAATACCCAAGTGCTTACTAGCTAACATCTATGTGGGGACCTTCCTATTTAAGTGGCGGGTATCCAGAATAAAAAGAGAGCCTACTGCGATATTATGCTTTAGAAGACGCTTCTGATTAGAAAACCTTTTTAATATTGAATGGATCTTGACAAATGTTCCTAAAAGAGTTTTTGGGTGTCCCAAATATGTGTGATGTAGTCTTCCAGTGAAATAACTATTAAGGTTAATTGTGGCACAATTTTGAGGAGGCGTTATAACCCATGGTTGCAACAAATAGGATATACCCAGTGGAATAGTGTAGCCTTCAAAGAAGACTAATTGCTCCTAAGGGAGAGCAATGTCCTAGATTTCCTGGTTAGCTGAAAATAACACTGCAATAAATGCTCTAAGACCTAGTTGACACTCTCTGTTTGCCCATCGCATTGTGAGTGATATGCTGTAGAACGCAGGTTTGATGGTAAAGAGTTTTAGTAAAACATCTCATAATCAGGCCATAAATTGAGGGCCATGATACTCACAATCTCTTTTGGAATATTAAATATGCAGTTTAAGCGGCAATGAATAGAGATGCTATCTCTGACACTGTAATAGTTATGTGGCATGGGATTACAGGGTTAAATTGTTGAATTTAATTACAACCACCATCATAAGAAGTAAACAAGGTGGGTCGACCTTGGGACAAATATACCACGCCAATTTCTTTAGTCTGTTCTGGTTTAAACCTGTATTAATCAAAACCTGACCTAGAGTAGAGAAGGACTCATATCGCTATGTAATTACTCCTCTACAATCACCTTCATAGAACCCAATACTTTTGACAAGGGAAGTTTCACTTTAAAATCCACTGAGACTGATGTACAGGGACTTTCTGTTTGTTCCAGTAGGTGAAGAACACCCTTATCCCCTGATTGATCATATTTATATCAAGCACAGATGACACCTCTCAGTAAAAACCTGGAATGTCCTTAGAAAATCCAGCCTGAGTATATGTCCTCTTGTTAAGTTCAGCACACTTTTGTCAATCCTAGTTGCGTTACTGCGGGTGGAACGTGTTGATCTTCAATAACATTTAAGCGTAGGACAGGTGGAGCCCAAATCCTGTTTTGAAACAAACTACTCCAATCTTTAATGCATACAGGGGCGCTTGAAGGTCATAGTCTCCAGGTGTTCCACTAATTCTACTCCTTCAGGGCAAAATAATTCATCTGCTAAGACTCATGCAAGCATGGGCGTATTTGGGTCAGATCAGCATAAGATACGGTGACTTATGCCAAGGCAAAGATTTTGGAGGGGGCACAACTGTGGTAAGCTCATACAGGGCCTTATCTAGACCTGGAGCCGATTCCAGGTTGCGGCTCAACATGTCAGGAAAAACGTTCAGTATGCTTTATAACCTCATACTCAAAAAACTACAAAAATCTCAGTAGGTAGATGCCTATGAATGGGCTAGCTTTTGTGGCTTGCAATAGTACAATAGAGGTCTATGATCATTATGTACAGTGATTTCATGTTGCGCCCCTGGTTGAGGAAACTCCAGTAGTTAAGTTACCAAGCTACTTCTGCCAGTTCTTTATAGTAAATATCCAGTGCCTGTCCCATAGAGATGAATTTCTAAGGAATTATGACACAATATGCTCTTTCCCCATGTGCTCTTGCAATAACACTGCTCTCAAGGAAAATGAAAAATCAATAAAAGACACAATGAAGGGCTTTAATGTTTCAGCGTGACGCAAAAAAGGTTCAGTCAGGAAAACTTCCTTGATTGCCTTAAAAGACTGGTAATATTTTTCGACCGTTTGATGGGAAATTTTTCCTGTTAATGAGTAAGGGCGCTGCCAGCCGAGCGAGGGCTAGTATAACTTCTTACAAAAAACACATTACCAAGGAAGCCTTGAGCTGTTTTTGAGTTTTGGGGGTGTCCAAGACTGGATGGACTTAAACTTAAATGGAGGGTAGCATATTCATCTTTAAGGACTATAGCCCCCAAAAAGTTACTTGCTCCTTAAAGAACACGCAATTGGAAGGCTTTACAAAGAGAACCACCTCGTGAAGGGCTGCCACCACGGCCTCCAATTCTTTTCATGACGTTCATGAGTTGAGGAGTGGATTAATATGTTGTCAATATAGGCGAAAGCACATGTAAACTTGAGAACACCAAGGACGTCTCAATCAGGCTCAGGAACGTAGCTAGGGAGTTCTTTAACCCAAATTGAAACACCTTAAATTGAAAAAGGTTTCACGACTAGATAAAAGGGCTGTGAGCCAACCCTGTCCAGCTTTGACCCTTACCTGGCTAAAGTCATTGATTATGTCAAGCTTTGATAAAATTGAGCTTTTGTAATGTCCTAGGAGATGATTATTACCAGTGGAAGGGAATGTGGGTCTGGAACCATTACATTATTACTTGATCATAGCAACACAGGGCCATAGGGTCACATCAGCCTTCTGGGCGAAGACTACTGGTGAGGCAAATGAAAAGAACTTTTTGGTAATCCATCCCTTTTCTAGCATGTCATCTAACCATATGACCAGCGCTTTGTCTTCCTCTTAACTGTGCGGATACAAAGGACAGTTAGTTTAACAATATGTACTATCAGCTGGAAGAATAAATCATATACAGAACGGGGTGGGAGTTGTGTTGCTAGACTCATGTTGAAAAGGTCCTTTTATATGATCATGAAGTTGGGAACTTCCTGGGAAAGATTCATAGTGGATGAATCAGTGGGAAGGATTAATCCAAGTGAGGCTTATGGGATAAGAGTTCCAATAAATAGGAATTCCCCACTGTGCCTACTATTGAAAAAGACAGGGAGTTAAAATCAAAGCTAATGTTTACCTTCTGGCGATGCCACCATCTTACACTCATGATTAAGGGGCACAATAGATCTGGCACTGCCAAATGTTGGCCACAAAAGCTGAAATTTAATATTAAGAACTGCGCTGGACGCTAAAAATTATGGCAATTCAATAGCTTACTAGGACACGCCTAGTATAGAAGGGTTTATCTCAGTGTCCAGGTCTAATGTGTTAGCGGTTTTTAGATCCATGAATTTGCCTTCTGCTCCTGTGTCTAAAAGCGCTTGTACTGTAACCTCACGCACCCCTACTCTGAAGGTAATAGGAAACATGAAGTAAGCTTACTTTTCTTTATTGTTCACAGAAAGTGAAAGGGCAGCAGAAGGAGGTTCAGGGCATATAATAAGGAGAGGCTATTAATAGCCTATGGATTATACTGTGTATCATCCAAGAGGCTATTTATGAAGTCCTCCTCGTCAGAAGTCATGCTGGGATCAGAAGGATAAAAGACTATGTCATCCTCCTTTTCACTTGTGGGGAGAAAAGGCCCGGGTTCAACATATAAGAGCAAACTACATGGTTTTGAGAATTGGATGGTGTTGGCAAGGCAGTAAGAGAACTTAAATTCTTGTATGGAATTAATTTTCTTGCTCATGCCGCGAGAGCTCCCAGCTGATCTATCTAAATGGTCGCTAAATTTGTACTCCCTAGTCCTAGAGCTATAACCAGATCCTCTTTTGCTGGAGGAAGAAATGGGTCAACAAACGGCATCCCATTAATCTTTAGGAGGCCTTAACGGCAAGTAAGTACCACTGCACTTACAGGTGAACGTTTCCCAGAACCATTATTCCTTGAAGGGATAGGGGTGATGTTTTCAGCAGAACTGAACTTGCTTGAGGAAGCGATGAAGCTTTATTAGATGGTATAACTGCCACTGAGGTAATGTTTCTCTAGAAAAATCTTTCCCCAATTGAATATGCTAGGAAGGAAGCTGCATTCATTGATATTGGGGTGGGTATCTCTTGAAGTATTGCTGGATGCAATTGTATCCAAGGCAGTACTAAAATCCATCACTGCAATATCAGTGGAGATAACAACAAAAGGAACTAACGCCGCAAAAGCCTCTGAAAGAGATGATAGGTCAGAGGCATCTGATATAGTGTAAAGAGAAGAAAAATACAATAATCCCTTAATTCAGGTGCTTGTACTGCCATATACTAGATTCAATAATAATGTTTCCTCAAACAGGTTGCAAAAAGAAACACTTCTCTCAGCCAACCGTGATCTTCTCCTTCTAGTACACTAGGAGGGTCACACTTCTTTGTGCGTCAATGTGAGCAGGAGTTTGAAAAGCCATCAGCTGCATAGTGCACCAGGACACCACATGGCATCTAGGACCAGTTATGCTATTTCTTGAGAGGATTTGAATGAATCCTTACTACGCCAAGCTTAATGAAGAAGTGGCATGGATTGCCGAAAATTGTGGTCATTGCCTCGTGTCAACATAAGATGTTTACAGGTCTGGGTGAGTGAGACAAGGGGCCAATAAGTGAAGACCAGGTCATAGAGAGAATATAAGCTCATTGTAATTTGAGGAACAATTGCTTCGCTGATATGAGGAGACAATCAGAAAATACTGAGATTACTGGTCAGTTTATTATGTCATGGATTCTGCTAATTAGAGATAAACCGGGATTCTAGTCTGGGTGTGTTACAACCCAATGAAAAACCAAAAATGCCAGTGGAAAGCAGTCCTAATGACTTGTAAGATTGATACTCTAGGATTCCTGAGAAAGTAGTAAAAGTTTAAAACATACAAAGGACCATAACAAATTAAATGGCTTTAAAGGAGGCAACCTCTGGTCTTTATGGGGCAACCAAAATGGTAGAGTCATGTAGGACGACCACTACTCCTGGTTTTTCAGTTAATTGCCTTTGATAGTTTTCCAATATACTCTGACTTTCTTCATACTGTTGATGATATAGTCACACTTGGAGTAATGCTTTGCAATTATGATTAACATTTGCAAGTCAAATCAAATTATTTAACTTGGTTACAAGGTGAGCTTGTTGATCATTCTCAGTTGTTGGAGTGTATCAAACTACTGCGAAGAGTCATCAAAGGTGTCATAGCAACGGATCAGGTTGGTTACAAAAAGGATTAGATGGCCCCTAAGAAATGGATGTATCAAATGACCAGAAACTGGGATCTCTTTTTGGGTTGAGCAGACAGGAGCTTATTGCTCATTTTTGGCTCACCAAAATTGGCAGGTTGAAAGCTTCTTGTTACCTGGCTTGAAGTAAACCTTTAGCGGGTTGGTGGAAAACTCTGGTGGTTAATGATGTCCTTTGTTAGCGATGAGTTGGATTTACTTTTACTGGCCAGAGAGCACCGATCCAGTAGTGGGTCAGTGGTAAAATCTTCCAGATTAGAATGACCTTCTGATATGGCATATTAGGGAGGTAAATTGGAATCATAATTTCTTGAAGCTTCTTCTAGAGTGCAGCAAGCTGATGGATAATGGATTGGACTGCCCGCTTAACGATCATTGGAGCTAGAATTCTGTTAGCAGCGTGCTTCACCAGATTAAAGAGAAAATATTGGAATTGGATAAATTGGCAGCATACATATAGAGTAATTTAGAAAAGCAGGTTATATAAAAAGAACAAAAAATTGGGAATGAGATAATGACAGATCCTAAGAGGGGTTGTTGTCTTTATACTTGGGGCAGGGGATGGGGATGGAGGGTGGCTTGGAACTAACCTGGCTTTAGCCCTCTTTTTGTCAGTTTCCATTGGTTGAATAAGGAAGAGAAGCATGGTTTAGAGGAGGTTATTGATAAATTTGCATAAAATAAAAAAAGCTTTGATAGTGGATATCTCAGTTCAACCGCGGATTTGCTTTGATAGACATAACATGAGTATATTCACCCATATTGAACGTATAACATATGTTGCTTCATTGGAAAGAATATCCAAAACTCAGTTTATATTAATAACTCCCAGGGTTATACTAATTACAAAATTGATAATATGTGACCCATACACTTGTATTTGGTAAATTTAAACCATTTTTTGGTAAGGATTTCCAGAGTTTCAAAGCTATAATTCTTGGTTCCAGAGTAGTTGGGCGATAACAGACTGGGGGTAGTATTAGTCTGGGGGCCATGCCGGAGGCCCATGATCTACGATACTTCCTACAGAACCTCTTAATCCTTTTCACAAGGGAAAAAGTAGAGAAGGGGTGTACAGTAGGGGATCCTTGGGGGCCAGAGAATTGACTCACCGCTCATCAACAACATAGGCCAAATCGTTCAGTTATACTAAAGGCCCCACTGGTGACTAAACCCTGATTGCGCCTGTAAGGGAACTTTTTGCGGACTAGCCCAAGAGGTTGGATAGCTAGACTCAAAGCCTCCTAGCCCCAGAACGATAATGTCCTGCTTTTTAGGTACAATCAACAGGGAGTAAATTATGTATATGTTTACAAAGAGTATAATAGGCATAATGAGACCCTTTTTTGGAAAGTACATTAAAAGGATGAGGAATGGCACGTGACAATTATGGAATGGTTGGGGGTTGAATGGTGGGCAGATAGCAACACACATTGACAATTATCTGCTTGCATTCAATTTAACTATTACAAACAAAAAAGGATGAAATGTTAAATTCATAAATCAAGTCAACAACCTAACAACAGGTAGCCATCATCAGGTATCTAATTCTACTCATGAAGGCTAAACTGCCAAAAAAACTCAAGTACTTCGAATCCAGAGGGACCAAAAAGGAGTACTAAAGCGAATGTGCTTATATAAGCTTTCAAATAATTAAAAAGCTCATTGATTACCCCAAGGACACTTATTGAAGAATATGTGTTGGAATTTGAGGTGAAGAATGATACAAAATCCCTAATCCCAAATTGAGGTTCAATAAGTTGACTTATAAGCCCTTGAAGTCAAAACCTGTCCTTTAAAGCACCAGTGAGGACTTCAATCATGAAGCATCACGCGCTCATGAATTGATGTAGATGACTTATGGCAATGTACCCTCAATCCATGAACCTCAAAAGGCATGGATTATATCTTTTCAGTCACAAGAATGATGAATAATAATGAGGGCCTTAAACAGGCGAGTAATCTGGAAGGAAGTAAAGGATCCTAATTATACAGTGGCCATGGAGGTCCCTAGGCACCACAGCCCCACAACCCTATAATACTAACCTTTTTAACTCAATAAGGTAGTCTATTTCGCCCCATCTTTTCATCTTTATTAACCTCCCCGCTACTTTACAGCTTAGAGCCCATTTTTGAAATTTGACTGCAGTTAAGTGAATTGTTACGCTAAGATAAGCGTGCTCAATACAGGAGGCTCTGAGCTGTCCAAGAGATCTCATCTATCAAAAATTGAGAGTATTAGCAATCAAGGAAACCAACCTGCCAATTTATGAAGAAGCGCAACTCAATGGTTTAATACCTCTCAGTACAAAGTACCTCCCCTACAGCATGAAAGATTAGAGCTTTGTGCCACCATCCATTTTAACTTACCATCTGTTGACCATGATCAGTATCAACTCTAATATGAGAACCTCAATGAGATTATTCAGTAGCTATTTAACAGCATCTATTCCGTGATAGGCTGATCCAGTCACTCCAGTGCCTCTTCAGTGCCTTCCATAATGCGAGATTTATACACCTCAGCCCTACTACCCTCGGGAGAACTGGATTTGGGTACTGAGAGATATCTCTGAAGCTTCATCCACCCAGCTATAAATCACGTACTAAAAATAGTTGAGTTGTGTCATCATGAAGTCGCGTGACAACTAGGGCTTACTTAAACCCTAAACTGAAATATTGACAAAGCTATATTGTGGCCTCTCCATTTCACAACAATTGGGAAGCAAATTTTATTAAACGTTAATTAATTAATGAGGCTTGAAATCAACTTGCAATGCTAGATAGTGGATATGGGTTACCTTGAGAACTTGCTTCGTCAAAATGTGCAGCTCCTCAAGTAAACCTGTAGCCAATGTTCAACCAGATTGAGGACCTTGTGCAGACTCTAGCAGCACTACCTGATGTTAGCCTCCTGAAATATCGCCTCCAGGTGTGAAGGTCTTGAAGTGCCCAGGGGACTAGAAGGTCTGGAAGGCCATGAAGGTCCAGAGGGGTCAAAGATCCCGTGGACCTCAATGACCTTCTGGCCCTGTGGTGCCTACTCCTGATGATCCTAATGACTCCTGGAAACAAGACGTTCTAGCAGCGCTCATCGCCTTATGGGATCAATTATGCAATGTGGCTCAAGGATACAAGATCTGAGTAGATGGTTTCCATCTCAATTTCAGGGTCTTACTTGATGCCTTGTTGGATAAGATGTATAATTTCAGCGCATTTGCCAAGATCACTGACAACTGCATCACCCATCCCAAACAAACCTGTCAAGAGTTCAAAGTTCGCTTTAGTAGTTTTTTGAAACAAGGCTCCTCCATAGTGCCAAAATTCAATACCTGAAGGAGCAAGTTACCTATAAATCCTCCATTACCTGCCTAAACCAAAATTTGTTTTTTGATCCAGAAGGATCTGGAAGGACTATGTTATAATTTTGGCGATATATGTAATATACACCGAGAAGGTTGCATAGGGTAGAAGACCACTGAGCATGGACAGATGATATGAAGATAATCGTCCATAAAACAACTTAATAAACTTTATAAAATTTGGAGCTATGCCCCAACGACACCTCTTTATTTAACATTTATCTTACAGCAGATACTCTATGCTCCACTCTCTCTTCTCTACTAACAATCCTCCTTCTTCAATAATATCATCTCGCCTATATATCAGTGACTTTGGTCAATAACGCTCTTTTGGCTTAGACTATTCAGTACTTCCATATTCTCATTGGCTCCAACAGAGTATACTGTTCTTAAATTCCCTATCGCTTTAGTTTGAGGCGTTCTACTAAATATTCATCATATGGTAACATATCTTTAACACCTTATTTGGAGGCGATCTAATAATTCTACTTCCTGGCCCAATATCGCCTCATCCCAAGGCGCTTAATATTTGTACGCTGTAAATCATGGTCGGCGGATTCTAGCCAATCCGTCATGGCTATTTAGGGCTTATCATCCAGTCATATCAGGATCTCAACAGACTTAAAAGACAATTGGATCAACATGCCCTTACAACTGTGAGGAAAACAATATTTCTGAGTCTGCACCACTTTCTGCTGTCAATGCTCTTTCCACCCAAGTTTGAATTTAAGCCTATTTTCAAGGAGAAATTCACCACCAGGAAGGAAAGTATTGCCTCCTTCTGGTATACTTATGGGAGCTCAATGGAGGATGCTACCAACTGTCATAAGGTTATTCACATCCACTCCTACCTGGATATTACCACCCAGGAAATCATGATTCTCCATTTAAAGGAATTCTAAACTTGGAAACAAGTCTGTAAAACCTTAAGTTAAGAGTTTGGAAGCAACCAAATCTCTGCAAATCAGAAGCAGGCGTTCATGGGCATTCGCTTGAACAAAGGTAAAGTCCTGTAAGGTTTTCCAGCCGATTCTATGCCAAAGCACCACCCTTGGTAACCACTAATCATATTGCATTGGACGACGCCATAACTTCAGTCATCTCCACAATGGGAGCTTATACTGAGGTCCAAAACGCAAATGATTGGGCAGAAGAACAGTTCCCTATATCTGGGAAATTAAGGAAGCATTTAATGAAATTTGTGCATCTACCTCTGCATCCTAAGTCCTCTGCATCCACCTTTCCCAGATGTCCTCAATTTTACACAGTCAATAACCATAAAACCCCCAGACCTCAACGCTCATACTGCAATGGATTCCATCATAGCGACAAGACTTGTTGAAAGAGACTCGCCAAGGCGGCGGGAAAAGGCAGTATTCATGAAGGATGAGGCGCTTAATGCTGACATCCATGTTCCGCCTCAAGAATCTTTAGAGACCTCTAATGAGTCTAATGTTGTCATACCAGAAGACAATACAGTACCCGTTGATAATAAAAAACCTGGATACTGCTTCCTCTTCTTCTGAAACATATCCTATGTTCCTCACTCTACCCCTCAGTTCATGAGCTTAGCTACACAAGTTGATGTTTGAGTTTATAAAATCCCTGTCCACGCCATTATTGATAGTGATTCCCCTGTGAATGTCGTTAATCTAAATTAATGAAGCGCATCAAAACTGCTCCTGACTTGCCACATTACTTGGAATATGGCATGGCTGGGCCACAATGTACTTGATCCATTGGGGCCTATTCCTCGCTACCCATCTGCTTTAGCAATCTAATTGACTAACCCAGCTGTTGCATTAGACAACCTGAATTACAACTTCTCCTTTAGACTCATTTCCTCAAGGACTATTCCGCCGTCGTGCACTATGATTAAGGATTTTTATCCCTATTGGGACACCGGGTCCCATTGGTTTTTTTAAATCCCTTGTAATACCATTACAGAAGACAAATCTGGGATTTCCTGTTGGAAAGCGAAAGCTGGATCAACTGGCTCAGATATCATGTAAGGGGTTCATATATGCATATACCCCCTCCTGCTTTATATGGCCAAGAAGGCATGCAAATTTATTTGCTTAAGATGACCACTATACCACCAAAGTCACAGGTCATCATTGAAACCCAGGTTCGTATCAATATTACGTCAGGAAAATTGCTGTAAATACAAGGCATGGATAACTTGCCATCAAGAAGGTCCTGAACTGCCTAGGGAATTTTAGATACTGCCTAAGCTGAATATATATCTTGCTGCTAGCTACCCTTACTGACAAACCTTTGGACAGTAGGGCTTAGTATTCCAGCTGCTTATGATCACCTCCTTATAGTTGAGGTCATCAATCACATCTGTAGCTTTCAAATTAACATGCTTTTAAGATAGAAACACCCCCATAAGTAGCTCTAGTTGACACCTCTATTGGGCAAGAGCTCACTAGTAAACAACAGAGCCAAGTTAGAGATTACTGAAATTTTACTCGGACTTCTTCTCAACCTCTACCTATGATTTTGGAAAATGAAAAGCATGTTACATCACTTTGAGACTAGGAAGATTAACCCATTCAATCCTGTCCCTACCAGAAAAATAAAGTTAAGGAGGCTCAGGTGGCTATTGAGCTCAAGGAACTACTTGGTGCTGGACTATGGATGCCTTTGAGTAGCCCTTTTGCCTCCCCTCTCCTGTTAGTTTAGAAGAAGGACGGCAGTCATCGTGTAGTAATAAGCTATCAAAGACTCGATCCTATTACCAAAAGAATATATTTATCCCTTTTTCACAGATTTTTGAATCTCTCTGCTTGCTTGCTGAGGCACATAATTTTTTGCTATAGGTCTCACTATTGGATATTGGCATGTAGAGATAGCTCCTAATGATCGGTCCAAATGTGAGCTCATAGTCAATGAGGGGTTATTTAAGCCAATGAGGATGCCCCAGGGCCTTTGTAACGCGGTCTCCACCTTCCAACGCTCTATGGATGGGATCACTGGGACTTGAAGCAATCCTGTGTCATCATGTACCTTGATGATATTAATGCTTTCTCATGAACCTTCAACGGCCATGTGTGACATCTTTGGGAAGACTTTTGTTGTCTTAAGAAGGCCACCATAAAGTCAAGCCTTCGAGATGTTCTTTCTTCTAATCTGAATTAAATTTCTCAGACACAAGCTCTCAAAACATGGTATTTAGCCCATCCTGGATTAAGTCTCTGCCATATAGAAGATGTTGCGCCCTCAGAGCCTTAAAAATATTCAAGTATTCCTTGGCATGGTGGGCTATTATTGTCAGTTCTTCCCTTGGTTTGCCTACTTAGCTGATCCCTAGCTACCTTCTACAAAAGAATTTACCTTTCAAGTGGAAGCCTGAACAGGAACAGGCGTTTTATGTGTTGCGACCGCTATTTGCACTAAACATATTTAATTTCATCCACATTTTAGATGAACCTTTTTGCTTTTCACTGATGCTAGTGATGTCACTTTCAGGGCTATCCCAGCTCATCACTATGAAGATCAGGTCAATCACCCAGTGGCTTACTTTAGCAAGTCCATGAGTAAGGAAATAGAATTATAGCATTATGAGTATGAGTGCCTGTGTAAAGAGAGTTTCTATAACTCTCCTGTTTCCAGCGTGGTGGTGCTCAGTGCACAGAGACAACGCATGGAAACTGGCCATTAGAATAAACGTACTATTGCTCAGCAGAGGGGGCTGGAGCAATAAAAACTCAAGCAAAGAATTGCAATAAGTAACCAGGCAAAATCGTTGTAGTGCACACGGAGAGAAGGGGTAAAGGACCCAGGTTGGAGGGTACTGGGCGAACCAACAGTGCACGAGGTGATAATCTTACAGTGTCCAAAATGGCAAGGCTAATGGAGCGTGAGACCTCCTTGAAGAGGTTCACGCACAGGATCATTAGAAAATTCATAAAATAAAACAGTAAAACGGAAAAATTGTTTATTATGAAGTCAACCAACAAGGAATGTTGGTCAGGGAAAACATATTTAAACATTGACAGGAGAATAAGGGGTTTGCATAGTGGGCCCAAGCACTGACCCACCAATAGGCCAACACTACCATCTAAATTGGTCAAATATACTGAAACTGATTCACTCAAAGGATCAATTGAAGTTGGATTTGACCCAAACACGTTGTTTCATAAATGGAACAGGTTTTGAAGTCCCTTTCCTCAACGAACCAAATAAAAACTGTCTGCGTTAATTTGGTCGACTGTCCATTTTAATGCCTGGACTGACGTAAGGGGCTGGGCATTTGGCACCCCACTAGTACCAACCTGGGCATATTTTGCCCAAACCCAGCGTTGGTCTAGGGTATGCCTAAGGTCCAAGAGGCCCTGTAACTTCACCTTCTGGGCATTCTGGCCCCCCAGCTTTATCCTTGCGGTTGGTCCCCAATATGATGTCATATGACAATGACAGACTGGCTGTGTTGTTGGCAATCAAGCATATCAAGCCCTACCTATATGGCACCCATTTCATGGTCATCACTGACCATTCCTCATTCCAGTGGTTGCAGAAGATGAAGGACCAAATAACCAGTTAGCAATATGGCCCAAAGGCTGAAAAACTACGATTTGACTGTTGTTCATCATGCTGGAGTGATTCATCAGAATTCAGATGATCTTTTGAAGATGCCAATACTGCTATCTTGACCCCTGAAGAAGACCAAATGTATGATCTAATTTGTCAGCATGTGTGATGGGAGTTAAACTGCTGAGGTCTAAGCCGATCTCTAAAAGATGGACTGAGACACTCAAATCAAAGAGATAATGCTGTATAAGAATCAACAAGAAATCACTTCCTTAAATACACCCTCCTTCCCAAACTGTTGTTATTATCAAAAGACACTTGACCATGGGACATAGGGCATAAAAGACCCATGAATGGCTAAAGCAAAGATGCTACTGAGATATGATGGTTGAGACCATTCAAGAAGTTCTAGAGGCTTGTATGACTTGTTAATCACAAGATTGGGCTAGTCCCCAGTTTCAACATCCAGTCATGGCTATTTCAAGCCAATTTAATGTCGTCAGCATTGATGTAGTGGGTCCTCTGCCAATGGGTTACATGGCCATAAATATCTTATTACCCATGGACCATTTGACCAATTGGGTTGAAGCAATTTCTGTTACCATTGCCATTGCAAAAGCCACAGCCCTATTCCTTATCTGATTTGTTTTCACTCAGCTTGATGCCCACAAACTTTACTTTCAGACAATGGGCTAAATTTCACCTCACAAGTAGATTAAGAACTAAATTTACTTTTTGGAACTAAAAGAGTTTCACCGCCACCTATAACCCCTCAAGCAATGGGAAGGTAGAATGCGCCAAAAAACACAGATTCCATTTTGCAGAAGATGGCAGACTTTGGCCCAAACGCTGGACCCACTATCTACCCAGTGCCTTGCTCGCTTACAGAATAAGCTACTGTTGAATAATAAAGATGTCCCCCTTTGAAGCTCTATATGGGCATGATCTTTGACTTCTAAGTAGCGTTAAGCCCTTACTTGATACCTCTATGCCTGAGAACTCCAATCTAATCATGAGGGCCATAGCCAATGAAATTGTACAGCTTCAAGCCCTAGCCATGCAAGGCTTTGTCACCGCCACAGAAAAAGGAGACATCCCAATATAATGTCAGCTGACCCCCTTACCTATTTTTAATTGGGTGACCTAGTTCTCTTTATCACTATTGACACAGAGATTGACAAAGTAGCTTGACGTTGTTTGGTCTGGAATCTACAAAGTCATTCACAAGGTAAACTCTGAGTACTCCATTGCTGACATCAATCAGGGACTTTGATAAACTGAGTACATGGCCAATTTTTGCAGCCTTATACCCCCTCTGACAGAGACTTGAGGGGGCGTTGTCAGTATTTAAGATGTGTAATGAGCTAAAATCTATACTTCCAAATTGAGCCTCAATAAGCTGACTTTTAAGCCCCCATAGTCAAAACTTGTCCTTGAAGGCACTAATGAAGATTTTAATCAGGACTCATCCCACGCATGAATTAATGGAGATGCCTTCTAAAATTTCTCCCCATTTCCTGAAACTTGAAAGGCGCGGCTTCCACCATTGTGGTCACAAGGATGACTTAGAGCAATGAGGGATCAACCAGGCGAGTGATCAAGAAGAAATTAAGAGATTCTGATTATAAATGGTCATATAGGTCCCCTAAGCACCACATCCTCACAACCCCATAAATATTGACATTTTTAACATGATAAGGTAGTCTAATTAGCCATCTTTTTTGTCTACATCAACATCTCAACTATCTTACGGCTTTTCCCATTTTATGAACTTAATTTACAGTCAAGATAACTGTTACATCAAATATGAAAATCTACAATTACAGCTAATATTGTTGAACCTTTCCTTTACATATTTTTTCACAAAAATCCCTGGAAAGGCAATAGAGAAAGGATTAAAAAATTTTGTAACAGGACATGGGCATGAAAATGATTGATTAAATTCCATTTATTAGACAACAACAGAAATAGACATTTAAAAGTTTTCTCTCTCATTACAAAAACTTTTGCAACAAATTCAAACTTAAGTCTTTTAAATAGTTTGGTAATCTCACTGAAGAGATAAGTTGGCGCCCAATGTAGGGGAGCAGTTGGGCGAGTAAAATTAAGGGCACAGGTGCTGGCCCCACATAAGCCAAATTTCATAAACACTACAGTGAGTCCGGCGGAATAGATAAATTTAATAATAAAAAAATGGTGGTTAAAATTTCCCTTGAAAGTTTAGCATGGCAAAACGCTGCAACCAGTTCATCAATATGTCACATTCCCAACCACTTTCGTCGGTAGAACATGGGTTGTATGTTTTCCTGGATATTCAGCAAATGGCGCTTTGGGAGAAGTTTTGTGGAGATGTACACACATTTCCCAAACGCGGTGTACATTACACCCCACTCCATGCCACGTGGTTGGCTAGATCTGGTCTTTAAAACAAAAGAAGCGGTGGACAAAGCCGCAAAGGTGTGCATAGTATTAGACCTCCTGGAGGGTCAGTGGGTAGTCAAAACAAAGCACACCTGATAAACTAAGTCGAACCAAATTTTTGTGACCCTCAACTTCCTACCCATAAAGGTCCAACGCACTGTGCTCAAGCACCACCTGAAGGCTGGGCTCGCCATTTACAGAGAGATACAATCCTTCAAAATGCAGCGCTATACACTGATGCCAAACCTGTGCACAGGTAGAGCGATTGCAGTTCTCACCCTTTCCACCGGGATAGTTGAAGATTTGACCCAAATCCCACATCTCTTACATCATAATCAATGGGCAGAATACCCATCCTTTTCAGGTCACCGTGGATAGCGCGCATCCCATCTGCACGTTCTGTCACGTTTTTGGCCACAAGGCCCACACCTGCCCTATCAAAGAGGGCGATACTCATCAATATATTATATCAGATGCAATGTGTGGAGCGGACGCCCAATATGAACTGGCATTAGACACAGCAAAGCCTTCCCATGGGGAGTGCAAGGCTTTTAAATTCTTGTAAAGCCAGAATCTCCACAAGAACGGAAGAAGGCCAAACAGGCCCACAAGGCGGCGGCCAAGGAGGCGGCCAAAACCGCGTCCACCATCCTGCCAGCCCAACTCCAGGAGGACATTGAGACTTTCATGGCAGAAGCAGCTCGCGAATCTCTCAACCAATCAAATTGGGATGCCCAAGCCGATTGGTCCGCCCAAGCTGAAATTCTGATGGATGAATTGGTTTCACCTGACCAACACACCCAAGCATTGATTGGATCCAACTCGCTCACTGGTGATCTGGCTAAAATTCCACCTCCAAGCAATGGTGCACCGCAAATGCACACTCTGCAAAAAAGCTCATCCCACAGTGGGGAAAAAAGCAAAGGCAAAGGCCAAAGCGAACCCCACTGTTAAAGCTAACCATTCTGAAGTATACTCTGTAGCATTGCATACCTGAGGCGCCAACAAGCGCCGCGAAGAAAATGAGAAGGCTGAAGGGCTTAAATGCCCTTCCCCTACACCTAAGGTGTGATGGGGGAGCCTTTACTTTAGGGACGATGAACATCACTGGTTTAAGGCCTCGCTGTCCCAGGCTAGTAAACTGAGTTTTTTACAAAATAATTAGCCCGTGGACATCCTGGCCATCCAGGAAACCCACTGTCCATGCGGTGCTGAGGACTCATGGAAAAACATGCTCCTCCCTTCCCTATCACTTTGGTCTGTGCACTGTGTGGTGCTTGTTCATGTGAACAATAATTTTAAATTTATTTGTCAAATTCATACCTAGATGGCCGCATCCTTGTTGTCAACTTTTCATGGGATGATGAGGTGCATGCTATCGCTAACATTTATGCCCCAACCTGTGCAAAAAAACGTTGGGATTTTTTTCTTGGCAGTCCATTCCCTTTTGCTACCCACTGACCTGTTCATTGTCAGAGACATGAACTGCTGGATGAACCCATCCACAGACTGCTGGCCCTCATCAACTACACCCCCACAGGGGCACGTTGCACTTCGCATTCTCAGGGCCAACCTAAGGCTATTTGATACCTTGCTGCGCCATGCTCCGCTACTAAATAACATGTCACGCCCCCACATAACGGCCTGTTGAGGTCCATGGCCCACATTGACCTTATTTTCACGCCGCAAAAATTTTATCCTCAAATTTCCCACTTTGCCATGACTAAAATCGATTTCTCTGACCACAGGATGGTATCAATTTCCTTCCGCTTATCCAACACATCAGCCCAGGCACCATATTGGTGCAAACTTCATTCTGCCAAAATTGCATTGCCAAGATTTTCCTCATAAATGGAATCCATGACCTTGGCTCCGGAGTTTGTCGCACTGTTTTGTGCAGATCCAATTTCTACCTGATCAACCTTCAAGATGAGCACAGACCACCAGGCTCACCACCTCTCCGCCCACCGCTCACAGGTCGCATTGGCAATTAATTTGAGAACACTGGCATAGTTGGACCACCTGGAGTCCAACGTCCCCACTGCAGGCTACAGCCAGACTTGAGGTCATAAGTGGGCATAAGTGGACGCCCGCCTCAAAGCACTGGTGAGACAACACAATCCTTGGGTTTTTGTTCAGTATAAAGCTAAACTTGATACAGCAGGCGACACATGCTCCACTTACTTTTTTTGAAAATTCTTCACACCGCGCTAGAGTTTGGCCTGCACAAAAATGCGAAGGCCAGACCACTCCGTTGTGGATATGCTGGCTGATGTGGCAATTGAAATACAAAACTATTACTATAAACTATATCAATCTGATCCTATTCCGCTGGCTGAAATGGCAAATTTTCTCGAAAGCATGCACATATGCACCATTTTCTGATTCCTGGAGTTGATAATTTTGATTACTCAGGACGAACTATGGTCTGCTGTCTGCGGTGCACCATATAGGAATTGCCCAGGTCCAAACGGCATCCCCTATGAGTTTTATAAGAAGTATTTCAATGATTTATCCTCCTTGCTGCTTGCCTCTATTAACCAATGCCTTCTGGAAACGCGCCTCCTACCTGGAGGGCATGAGGCCTTCAAAATCATATTATACAAAAAAGGGGATAAGCTGGACTTGGCCAACAGGCGCCCCATTTCTCTAACTAACACAGACACATAAGATTTTTTACTAAAATCATGGCTAACCGTCTAGGGGTTGCTGCCTCTGCTCTCATCTCCCATAATAATTTGGTTTCATACCCAAAAGGTCAATTTGGGACAATATACACACCGTAGCCAACGTCTGTCAGTCCACGGCTTTGAGCACTTGTATTTTTAGACCAGCAGAAGGCCTATGATAGAGTCAGCTGGGAATACCTCAGAGCCTGCCTCCACAAGTTCCGCCTCCTCCCTCGCTTCATAAATAGGGTGATTTTGCTAATAAAGTCTGCCACAATGACTGTGCGTGGCCCTGGCTTTCTCACGGATGTTGTCCGCCCTAAAAGGGGACTGCGCCAAGGGGACCCGCTTAGCTCACTAATGTATAACTTCGCCTTGACCCACTTCTTCAAAATGTGAATGCCCGCCTTACTGGGGTCCATGTGCATGGCCAACCCCTGTCAAGATGTTGGCGTTTGCTGATGATTGTGTGGTTGGGGTGTCTAACAATCATGATGCACGCGCGCTTGAAGAAACTATCCAGGTTTACTCCAGGGTAAGTATTGCTGCAATCAACGCCCCCAAAACCAAAATTGTTCTCCTTGGTCGGTATCAAGCCCGCTGGGCCCCAGCGCCCCATTTTCTTCCTGCTTCATCAACTTGCTCACGAGATTGCTTGCCCTGCCCACCCCACACCGCCCCACTTGTGCTCCCCTTTGTGCCAAGCCCCACCGTTGGCCCTGTCCGCCATTTTGGGGTGTGGCTAGAGGCAGGAGAGTACGCCTCATTGGTGATGGAAAACCATATTCTAGACAACGTAATTTAACTCATAGCTTCCCTCAGAGCCCATAAGACCTCTCTTACAGGCAGGGTAGTGCTAGCCAACTCTATTCTCCTCTTTAAAGTTTGGTTTGGGGACCACGCCTTCGCTTTTTCCATATATTTCTTTAAGTCACTATACGCCTTTCTGTAAGGATGGCTTTTGTTGGGCCGCCCACCACCGGTGCACCTGTATGTCATGTTTGGCCCTCGCCATAGTGGTGGTATGGGCCTGATCAACTTTTAGTCCCATGATGCCAAAATACTTGGCACCTGGATCGCTGCCGTTACCAACCCTATGATCTCTGCCCAGCACTGGTCCCGCATGGCCTGCTCCAATTTCTCCCACGCCATGGGCCTCTCCAATCCTTCCCACCCCCACTCTCTGATAAAGTACCTGGCCTCACATCCTTCTGCAGCGGGCCCACATGGGACGTCACCCCACTTCAAAAGGATCCTCCTCTCCATGCGAAGCGCTGAGTGGAGAATTCGCATCTGTTGGCACACCACTCAGAGGGGGCGTCCCTCTCCTAGGTTCACCCAGAAAGTACAAGTTCTTCCCATTCTGAAAGGAGTGATACCCGTGCGCTCCCCTACCATGGCCATGGTGGACTACCTGGACATGATGGACATCCCCTACCCCCTTGATACCCAGAAAGCCATTTGGAAGTATGCCCACCACCCTCTTCTACAGTCGCATATCTGTTCCCATGTGTGGCGCTGCTTGAGATGGGTATACTGTACTGCCAAACGCTCTAAAACTTTGCACTCATCCTGTGTCATATGTGGCCAGTACAGAATGCTGGTTCACCGCCTGGAAAAGTGCCCTCCATCTAAAGTGATATGGCATGAGGTGCAACGTCTGCTTCGCCAGGATCAGGCACAGCCTTACAGCCGGTCTAAGGACATGTTTGCTTTATCCATGGCCTCCCCTCTTCCGCCCTCCCTCCATGCCTTGGTGGTAATAATTGCTATGTGGACTATCCACACGGTTGTCTTGGGTGATATTAGGCTCCACCCCCACCCTCACAGAAGCTGTACACAGGTTCTGATCACACTTAGTGGACCACTTTCAATGTGGATGTTTGGTTACCTCCTACTACGTCGCCGCCAGTTGGTCTCATCCTGTTTCCCAGTATGGTTCATTATCTCAGACCCCTTCCTTCACACGTGATCAATGGTGGTGCATACCCCTGCACACGTGCCCCCCTCCCTACCTTGGCGTTCCCAATGGCAACAGGAGATAGCATTAGCTTCTCTGGGGTGCCCTCCTCTAGCTAAAGTTTCGTTTTCTTTGTATCTTATCAGAAGTGTCTGTCCCCTGGTCAGCCTTCCCTGTAATAAATTTAAAAAACAGAAATAGATATTCACTACATACATAGTGGCCTAGTAAATAAGGGACTTTCTATACCTAAAGATCCCAATTAATAAAATAATCTGTTTTTTTCTTATAGCTTGTTTCATCAAGTCAAGCACTTCATCACGACCTACACTAGTATATCAGTATTACCCGCCTCCAAACTCGCCAAACTATAAAATGAATTTTGTTCATAAAACAATGAGCCCCATAAGTTAGCTCGTTAATACTCTAAATGTTTTGCGTTATATTAAACACTAAAATATTTCTTGAATAGTTTTACTTATTAAGATTATCAATTACTGAGTATGAAGAAATATAAAATAACATCATGGCTCTTCTTAAAGGCTAATGGAATGAAACAAGCCTGTAGTGTACAAATTTAAATCTGTGTAAGGCTTTCCAGTGCTTTCTACTCTCTGTATTACAATAAGCCCCTACTCAAATTTCCTAGCTCTTTTTATGTTAGGAGATTCAACCCTGGTGTATAGAATCCCTCAACTACACAGCCAAAAATGCAGATTTTATATAATCAAGTATTTCACATCGCTCCCACATTCCCATTTTTCCTCTTAGTTCAAAATCATGAATCCCTTTTATTTTTAGTAGCCAATGTAAGATCAATTAATTATTGTAATTTAATTTCTGGCCCTCACTTACAACTCACTCTTTTCCCATTTACTTGATATAGTCTCTGATTTTAATATTTTTGCCATCAATTGAGCGCCAGACTTCTGAGGGTGAATGGCGTCACAATTTAAGGCGCATGTCAAAAACAGCTGCACCATATGTCCCTTGTGCTTTGAATAAGATCATTTGAAGTGCAAGTGCCCCACAACTTCCTCCTCCACTGCTTCCGCTGCTCCTCATTCTGGCGTTGGGACAGTTGCTGCATCACCCAAAAATTTTTGAGTGTGGTGTGATCCTCCCGCACCAACCTCAGCTAATTCTGGTGCTGCTTCCAAAGCAGTCAATTAAAATTTAAATTTAGAAAAAAGTTGTCAGAATTATAGAATCCTGAGATGATGGCTGATACAGTTTTGGCTGAGCTGCCATGGTCAACTGTTCACATCCAATCTTATTCCACCACTGCAATAACTCCGGTGGCTGGCCCAGCATTAGCTGATTTAAATCCATTCAAAGCCCTTGAATGGATTGATGATAGTGGCCAGCCATATAATGTCAAGCCAGATTTCGCTTTGGAGGATTTTTTGTAAATCCTCCCAATTCGCATCCCCACCATTTATGCTCTAAAAACGGTTTTCCTAATTATAAAAATAAACAAAATGGTGGTAGAAGCAGAAGTTTCTCCAGACAAACCCTCCTCTTTTAACATCGCCATGGGGTGATGGAACCCCTTGTTGAGGGTATTCCCATCCCAAATTTCCACCATGATTTTGGTGAGGATGCAAAATATGAAATTGAAGAGCTCGCTTTTGGAGCGAGCTGCACTTGCATTGATGCAGCAAAAACTTCTCCGTTTGACCCCAATTATCCCCAAACCTGCCAGAGAATCAAGTCTTTCACTTGTGTGCCTACTCTCATCACTTTTGCTGAGCATCAACTTTCTCAATATGTTGAAGCGATGGACACCACCGGCCTCATTAATGAAAAATTTACAATTATACCTCCTTATACCACACATCGCTGATGCCCCAACTCCTATGTTGTCCACCATGGTCCGCCAGCTAATGCAGGCGCTCGACAAATGTTTCCCCAAAGCTACCTCCTCTTCTGATATGACTTCCTAGGCTGATAATATTAGGGGATATAATAGGTTTTTTTTATTTTTAATAATCCTCTTGTTTAGCTCATTTTGCAAATAAAGATGCGTGGCAGCTCCCCCTTTTGGGTTGGGCACCACTGGTGCTAAAAGGAAGGCGACTAATTTGTAATTTTCAAAAGGTTTTATATATAGGTAATTAAAGAGCAGACAATTAAGGTATTCCATCATCTCTCACAAACTCAGTTCCTGAAACAATTTCATGATCTAACCCTTTTCTCCAAAAGTAAAACCCAATATCCTCCAACCTCTGAAGAGGATGCAGCACCCAAGAACAGTGCCACCAACCTTATAGCCCATTCCTTAACTAGGTCAGTGCTCTCATTTTAAAGGGTACTGGCCTATCTTGTTCTCGTTTTTCCATGTTTTGTTTAAATGAAAAAACAAATTCCTGCCCTAATTATTTTTTGGTATCTTTAATAAGCATTTTGGGCATCATAGCACTATTGAAGATAAGATGCCTGTTGTATTGGGTTAACTAACCATTTGAATTAGTTATTATATATTTAATTTCATTCTCTAACTAATAATTAGATAGCAGATTTGATGAGGAATATTAATTACTTTGTCCAGTGGCCCAGTTTTTATATGAGTTGCCTATCAGATCAATATAATATTTGAATCCCTATACTTGCCAGTAGATTTCTCGTTCCTTACATTAATAACTACTAATGTCATGGTCTTGATTAATTTATCGCCACCTTTTTTATTTCAGCGTAATAATCTATGTTGCCCCATGCTGGCATAAAAACATTGTTAATAGGATCCTCATGTTTATTATGACCATCTGCCAGTAATTTGATTACATTCATTATACTACAACTTTTTATGGAAATTCACTGAGCTCTAGTTTCTCACTTCCATGTCCCAATTTGGATATCAAGCTTTTAGTCTACCATTTTTAGAGTTCTGCTTAGTTATTATGAAAAGCACCAATGAGAACGCTGGTAGAAGAGCATATCTGAAGAGGATTGTTAATTGAAAAGGGGATTGTTTTTCCCTGGAGATGATTTGAGAGCTGACACAAAAGATTACTTGAGAGAGCCTTTAACCACTGGCAGTACTAGATAATATATTGTTACTTAATAGTTGTATGGTTGATCCCTAATTTCTTTAATAAGGTTTCTTTTGTTATTTTTGGTCAAGGATACTGTCCTCAAGCAATTACTTTGTGTTTGGTTTATAGATAACCTGTGAAGTTGAAAATTGACGTACCTGTGCTTATTCAACATTTGGTGCTCACTACAGGGGACCACACTCTATTTTTCTGTGATCATCATCTGCAAGTATGAATTCTGGTCAATTAATTAGGGACTACCTTTTGGTAGAGCTAGCGAGACTTTTGGATGTTGAAGGGACTGGCCTTGAGGCTTTGCCAAATTGTTCTGACAGGAACAGTCAATTATGAGTAAAATTGTGGACCCATGTTGGCCTAATTTCTGAAATCATATTAGGTCATAATTGCCAAATGAAAGACTTAGTAAAAAATTAATGGGGTTGTCTACTCCATTACCAATTTTGAACCAGGAGCTTGACGCTTTAAATTTGGAACGAAAAACTCAGGGGCAAAAAGTTAGTTCCCTAGCAAGAAAGAAATTGCCTTAAAAAGTGGACTTTCAGACCACTAACCAAATAATTTTTATATAAAATTACATTGCAGGCGGAATGCCGCCGCTTTTCCTAAAATAACAAACCAATTTAAGTGGAGAATTATAAAAATATTTTCTAAAGTCATCCAGTTCAAGTTGCTCAGGAAGCTCTTACAACAGAACCTGGCATTGAGGGCGATAGAGTTTGGGTTAGGTGTAAGTAACCGTTGTTTCCCTTGCATCCTTACCGTTGGAACTTCTGAGCGCCCTGATGGTATGATGGCTTACAGTTGTGTCCTTTCCCCTCTGAATATTAGTAACCCAGGAAGTCAGATAGGGATATCACAGGTCCTTTGTCCCAGAAGCCATGAAAATTAATATCTGTTCATATCTGTAATTTACTAAAATTAAATGAGATGGCAAACGTGCACAGTTTTGCTTGATCATTTTGAGATTAGCATGGCTGAACCATCTGAGTCCGCTAAGTTGGCAGTAGTGATGAGCTCATTAGACTAAAAAAAATCAGGAGTTCTTTATGCTGAAAAATAAAGAAATGACATTGTATCCTACATTAATTCCAAAGACCTATTTATCTAGAATCTTGGCGGAGTTTAAAGGATAACTACTTGTAATAAGGAATTCCTTGATATCTCTTTTTAAAAAAGGATAACCATTAAAAATTATCTTCTGAAGGCTTTTATCTGCAGGCTGTTGGTATTTCAGTACGCCCACATAATCTAGCTTAATTGATTATAAATAAAATCTATTTTATCCACTGGGGGTGATTTACCATAGTGGATGTGAGTTATCATAGGAGATGGTAACTATTGCTAGTTATAATCCTAATGGGATATTAACTAATTCATCAGGATTTGATTCCGCCAGATTACTGATGTTCTGGTGGGGAGGATCCTGACAATTACCATATTATTTGATTTTCAATTTATATTAAATTGATTATATTGTATACATCAATCAGAGTTTGTCACCGATTAGTTAAGAGGTTATTAATAGTTGCTGGGCGTTGAAAATGCTTTTGGTAGCAACTTGCAAATTAACCTTTTAGGTAATACAACCTGCTGTTAAAGGGTAAAAAGCCCCATTACCTAAACAGGTTGCTGAACTGATAATGGTAATCCGCTGGGGTTGAGTGAAGATATTGGGACACGTCCTTAAATTCAATCCAGAAGGGGTTGCATTCTAGTTGTTGGCAAAATCTGACTAGATGAATGAAAAAATCATCACTTTGAACTTCTCTTCAGAGGGTTAATCCATCAGCAATGGCTGTCGTTTCCTATAGGGACATCAAAGGATGAGTTGGGCGCTTAATTCTCCAATATAAACCTTTTTCATTAAACAAAGCAGACTTAAAGACATGTATACTTAAATCCTTGAAACTTTTTGAATAAATATAGACTTTTATACATTGGGGTATTTCTTTACTCTTAGGGTTAGAGTTTAAGGATTTGATTTTGTCAATCTACCACTATCAAGATCTCCGTGAGCTCCTGCGTTAAGAGAGGAAGAGAGACCTCTGAATCTGCTAATAGGGTAAGTCTATTGTGAGGTAGAGTCTGAGAGAGAAGTCCCTTGCTTTCTATAAGTACCTATAAAGATTCAAAAGAAAAGCAATAGCATCATTATAGCGATGGAGACAATACTCATTTTGGTTGTGAAGATCTCAACTAGGTCGATAGTCTTCATGCTATTGTCTTCCCATTTATCTATTATCAACTATCTATACAACGCACACTTCAGAACTTGTGCAGTAGACTTAAAAGTTTACATATGGCTCTCACTACAGGTTGGTAGTTGAGTAATTATACTTGAAAGTTTACAGAGGCGCAGACACTATTGGGGCTAACGTCATAAATGTTTTTGCCACCCAGATCTCTTTTTTCCATGCCTGCGAGCCCTACACTGATGTGATTCGCGTTCTGATACCAGTTTTTAAATGAAGAGAATGATACTACCATATAGTGAATTATCTCCATCGTTGTGCCTTCACTCTTATGTGCCTAATCCAAGTCTGTGGAAGCCGTGTGAACATCCTATTTGTGGTATACCCCCAACTAAGGAATTAATTTTACCATATGGCCCTCATTATGAGAATCCTGACCTTAATAAGGTCATTTGTTATCTTTGTAAGAATTTGGGGCTTTATACCAATCATTGCCACATGTCAAGAATAAACCTAGGGTTCATTTGGTCAACCCCAATTAAGAGGCAGGCTTGGGTCACTTCAGGGCGAAGTAGAACAGGATATTTTTAATCCCTCTCTTTTTAAAATTAATCCCAAGTACAAAAAGTCCTGACCCCATCTTTCATCCGGTAGAAGGATGACAACACCACCTCACCTCTGGAGGTTCATTGATTAATGGATGAAGATAAGGTAGGTATGACCAACCGCTCCCTATAAATGTAAAGCTGAATTGGTGCCAAAAATTTAAGTATAGCCTTTAAGTTCAACAGTTAGTGTTGAATAAGCTTACAATTAACTCTGGCAGTATCCCCTTATTGAACGGGGAAAAGTGGTGATGCCTATTGAAACTTTGAGGGAATCCAGCCCCCAGCTAGGCATGTAATTTAAAACTTTTTAAGTCAATCAGACACATTGGATGTCCTAGCAATATATCTGGATGATGCTTATCTTTCTGAATACAATTATAATGATGTTTAAGTAAATAAGCTTAAAGTCCATGCAATTGTGAACAGTAAAGCACTGGTTAATATTGTGTTCGTTAAAATTGGTGAAGAGATTGGGCTTTGGTCCCAACTTAGATATCAAAAAATTTTTAGTAACATGGTTTTCAAACCAATATTTTTAAAGAATCATACTGTACATTGCCCCTGCAATCTGGCTCACTAGTGATCTCCGCTCCCACTATCATTCTCCTAAATTAAAATTATGACTTCCTTATTAGGACCTAGTTTATGAGAGTCATGGAGTCAAGGCTGATTTTGAAGAAATAGTTTAAAATTAATTGGACAAACCCAGGGGGCAGAAGACGAGTCATTAGGGCATATGGCTACCAACCTGAAGGTTGTGGGTTTGAACCCACCCTTTTCACATTGATTAAGGTACCATCAAAAGGAAGCTATTGGCGGTTAGTAGGTCTAATAACACAAAAACTTTACTGACATAACCATAAAAATACAAGTCCTGTTCTGGAGGTGGAAAAACTTTTTTTTTTGATGGAGTTGAACCTGCTCAGGCTTCTTTCAATACTTTCTTTCTAATCAAATAATGTCCATCCCCTGGTCTGCTTCCTCAAATAAAATACTTGGACAAACCCTTCTGTTATTATATGATTGTAAGGATGAGAGCCCAGCGGCCTGAAATCAGGGAGTTGTCAAACTGGTTTTTAAGGGCGATATAATGGCCATTTATTATCATCAGACTTGGGGCCATATGTGGCAGCTATACAACCAGATTTCATAATTATGGGTTTTCTGCTAAATGATAACAAGAATCTAATTATTCCAGTGGGTCATTAAGTAGTAGTGGGAACTAAAATTAATTTGAAAATTCCCTCAGGTATTATACAGTGAAGTATATGCACCATTATGTCATTTAGTTTGGATCTGTTGCTAATCCAGGGATTATCCTCCCCAACCATGGTAAAATTCAGGTACTGTTAGCTAATCTTTATATGTACCCTATTCAGAGAAACCATAATAAGATTATCGCTTTTGTGCATCTATTACCAGTCAAAGAATTCCATAATTATATGAATTTGGTCACTTTAGTGAACAGGTTCTTAGTGGCAATATTGAGCAATCCGTTTTCTCTCTAGTACCTTGGGAAAGCCTATCAGGGTTAATGGTGGAGAAGGACCAAACGCTAGCCCATTTCAAAAAAATATAGCATTTTGTTTGTAAAGGATGACTATGATTTAAGTTGTTCACATGACGTGCTACACCATGTTAATACCAAAAATTATCTTTCAATCCTTTTCAGCTAATTAGATGTTCAAAGATGGCTGATGAATTTGTGAATACTGGAATTAATAAAGTAGTGCAATACAGGATTTTAGTGCCCTCCAATAGTCCTTGGGGCTACCTGATGCTACTAATTAAGAGGAAAGACGTTTCAAACTGCATGGCATTATTTACTGCAAGCTTAATAATATTACCAAAAAGGAATCCTATCTTTTATTACATATTGATGATGCGCTAGATCGCATGGGCAGTGAACAATATTTCTCAGCCATTAACTTAATTTCTGGCTATTAAAAGATAGAGTTTTTAGGAATCCAGCTTAAGGCTGCACGCTAGTGCTTACACCGCTGAGTCCCACAAATGTTTTGATAAAATAATTAAAATAAGAACTTTTAAAGACTTTTTTATAAGGTTTTATTAGAAGCGTGAGGTAGTAAAGGGAAAAAACGATCCCCTCAATATCCGATCAATCTGTATTTAAAGTATATTGAGGGTTGAGGGTAAATTTTTAATAGTAAGTTCAGTACAGCTTGTTACCATCCAAATTAGGAAATATGAGGGAGCAACCTTTTAAAGCTTAAGATACTTTTTTTTTTAGTACTAGATGGTCCCAACCCAAAGGGGGGGATTCAGATGTAAAGCTTAAGATACTCACTTCATTTTGCCTGATTGTTGGCAGGGGAATTGTTATTGGCCAAAATGTACCTGTGAGGTAACAATTTTATAAACTTCAACCGATCCCAGTTTAAGAAATTTATTACACCTTGGGAGACCCCCACCAAGCCTATAAAATGGAAGATGCCCATGTAGATGCTTTGAAGGACCTGGTTGTGGCTGGGGGTGTACTTCCTACGGTCGCCCCAGGGTCCACTGCATGGTCAGAGTAATCCAACTGCTCAATTTTTTATTGTTGCTTAAGTGTTTTACGAAATTGTGTTACCCCAATTTGTGGGGTTCCACCAAGAATTGACCAGGGTCTTTTGGTCAATAACATCTTTATTAACATTTAAATTGCTTTTAGGATCATCGCAAACTTGTAAATTGCTAACATTTGCCTGCTTCAGCTGATTTTGACACAAGACATTCTTCCTTTGCAGCTAAGAGGGCAAATGTCTGACATCACCCTCCTCAAGAACGTTGGGGGAGAATAAGGCTGTAGGAAACAGCCATGTACTCAGTTGATGGTGATTCCTGTAGCTAAAGACTTTATAGGGTACTCATTGCCTCTTTTGTAGATGATGGTGAAGGACCCTCCCAGATGGATCCAAACTTATCGCTTCTAGGATTGATGCAGTTATGGTAGTGTAATACCATGTCAGATACTTGGAATGTAGGTAAAGAGTTTGGAGCTCATTGGCAGCCTGCCCTTCTTTAGTCGCCATTTTTACTAGTTTGGTCATATCCTCAGATTGGAGTTGAATGATGCATTAAGACAATCTTCTCATAATCTTCTTAGGTTCCTCAACTCTAGAGGAAGATACATCTTTAACCAAGAGAGCGGGTATTCCTGGTTCATGCCCATACAAGACATGTAATGGGGACATTTTTAAAGCCTGGTGATAAATAATCTGTTAGTCCATAAGGGCACTGGGTAAGAATTGATCCCAAAGAAGTGGATCAGAAGAAGTTATTTTCGTAGGATATATATCAAGGTACAATTTGCTCTCTTCACAGTCCCGTTGGTAGATGGATTGTATGGAGCTGAAAAAAGTTATTTAGCTCCCATGGATGTAGCCAGGATTTTCACGACTCTGGAGGTGAAGTTCTTACTATTATCGCATAGTAGTACTTGTGGAAAGCCATGTTGAGAGAAAATATTTTGATGTAAAAAGATAGCTGCGGCCTTGGCCATTTGGGCAGGGAGAGCCACGGCTTCCATCCACTTAGTGAAGGGGTCAATAGCTACTAGGATAAAATTTGTTTCCAATAGTAGTCTGAGGAAGGGGACCCTACATCCAAACTGATAGTGTGGAATGGTTGTTGAGGGGTAGTTGGTTAATATTGATATCTAGTCTTGAAACTGGATTGCTTCTTGCACATAAGGCAGGCTTCCAATACATCAACAATAGATTCCATCATTTCATCCCAATAAAACTGATCCTTAATCCACTCATAAGTTTTCTTTGCCCCTCCATGACCTAGAATGGAGTGAGCTACTAGGATAGCAGGTACACGTTCTGAAGGCCGAAGTTAAAGCAGCCATTTTACCTCCATCTGCTTATGCAACTCCCCATTATCCACTTTGGTGTCATGGGAGTGTTGGGCTAACAATTTCTGTACAGGCTCATCCTCATCTTCCCAGTCATCAGGGTTCATTAAAAGGTCATGTAACCTCTCCTCCTCGCTATTATCTAAGTGAAGGACTGGTAGCCGAGTCAACCCATCAACATTCATGTGATGAGTTCCAGAACAGTGCTCAACCTTCATGCCATATGGCTGGAGCTTTAGAGCCCAGTGAGCTAACCATCCAGTAGGATCCTTCAAGTTATGTAACCATTTTAGGAAAGCGTGGTCAGTAATCACAGTGAAGGAAGTTCCATATAGAAAAGGGCGGTAGTACTTTACGGCTAACATAACAGCAGGGCACTCCTTCTCATTTACACTGTAGTTGCGTTCCGCCTTTGACAGCATCTTACTAAAATAGGATACAGGATGATCTACACCGATTTAATCCAATTGGGCTAAGATGGCCCCAACGCCATAATCTGAGGAATCAGTAGCCATGATAAAGGGTTTATTATAATCTGGGTGCCGCAGGATAGGGAGTTGTTGCATTAGTTGTTTCAGCGTCTCAAAAGTGGCCTTCTGTTCAGTACCCAACTGAAAAGGAGTATTCTTGGTTAATAGGCGGAGAAGAGGTTCGCTGAGATGGGCAAACTTAGGGATGAATTGATGGTAATATCCCATTATCCTTAGAAATAGCTGAATATCCCATAAATTCTTAGGGGGAGGCATTTTTGAAACCAAAATCAACCTTATATTGCATGAATTGGATTCCTTATTTGGAAATGGAGTGTCAAAGGAAATCCAACTCCTTTTGGAGAAAAGAACACTTTGAAGGATTCAACTTAATATTCAGTTTGCGCATCCATTTAAACACCACCTTCAGGTGATTGAGATGTTCATTGAAGGTTTGTGAGAACCTGTGATATCATCAAGATATACGATGACACAAGTCAACTTCAGGTTTCGCATTATGTGGTCCATTGCACGCTGAAAAGAAGCAGGTGCGTTTCACAACCATTGAGGTAATCATGTTGGTTAAAATAGACCCTCACTACAAAAAAGGGCGCATTTCTCCTGATCCTGAGGAGAAAGGTCCTTTGCCAATAGCCACTAGCTAAGTCCATGGCGGAAAATGAAATAAAAGCCAGAGAGTTGTGCCAAGGCGTCATCAATGCGAGGGAGAGTAAGCTAATTTTTTCATGAGTTTATCTAACTTGCAGTAGTTCATGACTATCCTATGACCTCCATTTTTTATTATCTAGAGGGGGAAGACCAAGGGCTTTGTGAAGGAGCTAACAACCCCGCGTCTAGTAACTGCTGAAGCTCTGTCCTCATTCGCTGTTCCTCCACCTTTGATTTTTAATAAGGTTTGGTCCTAATAGGATGGGCATCACACACATTAATGGAGTGACACCAGCCCTTCGAGTGGCCATAGTCATTATCTGATTTGGAGAATACATCGCTATAGTCGTGGAGGAGAGTGTGAACTTTTTCCAGCTCATCTAGGGTCAGCTCATCCGAGATATGGACGTTGGTTAAGGTACATACCAGTATACCGTTGGCAGGTATATATCCATCATAGAGCCAATTGAGTGAATTTGTTCAAATGTCCTCCACAGGGACTAACAAGCCTTGGCCAATCTCCTGGTGTTTTTTGCAACTATGTCTTTTTGAATGAGGTTCCCCAACAGCAAAGTAATGGGCCTCTGGTAAGTTGGGTCAAGAATACCAGGCAATACCCGAGGCTCCAAGGGTCTAACGCCCTCAATACTTATAAGGTGCAAAAAACAGTAGTGGGATTTGAAGCGTGATTTTTGTGTCAACCACTCGTTGTTCACCAGCTTAATAAAAACCTCATCTGCAGCATAGAGAAAGGAATACCTTCCCTAGCAACCACTGAATCAGGCAATCTCCTTGTGTTGTCCCATTAAGTGGAATAAGGCAAATTTATAGCTGCGAAGATGTATTTGACCAGGCAAGATTAATCATGCTTGCTGGGTTCTTTATTAGATAAGACTAATGGGACTTCATAGTTGAGTAATGAGAGGAAACCTTGCTTCATGTTGATTATTCCCTCGTGTATAATCATAAGCTGAGTGCCAATTAGCATATCATATGCATTTTGTCCAAAACCACAGCAGGGGCTGATAAAATAAGCTTCCCAATATTAATGGGGATGGAAGAGTATGTCATGATTGCACGTGTATTATTAAGGCCTGCAATTTCAAATTCTTTCATGTACTCCAAGTCAGGCGCTAGACTTGTCTTCTTGATAAGCTTAGTGGAGATCACGTTAACTGGGAGCCAGTGTCCAGGATGGCCAGTATTCGACCTTTTGAATGACCACTTCAAACCTAGTGAGCGTTCCAATAAAGTTAGGCAACAAAGCTAAGACCTCATTGAGCCGGAAGGTAGAGGTTAGTTTTTAGCAGTCTCAGGGTATTTTTCCATGATGGATTTTATAGGATGAACCCTCTGAAGAGGTCGAATCTAACCAGCTAAGAATTGGTCACCATCGCTGGCAGAGTCAATAAATTTTGGACACCCTAGAATTTGACTGAGGTACGTTTCCTCAGGTATGGTGTTCTCGTCTACTCCTCCAGCGTTCAAATGATCAGGAACCTCTAATTCCGCAGGAGCTCCAAATATATAATGACCAACATCATCATAACCCCCCTTAGATTCTTCCCCAAAGGTATTTTTAAACACTGGCAAGGCTGCAATTGAGGTAGGGGTACGGCCACATGAGGTTGAGTAGCTATCTGCTGACCCTTGGGGTGTGCAACTACCATCTTAGCTGGAGTGGAATACATAGCGGCTTTGGTGTGCTCAGGTGGGAGCAGGTATCAACCTGGTTAAATTGCACTGAGGAAGCAGGATTTGTAAGGAGGATAGGCACAGGTTGGCTCACATTCAACTCGTTAACAGACAGAAGCTCCTCAATTGTTATAGCTGAAGGTTTCAAATTAACTTCATTTGTTGTGGCACAGAAATGGAAATCATCCACATCTAACAAAGCCTCTTTTATGTCATGGATATTTTTGAAATAGCGTTTCACCGAGATAATATATCTAGCTATAGAGGGCTGAGAAGCTTCCCAGTTAACAGGGCGGCGATAGCATTATCAAGGGTGAGCATGTTAGAGGTTGACAACCTTTTCGCAGCAAGGTAAAAGCGTTCAGCAAAGGCAATGGGCGATTCATCCCTATACATGTTAAGGAGCCAAAGGCCTGTTTTTCCATGTGTAGACTCTGCTTTAATATGAATTCAGCCAAAAGATCCTCCTTCACCTCTGCCCAGGTGTACAAAGGGTTCAGGTAGGAACTAACATCTCTTGCTCTAGGCGGCTTAAACAAGGAAGAATGTGTTTAACCTTTTGCTTGTCCATTTCGCCATCTGTGGCAGCTTTGTAGACGTACAAAAAATTAGCAATGCTCCCTTCAACATAAATGTACTTATCTTTAAAACGTGGGTTTAGTGGGCGTTTCTCAAGTTATTGAGACGGAAAAGAGCACTAGCTAGTTGCTTTTCCAGAGCAACAAAACGTGATTCCATGTGAAGAGGTTAAGTGGAAGAGTTACTCACGTTTGAAGCCTCCATTCTTGACGATTTTTGCGGTGTACAGGTGTCCCCTGTAGTGAGCATCATTTTGTAGGAATCCAGTTTATTGATGCTCGCTGGTGCTTATGCCGCTGGATCCCACAAATGTTCTAATAAACTAATTAAAATAAGCACTAAAAAATATCTTGGTTTTTATAATATTTTATTAGAAGCGTGGGGTAGTGAAGAAAAAGATCCCCTCTATATCCAACTGATCCATATTTAAAGTGTATTGCTGGTCAGGGAGATTTTAATAGTAAGATTGGTAGAGCTTGTTACCATCCAAATTAGGAGATATGATGGGTTTGAGCCTATCAAAGCTCAAGATACTCACTTCATTTTGGCTGAATGATGGCAGGGGAATTGTTATAGGCCAAAACATACCCATGAGGTAATGATTTTATAAACTTCAGCCAATCTCCATTTGAAAAATTTATTGCACCTTGAAGGACCCCCTCCAAGCCTATAAAAGGGGGTGTTCCCCACATAGGTGCTTTGAAGGACCTGGTTGTGGCTGGGGGTGTACCTACTGATGGTCGCCCCAGGGTCTGCTGCATGGTCAGAGTAATTCAACTGCTCAATTTTTTGGTTGTTGCCTGAGTATTATTCAAAATCGTGTTACTCTAATTTGTGGGGTTCCACCAAGAATTGACAAGGGTCTTTTTTTAGCACTAGGTGGCTGACCAGGGCCTTTTGGTCAATAACATCCTTATCATTTAAATCTCTTTTAGGATCATCACAAACTTGTAAATGACCAACATTTTCCCATTTTGTCTGATTTTGACCCAAGACATTCTTCTTCAGAACCTGAGAGGGCAAATGTCCAACAGAGCTTCCCAAAGGGGAGTAGAAAAGTGTGTGATAATAATTGCCCAGGGTATGTATCTTTTTTTGCACTAGGTGGTCCCAACCTAAAGGGGGATACACCAATCTTGCCCAGGGTATGTATCATCCCACCTGGATGCTGCAAGTGCTGTGCAATGCCCCGAAAATTTTCAGTGTGCTATTTTTAGTATCTTTGGCGATTTAAAAATTTCTGTGTTCACAATTATTTAAGTAATACCAACGTTTTTTCTAGAACATTCAATGAACATTATTACACTTGGAAGAATTTTTCATCCATCTTGTCAAGGCAAATTTTTGGATCAAGCCACATAGTTACTTTTCCACAGAAAGTTGGAATACCTGGGGTTTGTCATTAATAACAATGGCTTGTGGCCCCATATGGTAAAGATTGAAGCAATTGAATGCATGGCGTGACTGAGTAGCAAGTGTGACGTTTAAGTGTTCTCTCTAATGATCAGCTATTACTGCCAATTTTAAAAAAATTGCAAAATAGTTGAATGGCTATTTCACTTCCTTGAAAATGGTGTACCCTTTAAGTGTAAGGGAACTGTAAGCTGGACTTAGATAAGATGCAGCTTTACCTTACCCAAGAGCCACAGTTAATTTAACCCAAATTTAAAGAGGTAAAATTTTTCAAATGAACGCTTCTCTTACCGCCATTGGGGTGGTGTTATCTCAAATTGACTCTGATAGTTAAACACTCTGTTGCTTATTGCTCCCAGGTGTTAGGCGCTCATGAATGAAGCTATAAATTAACTGATAAAGAATTCCTGGCTGTCATCTACGCTTGTAACCAATTTCCAGTTATATGTCATAAAATACATTTCACCATAGTAAACAATTATTCCTCCACTTATTGATTACAGAATTTGAAAGAGCTGGCAGGGCGGCTGGCCTGTTGGGCTTTAAAATTGCAGAATTACGATTTTGAAACGCAACAACAACACAAGTCAAGCATCAAAACGCTGATGGGATATCTCAACTGCCTACCATGGCTTTAGCGGCTGATGTGGCCAAAAAAAGTATTTGATAGAAATAATAAACCAAAAACTATGACAGAGACCATTGGAAGTTTAGAGCTCCTTAAAAAATTAAGGATAAATACTGTTTTCAAAAATATTAAGCTTTGAAAAATCAACAATGATCAGCAACTTTGTATACCCTGACCAAATGAGTGGACTTATATCATTATCAGGGCCCACAAGGCAATGGGGAACGACAGTTTGAAGAAAATGATGGAGTTAACGAAACAGAATCCCAAATTGGGGAACCATTAATATCAAAATTCATAAGACTCTCCGCTGATGCAAGGAAAGCCAGGTGGATAGGCCCTACCAAAGAACCTCTTACCAAATGGTTAAACACAACTTTGCTTGGCATACCATTTCTATTGATGTTGTGGTCCCTCTGGCTAACACTTTGGGTCAATTTAAATATGTAATCATGCCCATCGATCATCTCACAGAAATGAATGGAGACCAAAGTGGTCAGAGACTTAGATGCCACAACAATGGCTAAGTTAATATTAGAAGTTATTGCTTATCAGCATGGATGCCCTCAGTTTTTGTTGACAATAATTGGGCAAAATTTACATCCCACATATTTCCAAGCTTAATGACTTAATGGGTATACATGGGTCATTGTCTAGACCCACCACCCTGAGACCAACAGCACCATTGAATGAGCGAACGGTACTCTTGGTGGGATTTTGCACAAGATAAGTACAGAAAAGACATCCAGCTGGAACCTTTTCTTGCCTTCTGACATTTTTTCTTACAATAAATTGTATTATTTGGCCAAATGCATTCCCATTTCACTTTACTAAATGTTAAGCAACAGGCGCTTCCCTCAATCTGTTATTCATGTTTTACTCAAGAATATATTACTCCCTCAATTTATTTAGAAATGTTGGTACAGACATTAATTAAACTACAAAGTGAAGCATATTCTTTTGCGCTGGCTCTAAGAAGAAGATTTCATGTACATGATAACAAATAATGTTGACCTTTACCCCACTTCACTTCAGGGGAATTATTGTTGTATTATAATAACCATGAATTTGGCTATCTAGCAAGTTGGAGCACATATGGAAGGGGCCTTTGAGATCATTGAAAAGTCATCCATTCTGCTTACACTTTGAAGGATCCTGTTAAAGGTCACCTTATTAGCTGGGTGCATGGTAAGATCTTGAAGAAATATTAGCGGAGTTCTTGGCCCATGGCCCCAAGTTCTAATTAAGTTAGCTGACCCCCTCACATCGTTATTTCCTAATGTTTGGTCAAGTGATAGGAAATGTTGTAATTGGGTTGACCAACCATCTAGATATTTTACTTTTATATATTTAATTCCATACTCTAACTGATATATAGATAGCAGATTTCATGAAACATATTAATTATTTTGGCCAGTGGGCCCTGCATTTATATGTAATTTTCTATTAGATCAAATTTATACTAGTTAAATCTCTAATCCCCACTGCAAATTTCTCATCCTTTAAATTATTGGCTACCATCACTGTAGTCTCAATTACTTTATCGCCTCCTATTTTATTTTAGAATACTAACTATGTTGCCCCATGCTGGCATAAAAGCATTGTAATAGGGTTCTTATATTTATTATAGCCATCCGTCAGTAATTTGATTATGTCCAGCATGTTACATCTTTGATAAAAAATGCTTCAAGCCCTAGTTTTTTGCTTCCTTGACCCAATTTGGATATCATAATTTTAATCTACCTTTTTTATGCTTCTTATTAACCAAAGAAAAGCACCAATGAGAATTCTGGTAGAGAGAGCATATCTAAAGAGGATTGAAAATTATAAAGGGATTGTTTTTCCCTGGAGAAGCTGTGAGAGCCAGCCCAAAAGAATATTTAAATGAGCCTTTGAGCTACTGGAAGTACTAGATCTACAGTATGATCTATTATTTATTTTTTGTATTATTTGAGGTGGGTCGACCTTGGGACAAATATACTACACCAAGAATTTTTCTAGCCAGTACAGGTTTTGAACTCGAAACCTGCACTAGTTTGCAAGCAGTTTTACCTGCCAGGCTAAACACCCTTTTTATTATTTGAATTTTAGAAACCCTATTATTTCAGATAAGGTTTTTTTTGTTTTTTTTGTCAATGCACTGACCTCAAACAGTAACTTGTGTTTGATGTATAGATAGCCTATGTGGTTGAAATATGATGCTCTTGTGGCCATTTCAACAATGCCCTTGGTAAGATGGCTGACCACTCATCAGATAGAGGGCTTTAGGGCCTTCTTAATAATAGTTGCTTAGTGCCTCAGGTGGTTCCACAAAAACTGTGAGGTGTTAGCCAAAGTGGACATGGGCTCCCCTGGTCATTAGATAATAATACAATCAAATCTTTCCTTTCTGCATAAGTTCACCGTGGACCTCCTTATATCATCCTTCCTATCCTTCAAACCCTTTCCCACATCTGGTGAGTTGTTGGGTATCTTGTCTTCTCATGAAGTTCCTATGGCTACCTACCACAAGCTGTTTCTCACCATAATTTTCTCTGTTTACTGAGGTTGTGCATTTACTTGTAAAAAACTTGGATTTCAGTTGTCTTCAGCTGTTCCTCTGGATTAGATGACAGTGAGATATAATGTCTCAAGGTTTAGTTTAATTCCGCCAATCATGAAGCACCTTGTACTCTACATAATGATATTACTATTGCTTTTTATATTTCACCCAATGATGGTCTCCAACCTTCATCCAAAATAAAACCTTCTCACGCCACTCTGGACCTCGCTCAGCCTCTCAACCTCATTTTTTCCATTTTTAGTCTTCCTAAGATGTCCACAGAATGCGCAGACCTCTTTTTACCACCTCTTTACCAAGTTAGGGTAAATTAGTCTTCTATTTTCCCCTAACTTTATGGTGTTGGTCATCTTTATGTCCCTCAATGACGAAAATAACCTGCAAGTATGGAGTCACTATAGTTTAGTCTTTTCAGAAGGTTAAAAAAGAAATGTAAAGCAAGAAATTCAAGTGATTATACACTCTGTCTAACAGGACTGCTCCTATCCCCATATTGTCCAAATATTCTTATGTTAAGAGAATAATTTCTTTTATGTAGATATTTACCAATTACACATTTTTGGTAGAGTTTTACTCAATGTAAGTTCTTCTTACTTTTCCCATATTCTAAAATTTCTACCTAATTCCTGAATCTCATATTATAATCCCTTTAATTTTTGATATTTATGGTAAAATCACTAAAAAACTGTATATCTGGTCTTTAGTCCCTTATTTTGACTTTCCCTTTTTCCATTTCAGAGATGACCCTTTCCAATTTAGTGATTTTGCTGTTAATATATACAGAACATCAGAGGTTGTATTAAATATCAACCTGTAAAATTTTAAGGTTTTAGAAAGCTAAATTATAACAGCCTATCATGATGTGCTTCATCATCTCTTAACCCAACTTCTCGTGACTATTTAATGATATGATCTTTTCCTCCAAACTTCAAACTAAAAAATATTGCAACCCAAGAAGAGGATTCTACACAAAATAACAGTGCCGCTAACTCTTAAAGCTGATTTCCATTAACCAGTCCAGTGCCCTCATTTTTGAGGGTACTGGTCTATCTTGTTTGATTTTTTTCATGTTGGTTAAATAAAATGTATTCTTGTTCTGATTTTTTTTGTTTTTTTTCCTTTTTTAAAAGCATTTTGAGCATCACTGGTACACATTACGGCCAATATGCCTCACTAAGATGACTGACCCCTCGTCAGATAGAGGAGATAATGGGACTTCTTGGTAATAGTTGCTTGGTGCCTTGGGTTCTGCAGGGACTGCAAGGTCTTAACCAAAGCAACCTTGGGCTCCCCTGGTCCTTACAAATTGCCCACAAAAATAAAAGTCAAAAGTCTACTCTATTGATGATGATTTCTGGTAATTAAGATCTTCCAGATGCTACTATATTGGCAAGCGCTCAATTTCATGGGTGTCTACAAAACTGTTAAACGGATTAAAGGTTCATATAGTAAGCAAAAATTAAACCATTCTTTAACACATGCTCATATGAATCTTTTACTGCACCATTACTAACACAGCTAACTAACTTTATAAAAACTCTCAAGAAAATTTTTTGATTTGGCTTGCAATTTTTTAATAGAATGTTAACTCATTGCCTATATCAGTAAGAGTAGTTTTATCAAAGACTGAGATAACGCATCTTCTCCAACTTATGATATTATGCCATTAATGGAGGAAACGCCAAACCAATAGTTAAACAGCTATATTATATAATCCAATAAAGGGAAGTCATTTGTTCATAAACAGATCAAAGAAGGGTTTTCCACCAGAATAAAAAGAGCATAGATCCTTAAGACTTTCTATTAATAGTAGTACTGAAAATGGGAGCTTCCTGTAGGCAATGAATATATTCATCTATAAAACACCAAGAAGAATGCTTATCCGCTATGATTGCTCTCCAACAATTGACGTGATGGGGGAGATTCCCATTACTTTACCAATATCAATCTTTCAATAGTACTACCAGTTAAGTGAGTTCAATGATTATAGTAAGAAACGGTTCTAGCCACCAGGTTTTGGAAGTCTTATATCTATTTTCTGGTTTAACTTGAGCACCCTTTGAGATGCAGTGGAGCCCAAGTTTGCTTTGGAATACACTTTGCGATTCTTATGGTAACAACTGAGGTGCTAAGTAACAATAAGATGATGTCTCTAATACCTCTATCCAATGAGGGGTCATCCAATTTTGTGGGAGCATGTCAGCTTTGATGTGCACTGTGATGCTCTATATACTAAAATGGAATGGAAAAACAACAAAATTGGAAATGGCGAGGTTTTTTATTAAAAGGACAGGTGGAAAGAAAATTAAGATAGTAAGTAACCTCAAAAGTGAGAACACTGGCCTATAGAGATGGAATGAGCTGTTGGGTAAAACTGTGCTGTAATTGATTGCTACATCTTCTTCTCATGTTGCAGGTTCCAGGGTTTGTTCATTAGATGAAATAGTCAGATACAAAACAATCATATGAGTTGTGGCTAAGATGT
Source organism: Massospora cicadina (assembly GCA_022478985.1). Taxonomy (NCBI): domain Eukaryota; kingdom Fungi; phylum Entomophthoromycota; class Entomophthoromycetes; order Entomophthorales; family Entomophthoraceae; genus Massospora; species Massospora cicadina. The sequence continues at coordinate 290,211 of JAKSZP010015781.1, forward strand.
GATGGTGCATGCCATGATTGGTTGCTCTCTAAGTAAGCAATAAGACTTTTTTAATTTTTCCAGAATAAAAACACACTCCACTGATGGTGTCTGGCGTCTGACCAGCACAGGAAAATGAAAATTGAAAAGGAATTATATAAAATAAAAAGGGAGAGATATAAATAGCAAACAGAAAAATTATAATTTAAGGTAAAATTAGTTAATTTTTATTATGGATAGCTATTAAAGAGTTATGAAATTCAGGATTTGAAATATTGGGGATTTAAGAATTGGGGGAAAATGGGGAAAATGAGAAAATTTATGGTAGTACTTTACCACAAGTAAAGTATGCCATTTTACTGTGTAGTTGAAAAATCTCTCTACACAAGAGCTCTATCCTATCAACGTACAAGCAGTTAGGCAAGGTGGGGATATTGAATAAACTTTGGTAATAAAGAAGATAGCTTAAACTACATGGCTTAATGCCTTAAAAAAGCAATCTCAACACACCCAAATATTTCTAAAGGTCATTATATTTTAGTAATGTTTCTATGATACAAATCTGTATATCTCAGTGATACTATGATGTACTCTCTTAGATCTACATATCTCTAAGTCTTACAATTCATCTTTAGATAATATTGATAAAGATAACCTCATAATTAAAGAGTATAATTAACTATGCGCTCAAAAACTAAAGTAACTAGCCGTATCTTAACTCCTAACGAAAAATTTATATTAATACAAAAACAAGGGTAATTCCACTTGGCCTACATCTAGCACCTTTAAAATATAGTTATATGAACAGATACTTATTAATAAAGACATATATTTTAGTAAATTATAGTGTGTATGTATGAGCCCAAATGAGTGTAACGGGCAGGTTTGCGCCAGTATGCTACAAAGCAGTTGGGAAGTACAAGCCATGTCACCAACTACATAAGCAATAATCTGGTAGACTTCCACTCCTGAACCTGCAAGCCATTTCTGGATGTCATGACATATTCTCAAACCATGGTACCAGCGATGCTGCATGCCAATAGCAGTGTCTGGCTCCAATATAGTGATGATAATGAGGATAATTCTTGACCAAGATTGCTTGTAGAGATTATCTTCCAGATCGAGATTTTAGTATATTTTAGATTAATTTTGTAAATAATACAAGTTAGAAATTCATGATTGAAATTATTTTATATTTCTTATAAAACTAAATTATTAGTTCACATTCCCTATTTATAACATTTCAAAGCCCTAGGGGAGGATACCCTAGTGGTAGAATAGGGACCTCTACCGCTGCCTCCCCAAGTTCAATTTTGGTAGAGGAACTTTGGGTAGGGGACGACTATGACTGTGTTGGCGTTGCGCACCAATGCCCTGAAACAAGATAGCGAATATCAAAGGCGGTCCATGGAGTTCCTGGCCTATCATACGCTGTGCATGGAGGTTTTCTGGATTTTATCCTCCTTTCCCATTCATTCAATTTCCCCTCAATTGGTGCGGTATTGTCCCCAGGTCGACCCACCTCAAATAAAATTTAAACATTGCAAAGCCCACTAAACTAGGCTCCTTAAACCCAAGCTTAAAAATAGCAATCAGATCATCATATGTGAATGCTCCATATCCCATCTAATCATGATTTGGAGGATTTGGGACGCTGGTGGTGCATCCTGCTAAATCAGCCTTTGTTCCTGAAATTCCAAACTCTAACTGATGATCCCATTTCTGATTTTCTCTCCTGACAGGCTTAAATTATCAGACTTAACCTTCAAAATTCATGGTGGAATCCAAGGTTTCGTCCTCTAGGTCAATGTGCGGACCAGGCTGTGCCTGATCCATTACATCACCCCCCATGAGGCCCAGAATTTTTGGATCTTCTTTGAAAATTGCGCACATTACTCAATCATCTACCATGTCACTTCCTCTACCAGATACCCTCTCCAGATTACCAAAAACTTCTGCCAGCCTCTCACCCATTGAGCATATAGTATCCACTTGTCTTCATATTCTTGTCTAGTTTCCTCCCGAGGGCTCAATGGTCCAGGCCGCTCTGGTCCTCTCTCTCAAAACTCTTGAATTTGTGAGGTGTGGATCACCGGATGGGCCTTTGACCCTTCCAGGAGCTCCTGTTCAAATGTGACCTTATCAATAGCCCAAAAGAATTTAATATGAGCCCAAAGTTCTGGGCCAAGATTCCGGCTTCTCACCAGAATGGCGTAGTTCTTTGACGCCACTAACTCCTAATCTCCTAGAGCAAATATTAGATCTGGCACTCTTCATTAATCCGCTTAATGCTACTTCTGATCCATGGCACATTCCATTTTTCCCTGTAATTTCTTTCCAATGTCCACCATCTTGCGGGTTAATTCGTCTGTTCCCTGGCATACTCCACCACTTGAACCCCCATCTAATATAGGATTAACCTCATGGTTTGCAAAAAAGGGTTCATTCATGTTGATGACTAAAAGTGGTTGTTATAAGCAAACTGGGCAACCTGATTCACGTGACTCAATTGTATTGCTGGTCTGAAACATATCACCATGGGTATGGTTCCAGTAATAATTTAATCTCACCATTTGCACGTCAGATTGGGGACGATATGCTAAAGCCCCACATGGGTGAATCTTCAGAGTTATGAGCAATTGTACTAGAATTTTGATATAGATTAGGGACCCCAGTCCAACATGATTTCCGCCAGGAGCCTATGCCAGAAAAAAACTTCAAAAAATCTTTGCTGAATCCTTGTCTGCAAAATTAGAGGCGCACAAGAAATCTTGGCCTATATAGCAAGACAATTGACAATGACCATAATCACATCCTTCTCTTGGACCTTTGGCAACCACATGATAAAGTCTAAATTCAACAAACCACACCGCTAACTTGGATTTTGAAGTGGGATTAACTTACCAGTGGGAGGCTTTCTCAAAGTCTTTGACCTAGTGAAAACCAAGAATTACGCCAATTATTTCATAATATCCTTCTGAAGACTGTGACATAAAAGATTCCGCCACACCAGAACGACTTTCTTCTTGGCTCCCAGATGGCCTGCCAATGGGTGGTCATATGACGCTTGCAATACCTCCAATTGCAATGACATATTTGGGCCCCACACGCGCAAATCATGGTACTGTATTCCATTTTTTCCCATTTATATGATAGTGATCATGCTGTTGGCCTTCCGCTGTATCAGCCCACAACCAATGACCAAATGCCAAATTTCTCTATTTTTACAATATTTCTTCCCCTAATTTACTCTCCCCATTTCCAATCATTGCATATTTATCTGCCTAGAACATGGTGCCCATGTTGAACCCCTCCAGCTCCATCTTCTTATGAGCCAACCCTGCGTCATGACTCAGCTAATCTTCTAAGGTGTTGACCAATCCCAGTTGGTACTCTACCCGAAAATCATATTGGACAAGCTTCACATACCAACAGGCTGGCTCTGGTTCATCTTCCTGGGCTCACAATAATATTCCAGCACTCAATGATCCTCCAAACCACAAAAGGGCGCCACGCATAAAGCAGATGGTGCTGTCATTCCAGCAAAGCCAAAACCAATGACAATAATTCCTTGTCATATATTGGGTATTTCACTTCTGCTGTAATCATCTTTCAGCTAAAGTAACACACAGGGTGTTCCAGTCCATCCTCTCCCTTTTTGTAACAATTTTGCCCCATAACGTAATTTGATGCATCCATTTCAATCACAAAGGGTTTCTTGTGGTCTGGATGAGTCATGACAGGCGCCAAAAGGAGCTTCTCTTTAAACGTATTGAATGAACGCTTTACCTCCTTTCCCACACAAATGGAACATATCTCATCAGTCCCATAAGTGGCTGAGCCATTTTTAACAGTTTTTTACAAACTACTGGAGAAAATTCATCATCCCCAAAAACTACATATCCTGTTTGATCTGTCAGGGCCCTCCATGCGCGAACTGCCTGCAGCTTTTCAGGGCATACCCCAAGCCCATTTCCAAAAATGAAAATTCCCAAGAACCTTACTTATTTTTGTTAATTTTGCGCTTTGTGGGCTTCAACTGCAAACCCGCCTTGTACAGCACTTCCAAAACCTTCCGCACAGCATGTACACGCTTGTCTTGGGAACATGAAAAGCTGAATGTCATCTATATACGATATACAGCAACAGCCAATCATCCCACTCAGCACTTGATTGATAATCCGTTGGAACACTGCATGGCATTTCACAGCCTGAATTTCATTATCCAATACTGAAACATCCCTAAGTAGCATTTAAACGCCATATACTCTTGATGTTTTTGTTTCACAGGTATTTGATCAAAGGCGTCTACAAAATTAAGCTTTTTAAAGAAGTTATATCCCATGACCATTAGGAAAATATCCTCTATCAAGGGCATGTGATAAGGGTCTGGATCTATAACCACGTTGAGCCGCTGGAAGTCCACACATGGCCACAATTATCTGCTTGCTTTAGGTACCAGTAGAACTGATGATACAACGGTGGATTTTGAAAGCCTGATCAACACCTCACTCATCATTAAACTTACATGCTCCTCCGACGCTACTTTTGCTTGTTCATTCAGTGAGTAAAACAGACATCCACGGGGAAGTTCGTGCCATTCTTTGAATTAAAACGAAAATGTGAATAGGCCAGTGTGGGAAATGATGTTTCTTTTTTGGCCCAAATACCCCCTTCACAAACTCGCGGTATTCCGCTGGAAACTCCTCCGCCTGCATAGCACCTTTGCTCTTAGATTCGTCTGACTTATGCTCACCCACCATCAATCTCCATCTCATTGGTGGGCCTATCCTCAGGTTCAAGGTAATGGTGCAGTAAGGCAAAACAATATGGGGTCAAAACTGATGCCATCACTGCATATCAACAACACCAGATGGGCCAAATTATCTATCACACAGGACTGCTCCCTGAACCCAAATGACTCTGCTGTACCCATATCAAGGGACTTACTTGCCATGAGGAAGCCCTCCATGATGCATTGACAAACACCACCTCTGGTCCCTCCTGAATTTTCAGCTTCAGTTTCTTGGCCATTTCAAGTTTAACGCTATTCCTTCCACATCTTTATCTACCAGGGACATCGCCCTTATGTTCCGCCATCTGTATACAGCTCCACCAGAATTAATAAGCGCAGCTAAAGTGAAGAGCCAATTTATTTTTTATACGTTTAAAAAATGTAAATTTGCAGGTGACAAATACTTTGGCATGTCCTCCTTTTCATGTCCATGGATCGCCACATTATATAATCCTCCACGTTCCCTTGCCGCACTCCCCTTGTACATTTCTGAAATTTCTTGTAATTGTATGCCAGCCCCCCTCACTGGGTTAACCACTCGGTAGAGATTGACCTTTTCCTGGTGACATGGAGCCCTTGCGCCAGTCCTGAGCCAGCACCAATTGTTTCTACACCTTTAAAGCTTACGCGACCTCTTACACCAGCGTTCCCTGTACCTTCGCTGCCACCATGGCCACCAGAAAATCTGCATGTAACTCTTGATGGAACTTTTGCAAGTATTGAGATTCTGCCTCTTAGGATGCTTTCATCAATGGACAGAATTTCTGCGCATACTCCTCCACTGAGCTATGCCCCTGGCTGACCATCAGGAGCGCTGACCATGCTTTAACCTTTGCCTCATCTGGGCAGACTGCATGGTCAATTAAATATACACACTCATCTATGGAACTTGGTTGGCAGCCTTATCTTTGATCAGCTCCTGCACCCATCATGCCATGTCCAAAGGTAATGCATGCACAATATGGGCTATCTGGAGCGTATAATAAGCTTCCCCCCTGACACTGTGGCAGATGCGCCTGGAAATAGACTCAAGATACTACCTGGTAAATTATGTCCAGCGTCTCCATAGACAGAGCCACTCAACCGATGTTTGATTTAGGCATTACTGGTATTTCCGCCGCTTTAAGTGTTGATGCTTCCCATAACTTCCCCACTTGCACAATAAAGAGGCCAGCGAGAATCATATCATAACCATGGCAATAAATCTCAATACCACTCCTCACCTCCTGAGACCACCTCCTCCTCACAAGGGCCCCACAAGACAGAGCGGAAGGTATTTAAGCTTTGTTTAATATAATGGACAGGTTCACATCAGTACGCTACAATGGAGTTGGGAAGTACAGGCCATGTCACTGACAATATAAACTGACAGCCCGGCAGAAATCTACCCCTGAACCCACATACTATCTCTGGATGTCACGATGTATTTTCAAACCATGGTACCAGCAATGCTGCATGCCAACAGCAGCGTCTGACTATATGATAGCGACGATAATGAGGCCAACACTAGGCCCAGCTCACTTGTAGAACTCATCTACCAGATTGAGATTTTAATTATTTTAGGAAAAGTAAAACAATTTACATAAGCTAGCAAGTATGCTATTAAAATTAATTTTAAATTTCCTAGAAAATGAAAATAGATTGTTAGTTATCATTTTCCCTTTTTATAGCACTTTAAAGCTCAGGGGGTGGAAGGCGAGTCAGTAAGGGCGTATGGCTACCAACCTGAAGGTTGCGGGTTTAATTCCCGCCCTTTGCACATCGATTGGGGTTCCAGCCAAAGGAAGCTATTGGCGGTCAGTAGGTCTAATAACACGAAAACCTTACCCATGACGTAACCAGAAAATTTTGAGTCCCAATCCAGAGGTGGAAAAACTTTCTTCAATGGAGTTGACCCTGTTCAGGTTTCATGTTGTTTCTTTCTTTCTTTTGGTAATGCCTGTCCCCTGGTCGGCTTGCCTTGGTTAAAAAAAGCACTACAAAGCTCACTGAACTAGGATCCTTTAACTCACCTTTAAATGTTTATTAGTATCAAGAGAGTGTCTGTAACTCTCTCATTCCCAGCGAGATGGTGTGGGATGCACAGCCACACTGCAAGGGATCTTGTTGCTAGTAAGGTTATAATAGGGCACATTGGAAGGTGCCAGAGCACAGGGGACCCAAGTACAGGATGTAAACAAAGTGTAGATAACAATTTAGTTATAAACAATAAAACTTGGTTTTACCCCAAAGAGGAGTCCATAACCAAGTGTAGATTGGTGTCAGGGTGCTTGGGTGCCCTAATCTGGAGGGGTCAGGATGGCCCAGTTGTGCATTAGATTTTGTCAAAAACCTTGTTGGATCAAATTTCCTATGTTGTTGGAGACCACCTTGAGGAGGTCCATGCACAGGTTCGCTTAAGGGACCATGCAAAAGAAAATGTAAAACTAACGGGGTTCTTTGTTAAGGAAGACGATTAACAAGGAAGGTTGGTTTTGAGGGATTATTATTAAACATTAGGGGGAGAATAATTAATCTATGAGAGTGGTACTAAGCCTAAACAAGCCAATAAGCGCACACTACCATCGACCTAGGTACTGTAGCTCAAGATAGTCTGAACTCGAGTTATTGATTGTAATTGATTTCACCCAAATTTAGCAATATTGTATATTGAACGGGTTTCAAAACCCTGTTCTCCAAGGAACTCTACTGAATCGTCCTTATTAGTAACAAAGCTGATGCATTTATCACCCTCAATGTAACACAGAGCTGAGCTTCACGTGCATCCCCAGGACCACCTTGGTCATATCTTGCCTGTAAAATCGTTGGTCCAGGGTATATTTTAAGTCAGGAAGGCCTGCCAACTTAACCATTTTAGCCTCCTCACAGCCAGACTTGTTTTTAAAGTATGTATCCTCTAATTATGTCATGTAATCATGACATTAACCTCTCGTTCTTTCTGGCTCCACCCCCTCCAGTGGCTTTTGCCAAGGAAAAGTTCTTGTGAGCAGGGGCCAGCTTCATGGCAGTGTTAGTTTGCTTTGATTTAAATCCTGCTGCCTCAGGGAAACGCTTGAGGAATACCTCAATTAGATCTTTGGCATGGGCGCAATTGCACTCTGGTACCCAACTGTTCTCTGCTGCTTCAAATTCCTTCCAGGATACCAGGCACTCAAGCCTTCTTTTTAAACATTGAGAGGCTATAATTTCCTCCACCTCCCACTTTCTCGCCTCATCAACGAGATAGCATCTGGAGTCTCAGTGGGGGCCCTCAAACAACTTCAGCTTACTTTCATGAAAGATAGAAAATATTAGGAATGATGAGGGAAGATCTAATTGGTATGAGGCGTTTCCACCTTGCTGACAATGTAGCATTTCCTTATCCTCTTTGGTCCTAGCACTTTGCATGGCTGCTTGATAGGGATGTTTCTAACATCAAGAATCACGAGACCCCTTCCCTGTCGCAGTACCTACCCATCTCTTACCATTGGCTTTCTTTATAAGCTTGCATTGCTTCCTCCAAGCTTGTGGAAACCCCTGGTGGACCTTCTTGACTGTCTTTTCAAAGTCCACCACCGCTTCCAGTTTGAATCCACAGATGAGCTCCATGTTTAAGGTGTGGTTAAAGCCATAGTTGGAAAAAAATAGGGAACAACTGATGGATGCATGTTGGGCGTTTTTATAGCTAAATTGGGCCATGGAGAGGTGGGAAACCCAACATGAATGGTTTGCAGCAGTGTAACACTGCAGGAACTGTTCCGAGTACTGTTTCACTCATTCAGTCTGCCCACCTGACTGGGGGGTGTTAGGAAGTAGAACGTCAGGGGAATATCTGAAGAGTTTTGTACAACTCTTCCCCTGTCATGTTTACATCATTTAATTGTGGGCATCAATAGCAAGGAAAAGGGTGATTGGCAGGAGGTCCAAAGGGTCAAATTGCAGGATCTTCCTGACCTAAAATACACCTTGGACCAACGCTGGGTACAGGCCAGGTAATCCCATGTTGGTATAAGTGAGGTGCATAATGCCCAGCCCCTTGTTTCAGCTCTTGCATTAAAACGGATGAGTTATCTTCTGAATGACAATGGCTCAATATAGTTAATCATTGAATGGGGGTATAAAACCCATTCAATTTATGTTTTAGTAACTTGGGTCAGGCTCAACTTCAATTGATCACCCAAGTAAGGTTGATTCAAAGTATGTCACCTGGTCAGATTTATGCATGCACTTATTGGTGCACCAAGGCCTAGTACCACTTTCTCTGATCAATGATTTCCCCAAGTTGGCTGAAATATGTTTTCCCGAGACTAACCTTTCTTGTTGGTCAGCTTCCCTATAATAAAAACCCTGTTTGTTTACAGTTTTTTTAAAAATATGTGGATTTGGGCGAAACTGTGCGTGGACCTCTTTGAGGAGGTCTTGCAACACATTAGCCAATTTATTTGTTTGTATATTACAACAGCATCAGGTACGCCTCTGGGAAACTCTGTTTCCCTCCATACCAAGTCACCCGTGTATACTAGCCCTGTGAAAAGTTTGAAAAAAAAACCTCTTTGGGACACAGCCAAGTTTTGCTGATTGTACGATATTTATTAATGTTCACCATATTAACTACCCTCTCCCTATTCCACCTTAGTTCAAGAACCCTCTGCGGGACTATTCTCTTGGTAATACTGACGATTAGATCTCTTGCATTGGTTCTGTGAACCGTGCACCACCACGCTGGGAACTGGAGAGTTATAGACACTCTCCTGACATCCCTAAACAGAATTAAACTGGGGACCACAATTTTTAATGATCTCCTGGGGCACCCCATGAAGGGAGAACACATAAGACATGTAGAGATTAGCCATCTCAGCAGCGGTTACCATGGTTCTACAAGGAATAAAGCGTGAAAACTTAGTAAAATGGTCCACCACTACCATGGTGGCATCATAACCATCAGATGCAGGTAGCTCCACAATAAATCCACATAAAAGGAAGTTTAAGGCCCTTCAGCCTTTTTAACTGGTACCAACAACCCCATTATGGGCTGGCTATATGGCTTCATTTGCTTTCAGACCAGGCACTCCTTACAATATCTGGAAAATTGTGTAGCTAATCCCTTCCTACTATAAGTGCAGCAAATTAGGTCCTGAGTCTTCACCTTTCTCAGGTGTCTCACGGCGATCCTGTCATGTTGGTCCTGTAAGATTTCCAGGAGAAGTGGTCCAGCAGGAACCCATAGGCGTCCCTGAAGCTACACCATTTTGTACTTAACGTGGTATCCCTGGTAACATCCTCTTGATTTAACTTGCTCTTATCTTGGACCATAGCAAATTCTGCTGAAAAGGGCTGTGAAAGGACATCCTTTCTGAATATACCATATTCCTCCACATTTTCCATCGAAGTAAGTGCTGACACTTGTGCCATGGGAGAGGGATGTTGGGACACAATCTTACCTGGTGGAATCATCAAATGGATGCTGTGTACCTCTACCTCCTTAGAATCAGAAGCTAACACATGGTTATGACTCAAGCATCCACCAAACCATTCTTCTTGCTCTTTATAAACTCATAAGAGAACACAAACTGGTTCAGGGTCTCATGCCAGTGGGTTTGCCGTGGGGTTAGGACATGAGGTGCGCGGTAGTACAACAAGACATGGTGATAATGTATGTACGCAGAATGGTAGGGAAGAGCCATGCAAATGATGACTTCAATAGGTTAGCGCCTCAACCACCTCCAATAACTCTTTGTCATAAACGGCGTAATATAATTTGGTAGGGACATTTTCTTACAAAAATATCCCACTGGATGCTCTATTCCATCTCTCCACTCTTGTGACAAGGCCATCGCTATGGTGAAGTTGGAGGCATCAGTAGCCACAATAAACTCCTTTTCAGGATCTACATGGCAAAGGACGTATGTAAACAACAGGGTGCACTTTATCACTTGGTGTAAGTCCAGGGGAACGTCCCCTTTGTGTAGATCGGGGGATTTTCCCATTCCCAAACAAGAAGGGTCCTAAGAGGGCGGCTGTACCCCTCATAACCCAGGGCGACCTCGCCCTTGTGGTAAATGAGCGCTGGATTGCAGCGCTCCCTCTAAAGATTCCTCCACCAGTTCCCATGCTTACCCCTGCTGAACTTGTCCGCTGAATTGAAGAAATCTTCTCCAAAATTATTGAATCAAAGATTAAATGTCCAAAATTATTGGGAATAAAGCCCATACTTCGGATAACAAATATTCAGAAAGAGACAATTATATAATTATCAGTCAGAATTGTGGATAACATCTAGACATAAAGCGAAATGATCACCAATTCTAAAGTCCCCTCAAGATCATTGGGGATTGTCGCTGATAATTCAAAACCCCTAGTTCAAGAATCAGGATTTTCCTTAATACAACTCATTTGACTGAAAAAACGACCCAGCGACCAGTCATGGGTGTGTTAGCTATCCTGAACCTGTTTCCAACCAATTGGGACCGCCCCTATGTGAGGTGGCTTTGGGGAATTCCTGTTGCTTGATGGGCCAGATGCCATCGCCAACCAACATAAACGCAGTTGAGCATTAATCCTGGCTTTCCAGACAAGCTGATATGATTCAGCCTGCCGCTGAATCCTTTATTGTTAGTTCTAATTAAAATTATCCGCCCCTTACCCCCAAAACCGCCGGATAGGTTAAATTTGAGGGACACAATCCCTGCTTTGAACCACTAACAATCAAACACTATTTAACCAGTTACATTGCACTGAGAAAGATGTTGGTAGATTTTTTTTAGTACTAGATGGTCCCATGTTGGTAGATTTTCTTTACCTATCTTTTCAATAGAAACCCCCTTAAAAAATTCCAGTTTTTATGCTTAAAACTAAACTGCCCTTTTCGCCTGTATTCCACAACCCTCAGGGTTTATGGCTATGTTCACCTGGTACTTTGCTAGGTGCTATACATGATTATGGCTCATTGGGTATTCCATGGCGGAATTCCTTCCTGGTTCCATAACTGTCATACCAGCAGCAGTGCCACTGGCATTTGGGTTAGCCATTTGGGTGCTTCAGCACTTAAACTGGCAGGCCAATCTAAAAATAACTTGCTGTTTGTCTGACATAATTGACCAACCATTCTTCTTAACCATAACCGCCCTTCTCGTTGATATAAGCGTAGCAATGGCCCTTCCTTCTCAGCTGTATCAGGCTGTGAAGAAATTTTACTATGGCAATAATAGCCTAGTACCTCTCGAATTGTCCAAGCCCACCCTCCCAAACAGAATCTTCAATATAGGAGCCACAAAGGTGGCCTTGGTGTCTAATCCCAGCTCCAAATTATTGTCCAAACCACATCCCATAGTTGCCGCAGCCATTGTGCTCATGTTAGTATGTTCTGGCATTTAACTAATGAAGGGTTTACTATTGCTATGAACCTAGTGGTTTCCCACAATCCTGGTACCATCTCTTCCAAATCTACAGATTCAACTACAACTGCCAATAAAGAGAATTTCGCCTATTTTTATATTGCCCATGGAGATTAGTATCAGGTCTCAATACATCTTTTTTGAGGCTCTGGTGGATACTGGAGCTGTGGGTAATTTTATGAGTGTTGAGCTAGCCCAACAATTGAACCTTGACCTGGACCTAGGTCCTTTGGTGATGGTTGCTTCATCAGCCTCCCAGACCTCATATCTAGTCCATCAGCTGGTACCTTTCTCAGTACATCAGTTTAGCTTTTGCGATCTGTTCTCAGCATTGCAAAATTGTTGTTTCCGGTAATCTTGGGGGTCAGATGGTAGCGCAGACAACATGTTATAATTTACCTGGAGTCAAATATGTTGTCATTTGCTAATGATCAAACGGAGGTAGAATTTCCCTTAATTGATACTTTTAAAGAAAATGCAAGGCCGCAGATCCATCACTTCCCTTATTTCCCCCGCAGGCCTTCTGTCTGAATTTCCTGAAGAATTGATGCTCTATCAAGTATCTTTAATTCTGAGAAGGCGGAACATCTCCCTCTCATATTAAATTTGACTTGGGATTTCGAACAACGGTACAGTAGGTAAATATCAACTGTCCCTTGTATCCACACACAGCAGAAGAGATTTCACTTAACACCTGGTTAGACGATATGCTTAAGAAAGGGTAGTTATTTAAGGAGATGTCACCAGTTACATTTCCCATCATTTTTGACAAGAAGGCCAATTGTTCCCTCCATCCCTGCATAGATTATGATCACCTGAATAAAATTACAGTGCACAATCCCTACCCTTTGCACTGGATCAAAATATCATCCAAGCGATTGCCAAGTCTCATGTTTTCTCAAAGCTTGATCTCATTAATGCCTTCAACCAAATATGGGTAAAGGAAGGTCAGTAATAGCTTACCGCAATTTGAACAAAATGAGGTATTTTTGAATTCTGCGTAATGCCCTTCATGCTGAAGAATGCACCAGCCACATTTCAAAGAATGATCAATAGTGTTCTGGGTGACCTCCAACTTAATTGCGCGGTTGCATATATTGACAACATCTTTGTTCTCTCCCCAACTCCCAAACAACACACAAAAGACTTGGAAGCGGTCATGACTGCTTTGAACAAGGTGGGCCTGTTTGTTAAGCCTTCAAAATGCGAGTTTTATAAGGAGGTTTCACCTTTCTTTTGAACCTGGTCCTAAAAGATGGTTATGTAATTCCCCCTCCCCTCAACAAGTTGGATGCCATCCGCAAATGGCCAACTCAAACAACCCAAAAACAACTAAGAAGTTTCTTGGGAACCATTTTTTTCCTGAAAAATTTTCCCAAGCCCTTTCTCAGTTAGACGCACCACTTCACCCCCTCACAGGTAAGAATGTACCCTTTTGTTGGACACCTGACTGCCAACAGGCGTTCAAGTCAATTAAAAAGGTGTTCTTATCACCCCACATCCTAAAACGCGTGGACCCCTCCAAACTGTATATCGTTGCATGTGATACTTCATCCATTCAGTGGGAGTAGTTCTACTCCAGGAGCATGATGGTTTAGAACATCCAGTCACCTACTTTTCTCGGAAGTTCTCCTCTACTGAGCAATCCTGGGACATATATGATAAGGAGTAGGCAGCCGTAGCATGGGCTTTGACTCATTGGCGGTATCTGTTACAGGGCGCCCAGCATTAGTTAATGGTGTGTACAGATCATCAAGCTCTTCTGTATTTTTGCAAGACGCAGAAATTGGCACTTAGGCAAGCTCATACCTATCAGGATTTATGCAGCACAAATTTTAAATATGAATTTTTGAAAGGTTCATTTAATGTGCTCACTGATTTCCTTAGCAGCAACCTGGCTCATTGACCCATGGACTCAGATGAAGTGGACCTGGTTACCATGATTCCCACCACCCAAATTTTATCTATTGTACCGCCCGTGGTCTCGTCAGTAGACTTAGCTCCTGATGCTCCACTTATTTCACGGGTTTTAGTAGCTAAAATGACTTGCCAGAAAGGATTAAAGTTATTAGACCAATTTTCCCTTTAAACTCACAAAAATCTCTATATTCTTTGGTGGAGGGCCTCATTTATTTTTGGTCATGGGTTTGGGTCCCCTCTCTTCAGAGCTGAGGTGTTTCAGGAACATCACGACCCTCCCACAATTGGTCATCCAGGTAATAAGAAATGTACTGAGTTGATCAAGCGGACTTTTAATTTTGCAGGTTTATCAAAAGAAGATCAGCCTGGATCACTGATTGCGTTACCTGTGAATGGAAAAGTTGAAATGATTAGGAAGGAAGGATCTTCTTCATCCTTTACAACAGGTGGAGGGTCCATGGATATCTGCTTCCGTGGACTTTATTGTTGAACTTCCCTGTTTTAATGGATTTGCGGTGGTGATGGTGGTTTTGACCATTTTACTAGATTTTCCTTATTTATTCCATGCTCTTCCACTATTACATCAGAAGAAACTGCTCATCTTTTTGTACGCCATGTGTTTTCTATGGTTGGTTTCCTGCAGGAGATCATCAGCGAATGTGGGCCCCAGTTTACAGCGCGTTTCTGGAATGAGCTTTTACCCATCTTGAAAATTACCCCTGCCATTCAACAGCATATCATCCAGTCTGATGGACAAACCAAGCGGTTTCTTCAATTTTTAGAACAGTATTTGCGCTGCTATGCTGCGGCCGCTCAGGATACCTGGGCCAATGACCTCCCCCTTGCTCAATTTGCCTATAACAACGGAACTTACGTTTCTATGCGGTTTCTCCATATGAAGTGACGTTGGGGAATAATCCCTCGTTTTTAGTAGGTCCCTATCTGCATCCAGAGGTCCCCGCTGCTGCAGATCACGTTGAGCACATTTGGTCTACCCAGTCCTTAGTGTGGGAGCATCTCACTAAAGCTATCAATGATTATAAGTGGTTCGTGGATTAAAAAGGCTTCCTGGCTATGACATAGTGGTGGGTTCATATGTTATGCTAGATATGCGCCATTTGCAGTTGCAGGTACCTTCCCAGAAGTTTGCAAGCAAGCGTTTGGGTCCACACTTGGTGGAGGAATACTTGGGCAATGGTGCTTTGCAGTTAAAGTTGCCAGCTCATTGGAAACAGCACCCCATCTTCTGGGTATCTCAGTTGTCCCCATTCAAGGGGGCCGTTCCCACTGATCCTGAGCTAATATTAATTGAGGATGTGGAGGAGGCTGAGGTGGAAAACATTTTAGCATCCTGCAAAACTCAGAGGTCAGTTCAGTTACTCGTTGCCTGTAAGAGTTTTCAAGCATATGAGAACAGTTGGGTCAAGGCCCACGATTGTGCAAATTGCATGGAACTGGTCGAGGCATTTCATGAGTCCCATCCTGATGCTCCCTATCCTTCACCAAAAGTTGTGACTTTGATGGCGATCTAGTTTCCCAAAACACACAAAAATGTAGCCCTTACGCAATTTCCCAGTGGAGGTGCCCCTCTTTTGGAAAAAGAAAATGGTAATGTAAGTCCAGAGGAACGTCCCCTTTACGTAGATCAGGAAATTTTCTCATTCCTGACCAGAAGGGTATAGAGAGGGAGGCTGTACCCCTCATCACCCAGGGTGACCTCGCCCATGCGGCAGACAAGCACTGGGTTACAGCGCTCCCTCTGAAGATTCATCTCCCAGTTCCCGCACTTACCTCTGCTGAACTTGTCCGCTGAATTGAAGATATCTGCACCAAAATTATTGAATCAAAGACTAAATGTCCAAAATTATTGGGAATAAAGCCCAACAATCGGAAGACCAATATTCAGATAGAGACAATTAGATATTTTTCAGTCATAATTGTAGATGACATCGAGCCATCAAGTGATATGATTGCAAATACTAAAGTCCCCTTGAAATATTGGAGATTGTCGCCAATAATTTGAAACTCCTAGTTCAAAAATTGAGATTTGAGCTCAGTACAACTCATTTGGCCAAATGAACGCCCCAGCAACCGGGCATGGGTGGGTTGACTATCCCAAACCCATTTTCAACCTATTAGGGCTGCCCCTATATGGGGTAGCCCTGGGGAATTCCTGTTGATCAATGGGCCAGATGCTGTCAAGCAAACTGACATAAATGCAGTCGAGCATCAGTCCATGCATTTGCAGATGAACTGATAGTGACTCAGCCTGCTGAATCCTTTGATGTTGGTTCTAATCAAAATTATTCGCCCCTTCCCCAGAAAGTTCACCGGGTAAGGTCAAATTTGAGGGACCCAATCCCTGCTTTGACCCACTACCAATTGAACACTATTTAACTAGTTACATTACACTGAGAAAATTTTAGTCAATTTTATTTTCTTATAATTCCAAAAAAAACCCCTTAACCAATTCCAGTTTTTATGTTTTAAACTAAACCGCCCTTTCCACCTGTATTCCAACAACCCTCAGGGTAATGACCGTGTTCTCCTGGTACTTTGCTAGGTGCCTATACACAATTATGGCTCATTGGGTATTCCATGGCGGAATTCCTTCCTGGTCCCATAACTGTCATACCAGCAGCAGTGTCACTGGCATTTGGGATTGCCGTTTGGGTGCTTCAGCACTTAAAATGGAAGGTCAGTCTAAAATAACTTGCTGTTTGCCTGACACTTGGAAGGCATCCTGCAAAATGGGGGACCACTAAAGCATTTTTTCCTGCTTGCCTTTTATAGAAACGCGCCACTACCATAGAAAGATTTGGCATAAATTTCTTAAGGAGCGTACACATCCACAAGAAACACCTTCAATTTATTGACCAAATTTTGAGTGGCCATTCACAAATCGCCTTCTCATTGTCTGGAGTTATCAAATGACCTTAAGTAAACATGACATTTCCCAGGAAGGTGACCTGGGATTTTAAGAACTCGCACTTGATGATTTTTTTTGTAAGGCAGCTGCCCTCAAACGCTCCACCAATGCCGCAGGTGTATGGCTTGAGAATCTTGATCAGGGAAAACACCAGAATATCATCCATGTAGGCAACCGCTCATACACCCAACATGTCCTCAAGGCCGCATCTATATGGTGTTGGAAGATAGCAGGTGCATTTTAAGCCC
The DNA here is from genome assembly GCA_022478985.1 of Massospora cicadina. Lineage (NCBI taxonomy): Eukaryota > Fungi > Entomophthoromycota > Entomophthoromycetes > Entomophthorales > Entomophthoraceae > Massospora > Massospora cicadina. The sequence continues at coordinate 307,455 of JAKSZP010015781.1, forward strand.
AAAAGGCATAACCCAAAAACTGAAAATAGCCTTTCTAGTTCAGAATGCGTTGAGCCACTCCTGGCCCTTCTTGATACTAATCTAGTTGAATGCATTTAAGCATTAGTTTGGAGAATACTCTAACATTCTCCACATAGCGAGTAATCTGTGATTTCACCAGGATGTGATGCAAGTCTGTACAGTGACGTTGTTGAGATTCCCATAATCTATGCATGGGCGTAAGGTACTATTGGTTTTCTCCACAAAAAGAAGTGAGGAGCATACTGGAGAGGTACGCTGAAAGATTGCACCTTTAGCTAGCTGCTCCTTCACCCATACATCTAAGGCTGCTTCCTCCCATATGGTCAAATAATAAATGGGAGAAGATATACGCACCAGATCAACAGTGAATTTGAACACACATAAAACTCTGAATGAGATGATAGTACATTGGCTGAAGCCACATCAAATGAAAATTCCAGTCCTTCAGAACAGGAAAGTAAGGGTACCTCCACTGTGGGCTTCAGCAATGGATCCAAGATGAGTGCGTGGACCTTGGACCTTTGGGGCAAATCGCTCTGATCTTTAGTTTCAGAAAAGGAGACAACTAATTTTTTGACCATTCTCAAAGTTAATGACAAGGTATTGTCTTTCAAGTCAGTTCTGATGTCAAACTTTCGCCACCACTCTACTCCCAAAATAATGGGGTACAAGAGGTTTTTTATTGCTTAGAAGCGGGCAGCCAAAAGATATATGCAAACTTGATAATTCACTAAACCCATAACCTTCAGCGTGGGAAAACCTTGGGAAGCCCCACCCCTTAACCATATACCTGGCAAGTAATTCAACTCAAGGTAGTCAGCCAGGTCTTGGTCAATAAATTCTCAGAGGCTCCTTTATCCACCAAAATAGATGTGCTAATTTTTCCTAAAGAGAATCAAAGGGTAGAAGTCAACAAAAAATATCTGGAATGGTCTTTATTCATAGCAGATAATGCCAATATCTCACTAGAAAACTCTTCATCAGGCATAAGCATGCCTCCAAAATAAGCCTTTAAATCATAAAATGGAGAGGTATAATTGGCCACTCTCACTACTGAGGTCATTTATCTTAGCATATGTCAGAATTTCAGATGATCACATAATTTAACATTTTAACCAATTAAAAGATTTGATGATTAATTTATAATTGTATAGGATCGGCAACAGCAGCTGATTAATGGTATTATTGTCAGACATCATCCCCGATGATATTAGAGGTCACCAACTAATGAATTGTCATTGGGTATCATCTCCAATGATATTTGAGGCCACCGACTGGTGAGGTTATTGTTGGTAATCATCCCTGACGAAATCAAGCAATAATTTGATATGGGACAACATCCAATAGTTGAATTGTAGGGAATCAAACAGAGTGGAACATAATTAAAGTCATCAAAAACTACCAAAGCATTTGAACGCCGGATGAAGAGTAAAATTGTCATCAGCTGAAACAATTGGTTTCAAGTCCTTAATACCAATTGTCTGTTTGCCAAATACCCGAGGATTATGCTGCCTAAGAAACTCAAGGCAATGGTACCAATGAGAATCAGTACCTAACACTTGAGGGTCAAACCATTATATGAGCACAAATAATTCCCAGTGGACAGCTGAAAAGTTGTGTGCCAATTCTAACTATAAAAACCTCGAATTATTCCCTAATAATATGAGATTAAAACTTGATTTTAACTTAGTTGTTTTAACATTGGTTGTTTTAAAATTACTCTTAAGAGAAGTGTGCAAGGATCAGATATCCTTAGGCTGTTACTATCAAGTCTCCGCTTGGCTCTGCAAGAAGATAATAGAGAAAGTGTTCCCTACCAGTACTAGAATGTCTTCAAAATAAAGAAGCACCTGTTTAGCGTTGGACAATACTCTCAACGTGGCTTTTGGGCAATCAACAATAATAATAGTCTTCATACTATTATTGTCTCAGTCTATTAATTTCAATCAGATAATCAACTCAAGGATCCACGAATCTGTGCAATTGAAATCTAGGGCCAAAAGCGAGCAACCAATAAAGCCCAAGATTTTAACATTGGTGCTCACTACAGGGGTAGTTGAGTTGTCAAAAGCCAATTTAAATAATGATGTCTTATAAGGAAAAGCTTCAGAAGCTCTGGGCAAAACTACAGACTGTCAATCAAAATGTGCTCAGCTTGGCATCTCAAGCCAATGTTAGTACCTTAGAGGAGCGTATGATCAAGGTGGAAGAGATGCATCAAACGATTAGGGTAGCTGAATAATGACCTGTGTGGAAAAGTTGCCTCTTTGAAGCAGAAAGAGGGCAAACTTGTCAAAGAAATTTTATTTTAGAAAAACTGAACGGGAAGCAGATCAAGAACGCATCCAGCGGGTTCATGAGGAGATGGCGAAAATGACCAAGCATATTAAGGATTTGGAAAAACACAAATGTGATTGTGAACAATTCGAGGCAAATGAGGCTGATGAAAAGGCATGTGAAATGCCAATTGGTAAGACCTCTCCACCTGAAATATGCCCAAACCATTCACTGGTGTGATGGAAATGACTCCCAAAGCCAGTCCTATGGCTTCTCAAGTAACTGGGTCTGGATCTTCTATTAGCGGAGCAACCAAGGAATTTTAAAATATGTTGAAATAACCATCTTTCACTGGAATAACGCCCCAGCGTTTTTCTGCTATTTGAGATGACCATGTTTGGCTATGCGGACCATCAAAAAGTGGTGACCATAATGAACTGTTTTAGTACTTCCTGCCAGAATCTGGTGCTACCTCACCTCAATGGGGACAACTGGTCATACTTGGAAGCAAAAGCAGCCACAATGTTGGAGTTTGGAAGCCCTACTCGGATGGCAAATTGTAAACAAGAGTTTATGAGTATCCAATTCTGCAAAGATGAGACCCTGGCTAGTTTTGCCGACTGGTTTTACCAAGAAGCCCAGATCTTGGCAAGATCAAATGTGTTAACTGACTTTGATGCATGCATAGCCATACAGTTGGCACTTCATCCCTACCAAGAATTGTATTGGATTATGGTGGCGGCGCTAGTGACTCAAACAACGACCTATCAGATGGTGGACCATATGAAGATGCTTGGAGTCACGTTTGATGCTCCCAATCGCACTTTTAAAGTAATTAAAATGAAGGCTCAAAATATTGTCAAATTCGCTGAACCATCTAAAGAATCTGAGAGTCAAGTTGTTATGGGAAGTAAACTTAAAGTTCAAAAATGAGAGGACAAATCGCCAATCCGCGGTTTCCAATGTGGGAAGTCTGACCATGTAATTTCTTAGTGTCAGGAAAAAAAGCCAAAGGATCAGATTAATCTTGTCTAAACCCAAGAAACTGGTTCAGATTTGGAAAAAGGACCAGCAGTTTAGATCATTGATTTTCTAGTACTGCTGATAAACCTGTCCCACCTGATATAATGAATGAGAAAATCAATATATCTGACCTATTTGTGGACTATGACTCGCCGGATCTGCTCCATCAAGGGGTTAACAGGGATGTTAATGCAATAACTCGAGCTAAAGCAAAGGGGATCAATCCCAAAATTGTTAATGAAGTCACTTGACCCTACGTATGACAGTTAGCAGAGAAAGTTAGAACCTCCGAGAGCACTGAATATTTAGTCAAAATAAAGTTGGATGAGGCGAACAATCTTTACCTATCAGCGCAATCAAGGAGTCTTTCCCTGATTTATCTGTTCAAATAATCCACACACTTGGTTTGGTGAATAAGGCTACTATCCATTCAGTAAATACTTTATTGCAGTACTCATAGTTTACCTATGTCAATACTAGTCAATAGGATAAGAGTACAAGCCATAATGAATAGTGGAGCACCAATCAACATCGTTTCCATCAAATTAGTAAAACATATGAAGATTTTGATGGAATTGGAGCACTGAAAAGAGTATGGAATGGCTGGACCAGGTGTTACCATCTCATGTGAAGCCTACAATGCGCTACCACTTTGGTTTGGATCGCTGATGGTGTCAGCTTCTGCCATAGTGCTGACCAATCCAAACTATGATATACTTATTGGGATGGAGTTCTTGAGGAAGCATGGGGTGAAATGTGATTTCAAAGAAAACGCCCTGACGATATTGGGGCAGACGTTGCCTTTGGTGTCCTGCAAAAGGGAGTAATTCCGCTGACAAAGAGGACTCATTTTGTCAATTTCATTTATAGTGATGGTATTGTACCCATTTGCTAAAAATTAGTCAGACAAAAACGGAAACCAATGCTGATGGAAATTATGGAGAATCATGGGATACCTTTTATGACGAATGCAACGAACACTGTTCCACTGGGGGCTCAAATCATAGTCAACACTGGGTTAACGATGGACTTCCAGAACAGTTATATGGGGAAATCATCAATACATGGGAAAATCAAGGGTCAAACTGTGGGTTGCACCAGTGATCTTGATGCCAGGTCACAAAGAGATATGAGTACTAGTAGCCAATCTGGGAGAGAAGCCAATGAAAATTGAATAAAATCAGACCATTGCATTTCTGCACTTGCTCCTGATGGCAGAACTATATGCTTTTCATGAATTTGGATCATTTTCTGAAATGGGATTGCCAGTGGAAGTTGCCAAAAGTGTCAATGTATTAGTGGATCGTGAGCAGCTAGCCAATCTGACTGAGAATATGCAAGAGGATGTGCTCTGATTATTAAAAAAATTGGGAGATATTCGCTCAAAACAATCATGACTTAGGATGTGCAAAAAATGTACTTCACAAAGTTGATACTGGGAAATATCCACCAATAAGAATGAAACCTGTTCAGAGGTCAAGAGCAGCGGAAGCAGAGGTCAAAAATGAAATAAGCAAGTTAGTGGAACATGGGTTACTCAGTCTTTCATTGAGCCCATGGGCGAGTCCAATTTTATTGGTAAAAAAGAAGGACAGATCAAATTGAGTAGTGATTGACTATTTCTGACTAAACAGGATCACTAAAAAATACTCCTATCCGCTGCCTCAAATTGATGACGTGCTTGATTGCCTGGGAGAGGCAAAATACTTTTCAGCTATGGACCTGATTTTGGGCTATTGGCAAATTGATTTGTCAAAAGAAGATCAGGAAAAATGTGCAACAATTACCTGCACAAGGACTATACCAGCCAACCAGAATGCCCCAAGGTTTATGCAATGTGCCAGCAACTTTTCAGCATGCTATGGATTCAATACTTAGTGATCTGAAGCTATCCTGCGTGCTAGTATACTTAGACAATAACAACATCTTCAGCCAGACCTTCACAGATATTGGGAATATCTGGAGGAAATTTTTAAGTGGTTGCTAATGGTGAATCTAAAAATTAATCTGAGATAAATGCCATTTTTCAAAAAAGAGCTCAAATATTTTGGATTGTTATAAACTTTAATGGATTACAACTGTAACCCATGAAATCAGAAGCTACTTGGAAGATGTCAATCCCAAAAGTGTTTTGAATACTTAAGTCTTTTTGGGAATGGTTGGGTACTATTGACAATTCATTAATGACTTTGCTGGAATTGCCGAACCTTTATTCCACCTACTCTTGGATCCAAAAAAGGGATTTGTGTGGAATGAATAGGCCCAGAAGTCATTCAATAAGCTCCAAGGATATCTCATGAGCATCCAAGTGTTGAAATATCCAAATTTTAGTCGGTAATTCATAATTTAAGCAGATGCTTCATTAATGGCGATTGGAGCCATTCTAAGTCAATTAAATGACAATGGGGATGAACATCCAGTAGCCTACGTGAGCAGAACACTGTCACCACTGGAAGAAAATATACTGTGACAGAGCGAGAGTGTATGGTGGTCATCTATGCCAGTAAACAAAATCAAGTCTACATATATGGAATGCACTCTAAAGTCATAACTGACCACTCGTCCCTGCACTGGCTTCATAACCTGAAGGAACTAGAGGACAGGTTGGCCTGATGGGCTTTAAAGCTGCAAGCCTACAATTTCGAAATTATTACAGGGCTGGAGCAGTACATCAGAATGCTGATGGATTATCTCAATTGCCGGTTGTTCATGTGATCTATCATCAGGCTGATGCACTGTTTCAGTGGATGATAAAAGGAGATATCAGGGATAAACCCCAATAGATTCAGAATGCATTAGAAAGGCCATGGAAGATACTGAAATCAAGAACAATCAATTATAAAAAATGATTAAAGGAAAACGGGTATTATTTCCTAAACAATTGAACGAGTGAAAATCATTCAAGCTGCTCATAAGGTCATTTGCCATGGTGGCCTAAGGAAAACAGTGGATCACATTTGCCAGTATTATTACTGGGACTCAGTCAACTATGATGTTGTGGATTACCTAGCCTGTTTTTGTGGAATGTTAGCTTCACAGGCTATACAAGAACATTGTAGGATACTGGCTAGTACGCCCTGGTTTCACGTGGCACATGGTGTCCATAGACGTTATGGGACCATTGAGTATTAGCACTGGAGGAGTGAAGTATATAATCGTCACAATAGATCATTTAACCCAATGGGTCAAAACGGAAGCCCTCAGCAAAGTAGATGCAATGAGTATGGCGAAGTTTATACTTGATCATTTGATCTATTGGCACAGTTGCCATAAGTTATTCTCAGTGAGAATGGAACCAATTTTACTTCACATGTGATTCCCAGAATAAATAAATCAAGGGGAATCCGCGGTGTTTTATCTGTCCCCTATCATCCAGAAATGAACGGAATGGTGGAAAGAGTGAATGCAACTCTAGCCTCAACATTAGGAAAATTGTTTATGAAGAAAACTTCCTCTTTGGGGCATATTTGAATTTGGTCACAATTGCTTATAATATTAGTTACCATTCTGTGACTGAGAAAACGCCATTCAAACTGTTATATGGGCGGAAAGCCGCATTAACACCAATATTGTATTCAGCAGTAGAGCCATCTTTGGGAATGAGTGCCAAACATTATCTATACTGACTGGCCAATATCCTGATTGAATTACAATCTCAGGCATTTAAATTGCAATGAAAAAAATCAATGTGAAAAAAACGGACAACCAGAATTGATCTACGTTGAAAGAATACCATGTGGGTGACAGGGTAGCCTATTTTACTACTCATGGGTTCAGGAGGAAAAATAAGTTGGACTCCCTATGGATGGGACTATTCAAAATTATTGCCAAGTCAGTGAATGATGCCTATACAATCAAGAAAACTGAGGATGATGGCATAGTCAATAAAGTCCATGTAAAATACTTAAAGTATCGGACTTAAAAGAAAAAAATGAAAAATAATATATATAAAAAGATAAAAATAATAAAAAGATGCATAAAATATAAAAAAGTAAAAGTTATTAAAACTATTTTAATTTAAGCAGTGATGCATCTAGCAATATTCCTACTGAGCGTGGAGGAAGGGATAGTGATGGCCACAAGTACTGAGCGGTTGGCAGGATCAGGACGGGCTGAAACTAGATCTGCTGGAATAGTCCCTATCAATAAGAGGTTGAAACCCATCCTGGGGTTTGTACAGGTGGCAAGGTGCCAACGAGACCCATCCTGGGGTTTTTACAGGTGTAACAGTTGATCTTTCAGCAAAAGATGCGAAGATGGGACTGGCATGGCCTGATTTCATGGGAACTGCACTCAAGAAGAGGTGGCAATGGGTAGCAACCAAGGATATGAAGTCATCAAAACTGAGCAGAGCATATGGGCATTGAGCGCAGACAGAGCTGCACTCTGCTGATGACATAGAGATATGATAAACCAAATATGAGCTTAAGCTATGGAGGCTTCTATCCCCAAGGGTTCTATCTTCTGTCGATAATCTGGTTAAGAGGGGGATATGTCAGAATTTCAGTTGACCAAATATTATAACCTTTTAACCAATTTATAGATTTTACAATTAAGTTTATAATCTTATAGGATCAGCAACAGCAGAGATTGATGATAGTATCATTGGGCATCATCCCTGATGACATTAGAGGTCGCTGACTAATGAATTATTGTTGGTTTTCATCCCTGACGAAATCAAGCAATAATTTGATATGGGACAACATCCAATAGTTGAATTGTAGGTAATCAATCAGAGCGGAACTAATTTAAGTCATCAAAAACTACCAAAGCATTCAAACGCTAGAGGAAGAGTATAATTTTCATTGACTGAAACAATTAGTTTAAAGTCCCTAATACCAATTTTCTGTTTGCCAAATACCCGAGGATTATGCTGCCTAAGAAACTCAAGGCAATGGTACCAATGAGAATCAGTACCTAACACTTGAGGGTCAAACCATTATATGAGCACAAATAATTCCCAGTGGACAGCTGAAAAGTTGTGTGCCAATTTTTTACTATAAAAACATTAAATTATTCCCTAATAATATGAGATTAAAACTTGATTTTAACTTAGTTGATTTAACATTGGTTGTTTTAAAATTACTCTTAAGAGAAGTGTGCATGGATTAGATATTTTTAGGTTGTTATTGTCAAGTCTCCGCTTGGCTCTGTGAGAAGAGAATAGGGAAAGTGTTCCCTACCAGTACCAGAATGTCTATAAAAATAAAGAAGCACCTGTTTAGCGCTGGACAATACTCTCACCGTGGCTTTTGGGCAATCAACAGTAATAATAGTCTTCATAATATTATTGTCCTAGTCTATCAATTTCAATCAAATAATCAACTCAAGGATCCACAAATCTGTGCAATTGTGATCTAGGGCCAGAAGTTAGCAAACAACGAAGCCCAAGATTTTAACACCATACCTTTATTTATTTGAGGCAAGCTGACCATGGGATGAATATTACTGAAAGAAAGAAAGAAAGTAAACATTGACATTAAACCTGAGCAGGGGCAATTCTATCATAGAAAGTTTTTCTATATTCAGATTGGGACTTGGATTTTTGGTTACATCATGTGTAAGGTTTTTTATGTTATACGACCTACTAACCGCCAATAGCTTCCTTCAGCTGGCACCCCAATCGATGTGCAAAGGGTGGGAATTGAACCCGCAACCTTCAAGTTGGCAGCTATATGCCTTAATGACTTGCCTTGCACCCCCTATCTCACCATATCTTCATCAAGGCAAAAACATTTTTATGTTTTTAAGTAATTCCTCTTCCACTTCCCGTGTTCTGCAGAAGATGGTAGAAACAAGCGCAGGTTTTCTGGTGCAATTCAATACATAGGGATAAGGTCTTCATCAGAGCCACAAGAGCTGACAATCAGCTCATTAAGATTCACATTGTTCACATCTAAAAACGCATTTTTGGGTGTCACTGACCCTATACCTGATCTGATGTCCAGTTGTTTATTAATATCCAGGGCCATCACCACCAAGCCCTTCATTGATGGAACAGCCAGCACCGTAGGAAAATGGTGCAGGGAAAAATCAATTATAATAATGATTTTCTTTACCTTAGGATAGACTCAACTGACCCCTCCAATTTCGGCAAAATGTGGAAAGGGTCAGAGGGAAGCACTGCCCATTAAAGGAAAAAACAATAGCCTTGGGCACCATATTTGTAGGGGCAACTGTTGGTGACATCATCGTGGCAGAATCAATTTGGGACATTTAATTTATATTTTTGATGGACCCCTTCTCACCTTAAAATTACACAAAAAATGAAGGAATAGAAGGATAAGACTCCTCCTTTTTCAGAGGTGTGTGCAAGTTTTTGGGGCTCATATTTATAGGGCCACCATGGGTGAAATCATGATAGCCAAATTACGTGGCTCTTTACAGAATGGGGCAAGGAAATCGCCAAAAGAGCTTTGATCAGCTGGTCAAATTTGGGAGGGGGCGTTTGCCATACTGGGGCGTTTCTCAAGGGAGTCCAAAGTGGCACAGAGAAATGACATTTTAAAGATGTCAGATACAAATATGGTCCATGGCCTATAACAAACTCACTAAGATATAATTTCGCCAGGCGGACAGATTGGCGCAGAGCAAAGAACTCATAGAAGGCTTGAATGAATGAAACATCTTGGTGACGCTGCTTCAAGAAATTCTCCAAACCCTCCTCTGATGTCCACTAAAGTGTATGTGCACGGAACACCACAAAAACCAATCAGGCGCCTCAGGAGACAGCTGATACAACAAATCCACCCCATATGAGGGTGGATGAGAACCAGTCATTTTGTTATTAGTAAAAGAGGTTTTTTGCAAGAGGAAGCAAGAGCCTTTTCAATTTTGTAATAAATTTTGGGGAAAAGTTAGGGAATCGTGACAACAGGATCACAAAGGGTCTTAGTCCACCAGGTATGAGCAGGAAGGGTGGGAACACCAAGTTGGTGGTAGTGAGAATAACTCCAAGGTGCACAACAATTAGCATGATGAGAAAACTGTGATCAGCAACATAGAGACCATGAAAAATGTTCATTGCACCCAGTTTGCATTCAAAGAAAGTCCCACTTGGATAATTCTCATGCAATTATAGTAAAATGGTTGGTCAACTAATGTCAAGAGAAAGTCTGTAACTCACTTGTTCCCAGCAAGGTGGTGCAGGATTCACAGCCACGCTGTAAGGGAACTAGTCACTAATAAGGTTGGAAATAGGGCACCTCTGAAGGTTCCAGAGCATAGGGGACCCAGGGAGAGGGTTTACAGCAAATAATATGCAACTAGATAACCTATAAAAAAATTGGTTGGGCCCCAAGGAGGAGTCCATAAACAAGTTTATATTGGTGTCAGGGTGCTTGGGTGCCTTGATATGGAGAGGATAAGAATGGCCCAGTTATGCACCAGATTCTGTCATTAACCATGTTAGAATTTAGTATCCTATGTTGTTGAGACCTCCTTGAGGAGGTCCATGCAAAGTTCACCCAAGGGACCACGCAAAAGAAAATGTAAGACTAATGAAGTTTTCTATCATGAAAGTTGGCCAACAAGGAAGGTTGGACTTAAGGAATCATTATTAAACATTGAGGGTATAATGATCTATATTTGGGAGTGGTACCAAACCTCAATGAGCCAATAAGTGCACATTACTTTGGGCATTGTACTGTAGCTTGAGAAAGTCTGAACTCAAGTTATTTTTCTAATTAAATCCTTCCCAATTTAGTAATATTGTATATTTAACGTGGTCTGAATCCTGTTCTCCAAGCAACCATAACAAACCGTCCTTATAGTAAAAAACTGATGCGTTTAATGCCCTCAATGTAATACAGGGCAAGCATCACGTACATCCCAAGGACCAACTTGGACATATCTTGCCTGTACCCACCTTTGGTCCAGGGTATGCATAAGTCAGGGAGGCTAGCCAACTTAGCCATTTTAGCCTCCTTACAATCAGCCTTGTTTTTACAGCCTGTACCCTCAATTATGTCATTTAACCATGACAACCAGATCATTATATGTGAAAGCTTCATATCCCATATAATAATGATTTGGAGAATTTGGGATGCTGATGGTACATTCCATCAGATCAGCCTTCATTCCTAATCTCTGATTCTTATCAATGACCTCGTTTCCAATCCAAATCTCTGTTAGGCTTGAATTATCAGGCTTTACCTTCAAATTTGCAGCAGAATCCAAGATTTTGTACACTAAGTTGATGTGTAGACCGGACTGCGCCTGATCCATTATAATAAGGGGAATATCTAATGATCTTCTAAATATAAAATCTAGTTTTAGACATTTAAACAAATTATGCTTTGCACCATATACCAACTTTCTAAACTTTGAACATTGGTTCAGATTTTTCACCTATGTAAGTGGCCTGGCACTGGGGCTAGTCCTTATTAGATTAGTAATGACACCTACTTTTATGTGGAGCTTCTATTTAAATAATTTGCAGCTTTCAAAAAACTTTATTACATATGAGATAGATTTTCTGGCTGCTATACTTGTTTTGAGCGAATTTATAAGTATGTGTTGTAAGGAGGAGTTAGTATATTTAAATATAGTCTTTGTAAGCTTCCTGTTATAACATCATCAAAAGTTTATGACACTTGCTTGCAGATAAAATTAGCAAATTTTAATCTCACGCTTAAAATATACTTGGTAAGTTCAACGCCATTGCAGTTTAATTCCAAACATGAGAAATCCATCCAAACAGACAGTATATCTCATAGAACATATGGATCTCAATAATTAATTCTTTTTAGATTAATGTTTCCAAAATATTTCAGACTTTAAGTACAAAAGACAAAAACATTTTAAATGAGAATAAGTTTTCTTACTGTGCAAATCAACTCTATGTCTGCGCCAAGGTTTCACTAGCTCAGGTGGTGTCCTGAAAATTACTCAATTGATGGGAGAAGCTTATAATGATGCAAGATATATTATAATAAAAGTGGATTAGACTGATCTCTTTTCAGTGTAATATTTTATTCTTACCTGAGTTTTTGATATATTGACACATGTAATGATTTACAGATGTTTAAGAAAACGCCCAAAACAGATATGATCTAACTCTATAATTACCAGAGGACTTTTATAAATTTAAAGTGTCAATTTCATAAATTTTTATTGTTAAGTGTTTTTACCTATGTTACACTCATGGTGAACCAAAATACTTTAGCAAAGTGCTTGTAGCCAAGCTGGTGAAGAAAGCTGATTCATATAACTCTCTAAGCTCCTATATGAAAAGATTACTGTGTACAAAGAACTACTTATCAATATGGCTAACTAAGAAACTCCTTTAATAAAAAGCTATTTGGTGAAAGGTAAAAAAGTGGAGAATCAATAAATTTTTACTATCTCCTACAAGATCCAGTGCAACAGATCAGAAGAATAATTCAATAAAACCCTTGTACATACAATAAAATGAAGCACAAATGAAAATCAACAAAGGTATCAATAAATTTGTTTTAATTCTATAATTCTACCAAACTATAAATTAACACTAAGTGAATACCCTTAAAACTACTCTATGGGAAAAATTCTAATTAAAAACAACAATTTAAACATTATCCATTTAAATTGATCATAAAACTAACTATGATTTAATGCACTAGACTTATATAAAAGATATGGTAAAGAGATGAAGTTCATCAATATCATCAAATAGTAAACATTTAAAACCTTCCAAGTAGATGTCTTAGCCTACTTTGGAAATGAGTTAGCTATCCCAATATAAAAATATAGATTCACATTAAATGTCAATCATAATCTAAAGCTTTCACCTTATGAGAATTATCACTTGTTAACTTTCAAAGGATCTTCTATCAAACCATTATCAATAGAGACCATCTCAAGTTTTATCTCCATAAAAAAGATTGAGGAGAGTGTCACAGAACTTCCAAATATAGATGATTCCATATTCTGTTAATTCATGAGCCTTTATAATAATTAACTTTACAAAGCTAATATTTATCTACCAATATAATCTATGTTGAAATTTCCTGTGCTTGACTATATAAAGTTTCAATTTTCATTAATTATTTTAAGTTATTAAAGCTTCACAAAATTTTAATTTTTCTCTATCTACATTATTTCCCAAAAGGGGAAGGTGCCCATTAGTAGAGTATGAACTCAATGACCATTACCTCCCTGGTATGATTCCAGTAGATAAACTTGGGTAGAGGACAATTTATAACTGTTACCATTACTCACTGATGCCCTGAATCAAGAATCAAAATGCAATGTGGTCTATAAAGTTCCTGGCTTATCAGAATGTCATGCATGTAGGTTTATCAGGATTATCTTCCTTTTTCCTATGATTTTGATTTCTTCATTCACCCCAATAGTCATTTTAGTATCATCCCCAGGTTAACCCACCTCAAAAAAATACATTCTCTCCCAGATCCCAAATTCAGCTTTAAGGCCTTTTACATATCGAGCAACTACACAGAAAAATTAGATTGTATAGCATTAAACTTAGTATTTCCAGTGCATCTAATACTGGACGTTGTGAAATCCATAAAACGCTGTAGATTCATAATACTTTTGAATATGGTGATGCTTAGACTTTGGAGTGAGCTTTTGGACCGATTGAACAGTTTGTATGCGATCATCAATAGGAATTTATACCTTTATGGTAAGCTCGGCTTATGGTAAACGGTTTGCAGTGATTGGCTAGGAGTGTAAATCGAAGCCCGGTTGGATACTTTGAGTTGTCACCAATTTTAGGTTTACCAGCTAAATTGAAGTGATGATTGGTTAAATAAAAATAAAATAAAGAATAAATTTACAATTAATTTCAATAGGGTAGATAAGGATCAGAATGACTGTAACAGATTTAGTAGAATATGAAAGACAGTTCGTAGCCAACTCAGTAGTGTCAACACCTAAAAATGAAAATTACACTAGAGCTTTAATACAGGGGCTGTACGAGGAATCGGATTATGGGATGATTTAGTAATAAGGATTAAAGGTCCAAGTTTTCAGATAGGAGGGAGGGAGTCAGGGAGAAGCGCAAGGTATGGGCTTGGTTTGAAAACCCGTTAGAGAGGATGTGGTCAAAGCTTACGCGGCGCATGTGGAGCCTCTCATTATCGGGGACAACCCACTCGATGATAGTAAAGCAGCCATTTTGAGAAATACTATAGCGGCGTACTTTACGAACGTCTATGCTTATCCGGTGGCAACCTACATTTGTATTTGGCTCAGGTGAAGTCTCAAAACATGGAGCGCAAGTTGTTAAAGGCGAAGTGATTGTAAGTCGGTTGGTGCTCAGGCGCCTTTCAAGCACATTCAGTTTGGCTTTGATGTAGGCTTTGGTTGCTGGAATTGGATGCTCGCTTCTCAATGGTATTGACTTTTTGTCAAGCTCAGGTAATGAATGGGGTGGGATGGCTTCCATTTTACTGTTAAAATCATCCCCTTGGACTAAATATAAACTTATAATCCTTCCGCAGTCGAATGATATCCAATTACCTTATGACTCATTGCTTTAATATCATTTGGAACAGGATTTTATATGGGGCTTATCTTAGGTTGAACTCATGCTAGTTGAGCGGATGAACTGCAAAACAGAGTGGATTGTATTCAACTAATAGATAAAACTATTTGGTGGTGTGTCTACGCATCAATCTGAGGATACTTTGGGTTAAAGCTTTGCCACCGCCTCAGACTTTTAGTTAGCTTTGGGCTAGGATTTAGTGGGGTCAGCTCCTGTTTTAAACACCAATTTCAATTGCATTTTGTTCACCTCAATGAACCATTACATTCTGATATTTGTTGACTCATTCCAACTCATTTTAAGTTAAAAGTTTTAGCCCCACATGAGTCGAAATGGTAAAGTACGAAAATTGCCAACCTTCAAATTAAAATTCAACCATCGACATTATTTTTTATTCACCTAGCTATTTAATCAGTAATAGACATTAGGCCCATTTATTTAAAAAAGTTTTTCGTGGACTAAATATGAGTATTTTAAAACTTCTATACGTTAATAAGTAAAAGGTTAGGCTTAATTATGATGGCATCCGGCGATATACAATGTTAAATTTAATTAAGCTGCTCATCCCAAATGCGAGCAAATCATATATATTTTTCCTAAAAATCATTTAAGTATCAATTTAGTTCAAGCTACGGATGGGTGTTAAATGCGATCTAAATTGTATGTTTGCCCTGTTGCCTTTTTTGATGTACAAAGGATTCCAAAGTCTAGACCTTGTTTATAAAGCAGATGATAAACACCGCGCTGCTTGGTATGATTCATACAGTTAAGCAAATTGTCGATGCCAGAATGAAACTTAGCCCATCAAATGAACCAATCTACCACGTTTATCCTTTTATTCTATCAATCATTATCCTTTAAGCTATGGCAATTGTCCAAACTGGCATAGATGGTTTATCGGCTAGCAAAAACATATCGATTTTCTATTGTTGAGATATGACTGTTCTATTCAACATTCTACCTCACCTTGACTAATCCAATTGAGATAAAATCAAGGGTTAGTAAGCTTTGACGCCTTAGTCACTATAGACAGGGTAATAGATGATTCAGAAATTAAAAAATCCAACCCACCTAAACCATGGAAACCGGAAGTTTATTAATTAAATAGTTGCAAAAAGTACATTATAAATCAGATATTTCATAATCAAGATCTTCAAACCCCGCTATCGATAAAGCACTTTGTATGATGTAAAGAGCGATCAGATAAGTGGTAATGACAGATTAACTCATTAAATAGTGGCCGAACCATTCGAATGTCTCTTTACCAATCGTTTAGCTACAGATTTAAAGTAAATGCAAACTTTAATAATGCACCCATCGAGCATACCCTCGTGTCCAATTAAACCAACTATATACTTTTTTTTAGAACTAGATGGTCCCATAAACCAACTATATACTTTTTTTAGTACTAGATGGTCCCAACCCAAGGGGGGATTCATCGATGTAAAACCAACTATATACTTCTTTGTATAATTTCAGAAACCTGAATAAGCATATTGATAAATTTAAATACTTATTTTATCAAAAAACGCACACTTAGTCTATAAACTAAGATTAAATAGAAGCTGATGCGTCCAACTTGCAGATTTTTTTATAAATTACAGTGCTATAATTTGCAAGCTTTATTGCTAACTAGCATGGGTGGTTAGCCTGGCAGAGTAATTCTTGCTTCCACTCTAGTGCAGGTTTTTTTCAACATATGTTCAAAACCTGTACTGGCTATAAAAAATCTTGGTGTGGTATGTTTGTCCCAAGGTTGACCTACCTCAAAGACTTTTAATTGCTAACTAGCATAATGCCTTGGCTTTGCTGAGGTTAATTATACCTCTAGATATATAGACAGAACTCTAAGCAGAATATGACCTCACCAAATTTTATAAAGCTCTTGCATTGGACTAAATCTATATACTCCTTTCTCTGTATTCTGCTACACCCTACCCCACATATGCTCTCGCACCCTTGCTTTCTGGCTTGTGCCATTGTTTAAACTAAGCTAACAGTGAGGTTTTTATACCTCCTGACCCCTTTCCCTTCTGCTATAGTGTTATAGCAGTTTCTGCTAACTACCTGGATGGTACCTTATTTTATTTTAAATTATTATATTTTAGTTATTCTTAATATTAATTATTTCATTTTGATATTACTATTATTTTTTGCTCTATGAGTATTTCATTATTGTTAATCCTCTGATTGGCTTGTCTCAAATAAACTTGTTAAAAAATATATAAGGTGGGTCAACCTTGGGACAAATATACCACACCAATAATGTTTCTAGTCAGTACAGGTTTTTAACTCAAAACCTGCACTAGGATGGAAGCAGTTTTATCTGCCCAGATAACCACCCTCTCAAATAAACTTTTTATATAGATAGAATATACTTAAGTTACCCAGGGTTGCATATATTAATAATTTTTTTATCCATTTTATATTTTACACAGCATGAGCTCAAAGTCCAATATAGATAGGCTAGTTGAAAACTAAAATAATTTTTATTTGCTTATTATTAACCTTATATTTGTTGGTAGTCTGTTTTACCCACCATTGCTTATAGGTTTATAATTTACAAATGCTATGTCATTGCTACAAAATATAATTGAGGGCACAATCTTTAAAGAAAGGGCTGGATGTTAGGAGGCCAAAAAGGTCAAGTTTCAAGGTCTTCTTGACTTAAAACATACCCTGAACCAATGCATGGTACAGGTGTGATATGCCAGGCTGGTCCTGGGGATATGTGTGATGATCAGCCCTGTGTTACATCCATAACGTTAAAATGCATCAGCTACGTTATGAATGAGGATGGTTCAATTTGATTGCTGTAATGGACAAAAATGTCCCAGTTTTTGACCTCCATCTTGCCTTCAGATTGGCAGATGGATGCCAAAATATTGTTAATTCAACCTCAGATTTAGGAAAATTCAGAAACGTGAAAAGATGACACAGGTAAGTGAGGATTTGACCCCAAAATTAGCCTTGTTTCAATATTTCTAAAATAAACATGCTGACAAATTCAATCCCAATAACATAAGGCACCACAAACGACACACAGGAAAAACCAGAGCATTTGGCAGATTAAATCACCTCCAAATCTCAACTTTTCTGTTAAGGATATAAAATTAGTATTGCCATGGGATTCCAGGTAAGATAAGGCAAGAACGGCCCTGAGGCCACTAGAAAGACCCACGCAAGGGTGGGAAACAAGAAAGAAGAGAATTCTGAACTGAGTTCAGAATTGCGTGGGCCTGACCTTTTAAGGTTGCTCTTCTGGGGAGCCCCTCCTTACTTTTCTTTGTGCCCCAAGGTGCATAAAGAATAGCTTGGGAGGGGCACAGCCCAGCGTCAAGCCCGCATGAACCTCAAAGCCCCAAAATGGCATTTTGACTCAATATTCAGAAATGTAACGCACTGGCTCCTTCCAATGAGCCACGAATGAGTTGGGCAACAGGATCCATGTTACAGACCATAGGGCTGACAGGACTCCTGATACTACTCTCCTGGTGCGCGCGCTACAAGATTAAACAGACACCCCCTGGAAGACAGTTGCAAGTATACTTAACCCCAGCAACATGCCTTGACTCCAAGACAAGGTATAGAGGGAGGCAATAGCCCTCCCAAGCTCACTCTCAAAGTCCAATTCTTGTTGATTTAAGCCAAACATAGCTGCAGTTAGGCAATATCTTTAAAATAAACCCCAAATTATAATTATGAATTTTAGGTTCTTTTATTTAATATTTAGCCAAGTTGATAGAAAACAGAACTGAGGAGCCTCCAGCTCCCAGTTCCTTCCCTATATACACAGGCTAAAGCTAAGATAAAATATAATATAAGCTTATGGTGCCAACTTGAGTGATGTTTGGTGCAAACTTTACAGCAGGATCGTGGAATCTTTACTCAATGGTTTCATGCCAGTTCTGATCCTCAATGGTTCCGCGCCAGTTCCATTTCGAATCCCAATTGAACTGCAAAACTCCCAAGCACCCGTTTCATTCCATTCTCGATTTGAATCCAAATCAAATCTCGAAACTACCCATTTTACTCGTTTTCTGTTTTGTTCCGACTTGGATGCACATCTTGCTCCTTGGCCTACTCCAAGCTCCGGCCCCTTAGGCGTCCTTGCCAGAACCAACGCCCCCTCCTCCTCCATACATACAGACACAGCCTGCCCTGTCTTACCAAAGATCAGGGAAATGTGATGCTGAGGATAGACCTCAACTGTCACATCACCCCCCTAGACAAGAAGAACTCTTGGATTTTCTCAGGACATCGGGCACAATCCCTAGCTGACTGCCATGTGGACTCCTCAATAGGATGACCCACCCAACGTACCAAGAATGAACGACGTCCCCGCACTACTTTGGTGTAGAGAATCTCCTCAACCTCATACTCTTTGGCTCCTCCTCTAGCTGGAAATAAAGGAGAAGCCCTTTCAGGTGGCTGGCCAAAGAATGGCTTGAGTTGTGATACATGCAACACCGGATGGGCTCTTGACCCTTCTGGGAGCTTCAGCTCAAATGCCACCTCGTTTACGGCCCTCAATACCTGATATGGGCCCAACGCCACTGGCCCCAATTTCTGGCTCCTTACAGGCAAGGCATAGTTCCGAGCATTCACCAAGACCCAATCACCTCTCTTGAAAGCTCTACCTTCAGATCTATGCCAGTCCGCCTTCCTCTTCTGAGCTGCGACCGCCACCACCAAATTCTTCTTCAGGAGCTCCAGGGTGTCCCGGGTATCTCGTGACAGCTCATCTGCCACTGGATTCCGACCTTGCTCCCTGGGCCCCATACCCTCTGGGTGTTGGGTGTGATTTGCGAAAAACGGGGTCATACCTGTGGATGAATGCTTATGATTGTTATAAGAAAATTGAGCCAGCTTCACCCAATATACCCAGTCATCCTGCCGCCCTGAGACAAAGCACCTCAAATATTTCTCCAATATCTGATTTACTCTCTCAGTTTGGCCGTCTGACTGAGTGTGACGGTTGAGGTCTATCCTCAGCATCACATTTCCCTGATCTTTGGTAAGACAGGGCAGGCTGTGTCTGTAGGTATGGAGGAGGAGGGGGCGTTGGTTCTGGCAAGGACGCCTAAGGGGCCGGAGCTTGGAGTAGGCCAAGGAGCAAGATGGGCGTCCAAGTCGGAACAAACTGGAAAACGAGAAAAAAGGGTAGTTTTGAGATTTGATTTGGATTCGAATCGAGAATGGAATGAAATGGGTGCTTGGGAGTATCATGGTTCGATTGAGATTCAAAATGGAACTGGCGCGGAACCATTGAGGATTGGAACTGGCATGGAATCATTGAGTAAAGATTCCGCGATCCTGCTGTAAAGTTTACACCAAACATCATTCAAGTTGGCACCATAAGCTTATATTATATTTTATTTTAGCTTTTAGCCTGTGTATATAGGGAAGGAACTGGGAGCTGGAGGCTCCTCAGTTCTGTTTTCTATCAACTTGGCTAAATATTAAATAAAAGAACCTAAAATTCATATATTTATAATTTGGATTTATTTTAAAAAATATTGCCTAACTGCAGCCATGTTTGGCTTAAATCAACAAGAATTGGACTTTGAGAATCAGCTTGGGAGGGCTATTGCCTCCCTCTATACCTTGTCTTGGAGTCAAGGCATGTTGCTGGGGTTGAGTATACTTGCAACTGTCTTCCAGGGGGTGCTTGTCCAATATTTTAGCGCGCGCACCAGGAGAGTAGTATCAGGTTCCTGTCAGCCTTATGGTCTGTAACATGGATCCTGTTGCCCAACTCATTCGTGGCTCATTGGAAGGAGCCAGTGCGTTACACTGAGGATGGTATGCTGACGAATGGCAAGCCTTGATCTTTAGATTCCCCAACATGTGGAGCCAAAATTTAGATATAAATTGTGGACCACGATCTGACACAATCTCTTCAGGCACCCCATGTCTGGAGAAAACCTCATTTACAAAAATCTGTCCTGCCACCTTTGCAGAAATGGTTGACCAACAAGGGAAAAATTCTGCATATTTAGTCAGGCGATCCACCACCACCATCAAGGCATCCATCCCCTGTGACTTGGGCAGTCCTGTGATGAAGTCCACACTCACTGATGACCATTGCCTAGAAGGAATTTGAAGCGGCTTCAATTTCCCCTGGTGCCACCCGTTGGGCCTTTGCCCTGGTGCAAACCACACAACGCGAAACATACTTCCGCACCGCCACACCCACACCTCTCCACGAATAGTGACGGTGAACAAGATCTAACATCTTTTCTTGACCGGGATGACCTGCCAGAGGATGGTCGTGATTAGCTGCCATTACCTCTTGTTGTAGACTCTTCACAGGGACCCAAATCCTTCCCTTATGGCGTATGATACCACCCCAAACTGAGAATCCTGCATGCCCCCTGCTTGCCTCACCTTCTCCTGTCTCTTCTCTTATCCGTTGGCCCAGCTCACATCTCTGCTGTGCAGTCCGGATTCTTCCTGCCATTCCTTCTCTCCAGCCCTGGATCATTGCAAACAGGTTCTGTGGCAACATCGTGGCTGTATTGAACTTCCTCAACTCCTCATCGGAAAACACCAGTCCAGAATCACGGCTCAATAAATCTGGCAAGATATTTTGTTTTCCTGGCTTGTATTCAATCCGCAGGTCATATTGAACCAACTCTAAGTGCCACCGGGCCTGCCTCTGGTTCATCAGGCATGGGGACTTATAGTATTCTAAGGCTCAATGGTCCGTTCAGATGACAACTGGGTGCCTGGCATACAATAGGTGGTGTTGCCACTCCCCTAAAGCTGCAACTATTGCCAAAAGTTCCTTATCGTAAACTGGATAGTTGGTTTCAGCTGATGCCATCTTCTGACTGAAGTAACAGACAGGATGTTCAACCCCATCCTTACCCTCCTGCAACAACACGGCTCCAAGTGCAAAATTTGACGCGTCAGTATCTACCACGAATGGTTTGTTTGGGTCAGGGTGTGCCAGAACTGGGGCTGTCAGCAGACTCGTCTTCACTTGCTGAAATGCCCTCTCCTCAGCCTCCCCCCAAACGAACAGCACGTCTCCCGTCAGTCTTGTCAACGGCACAGCCCATTGGGCCAGATACCTAGAAAACCTCCGCACGAAATTTACCACCCCCAAAAAGCTTTGCACTTCAGTCCCATTACTAGGAGCCTTCCATTCCCGCACCACCCGCAACTTATCAGGACAGATCGCTATCCCTTCTTGGAGGACCACGTTCCCTAGGAAGGACACTGATTCTTATTGAACTCGCACTTGGATGGCTTCAACTTCAAGCCCGCGTTCCTGACCACCTCCACACACTTCTCACATCCCTCACATGGTCCTGTGCCGATCTGGAAAACACCAGGATGTCATCCATATAAGCAACACAACACCTACCCACTAAGTCCCCCAATACATGATCAATCATGCGCTGGAAAACTGCAGGGGCATAGCGTAGCCCAAATGGCATAACCCTGTACTCGAAGTTTCCCAGATGACATTTGAATGCCGTATACCGCTGGTGCTCAGGGCGAACAGGAATTTGATTGAAAGCGTCCACCAAATCCAATTTGGTGAACATCCCACACCTGGAGATCATGGGCAGAATGTTGTCCATGAGTGGCATTGGATAGTGGTCAGGTTCCATCACCTCATTAAGGCGTCGGAAATCAACACAAGGACGTAACTCCCCCTGACTTGGGAACCAACAGGACTGGCGAAACCACCAGCGACTTGGAAGGCACAATCAAACCCATATCCAGCATCTTATGGACATAATCCTCCAATGCCTCTCGGGCCCATGGATTCAACGGATAGACTGGACAGCCCTTTGGTAACTCAGAGCCTTCCTTGAATCAGAATCCAAATGCAAAATCCCCTGTAGGCGAAAAAGGCGCATCACCTTTAGGCTCAAACACCTCCGCAAAATCCTGATACTCCCTCGGCAATCCTTCCACTGGCACACTTGAGGTGATTCCACCCATGTGCTTCACCAACGAACCCTGGGACTGAAACGTCCATTCACACGTCCCCTGACCTCTAGGCGACAACAGAACCCTCTCTATCTTCATATCAAACTGTGAGCAGAAATGGTGCCACCATCTCATCCCCAGCACCACCAAATGTGGCAGGTGAGCTACAGCGTGAAACTCCTCCCTGAATACCTCCGGGCCTTACCTTAACAGGACCTTGGCCTGCACTCGCCATACCGCCGTTTTTTTGGAGGCGTCTGCCAACGTCACCCATCCATCCTTCTGTAATGACAATCCATGGCTTCTTGCCCACTTCTCCTCAACATAATTTTCCCCAGCTCCGGTGTCAATCAAAGTTAGAACTTCACCGCAATCCCTTCCTTCATCCCCCACAAGCACATTGACGGGCAAAACCAGATAAGGATAAGATGAAGTAAGCGGTTTATTTTGAGGCACCGGATTCACCAGCTTCTTGCAAAAATTATAAGAAACCTTCTTATTCTGAGCCTCAGGATCCTGAGCGGTAATCTCGATGGTAATCCCTGTCTCCCGCACCTCAACCATACCCTCAGGATTTTCTTGACTCTTCTTTCCTTCCTCCACATAGCTAAACCCCTTAGAACCATTTAGGGGCTCTGAACCTGCCCTTCTTCCACCACTCTGTCCTCGGAATCCCCTGGGGGTCACAAAAATTCCTGACAGGCCCGTATCAAACTCAACTGTCGCTCTACCTGCAAGGCTAAACCCACCTCTTCCTCCAACGTCGCTGCAGGTTTCACCGCCGCCATTGCCAATAATAAATCAGCTTGCAAGTTTTGGCAAAACATGCGCGGAAGCTGAGACTCAGGCGCCTTTGCTGCTCTTGCCATTGCGCGGAAAATCTGGCCATACTCCTACACTGACTTCTTCCCTTGACCACACTGCAGTAATGCCGCCCAAGCTGAATCCTGCGCCTCATCTGGACATGCTGCACGGTCAATCCAATCCAGACATTCCTCCACCAATATGGGTAACCCTGACTGCTCTTCTAAAAGTTCCCGCACCCAGTTTGACTGCTTTACTGGAAGTGCCAACAGAACCTGACTTAACTGCAAGGCAAACGAATCCTCTCCACCCGCTGCCTTTGTCAAACGTCCCTGAAACTGAAACCAGCTAAACGTCTGGTGGATCAGTTCCAAGTCTTCCGATTTTAAAACTGTGGGAATTCTTTCTTTGTCCTTCCCAAGCTCTACCACTTTCCCACCATCCCTGGACACACACTCTAAAACCCGGTATAGTTCATGAAGCAAAAAGATGGTGGAGAATATCACCATTAAGAGTGTTGCAGTATGGTTATACCACATTGGAAACATAACTTCTTCTGGCACCTCTTTTGCTTGCCACCACAACGACAGGAAAGTAAATGAGTTCTGTTTAATGTAACGCACTGGCTCCTTCCAATGAGCCACGAATGAGTTGGGCAACAGGATCCATGTTACAGACCATAGGGCTGACAGGACTCCTGATACTACTCTCCTGGTGCGCGCGCTACAAGATTAAACAGACACCCCCTGGAAGACAGTTGCAAGTATACTTAACCCCAGCAACATGCCTTGACTCCAAGACAAGGTATAGAGGGAGGCAATAGCCCTCCCAAGCTGATTCTCAAAGTCCAATTCTTGTTGATATAAGCCAAACATGGCTGCAGTTAGGCAATATCTTTAAAATAAACCCCAAATTATAAATATATGAATTTTAGGCTCTTTAAATATAATATTTAGCCAAGTTGATAGAAAACAAGACTGAGGAGCCTCCAGCTCCCAGTTCCTTCCCTATATACACAGGCTAAAAGCTAAAATAAAATATAATATAAGCTTATGGTGCCAACTTAAATGATGTTTGGTGCAAACTTTACAGCAGGATCGTGGAATCTTTACTCAATGGTTTCGTGCCAGTTCCAATCCTCAATGGTTCCGCGCCAGTTCCATTTCGAATCCCAATTGAACTGCAAAACTCCTAAGCACCCGTTTCATTCCATTCTCAATTCGAATCCAAATCAAATCTCAAAACTACCCATTTTACTCGTTTTCCACTTTGTTCCGACTTGGACGCCCATCTTGCTCCTTGGCCTACTCCAAGCTCCGGCCCCTTAGGCGTCCTTGCCAGAACCAACGCCCCCTCCTCCTCCATACATACAGACACAGCCTGCCCTGTCTTACCAAAGATCAGGGCAATGTGATGCTGAGGATAGACCTCAACCGTCACAAGAAATATGAATTTCATATCAAAATGCAACAATCAGTTCAACTTGACTGTTACAGTTGCTTGGGAATTGGACCTTTTGAAACCCATTCTAATTTCAATATTACAAAAGCGGGTAGCATCCAGTTACAATCAATTACTCATTTTCTGACTATCTTAAGTTAAACTACCTTACATGATGGTAGTGTGCACCTATAGGTTCATTAGGCTTAGCACTGCTCCCACTGTCATGGTTGGAAAATGATATTATCCTTGGGACCAATGTTAGAGACAAAGATGCTTTCAGGAAGGCCAAGAAGGTGAAGTTAGCAGGCTTCCCTGACCTCAAGCATACCATAAACCAAAGCTGGGTAAAGGCAAAATATGCCCAAGTTGGTCCTATGGAAGCAAGCAAAGTTCATCCCTGTATGAGAGTAGGGGCGTTAAAATGAACTAGCTTTATTTTGATGGAAATGGCTCGCTTCAGTTTTTGGGTGAATGGGGTTTTGAAACTATTCAGTTTTTGCACTTTCCAGCTCAAGTTGGCCATTTTTACAATCAATCACTCAAGTTTGGAAGATCACCCAATATTGCATTTTGCCTAATGGAAGCATGCACCTATTGGTGCACCTCAGCTTAGACCCACTTCCCTCAGTTGATTGTTTACCTAAATTTCCTTAAATTTATCATGTCAAGACCAACCTCCCCTGTTGGTTGACTTATTCCCATAAATAAAATCCCTCTTTAAGTACACCATTTTTCTATTATGATATCTTGGATGATCCTGTGCACAGATCTCTTCACGGAGGTCTCATGCTACATTAACCTTTCAATTTTAAATACAATAAAGTTATCCCCTTGTTCACCATTGGTCTGCCCAGGTTCCCTCCAACCTGAGACGACTATACCTTCTTAATATGTGCACCACGTCAGTTTTGGTTGGTTATTCACTCAAATGATCACACTCCTCTACTTGAGTTTTATTGCTCCAGATCCCTCTGCTGGGCTCTAGCAACTTTTATATTAGCGACTAGTTCCCTGGCGTTGGCCTTGGCACCATGAACTACCACGCTGAAAACAGGAGATTTATAGACACTCTCCTTACATTAGTCGACCAACAGCTTTATCTTATGTGCACAAACTTTTTCTGTGTAAGACTTTCTTAAAGTTCAAATGGTGTGCGTCAGCTGTGGGCTTCAGCTGTGATCAGCCACTCTACTGTTTCCTATTTTTCCCAAAGGTTGGAGCATCTCAGCGGTATTTTAGCTGCCTTTTACTGGAATGTACCCGCCCTTCATGTTTGTACCTGGTGGATATGGAAGCTTCGTGGTCTGGAAGTTGTGATTCCCCAATTTTCACCAAAATTTATAAATTCTATTTAAACAAATGGGTTTTACTTTGGCAGCATGTTCAGATGGTGCTGGCGGAATATTCATAAATGGCCTGGGGGTGATGGGTTGGGTTAACGTCAGGCAATCCATTGCTGTTATGGGAATAGGGTCGTTCATGTCTAAAAATGCGTTTTATAATGGAAACACCATATATAAATTAGAACCATATTTGCTCTCTTATGGCTCAAAGATAAACCCTACTCCTGTGTATCAAATCACCCCTGAAAGCCCCTTTTGACCTCTTCCATGATTCACAGCACTCAGTTGGTTGAAAAGGAGCTGCATTTACAATATATAATGTTTATGCCCCTGCTGAAGATATGGTGGGATATGTGGCCTCAGTAGTAAGAGTGGCCAAATATCCCTCTCCATTCTTTGATTCAAAAACATACCATGGTGACTGTTAATACCAGATGGGGAGCTTGTTGGTGATGTACTGGCGTTTTCTGCTTTATATAAAGCCCATTTGGGGTAATTTGACTGACTGCTACCCGTTGAGGAATTGACTGGACCTAATCGTCAGATATTTGATATCAACAACTATGGTTCAGGTGTATCCTAAGTATCTGAACTTTGGACTTGTGGCCTAGCAATTTCACTTAATTGTATTCAACTATGATGACATGGGCTTGAGGGCTTTGTTGGTTAGGTTGAACTTAAATTTAAGTTTCTGATTTAATGACTCAAGCATGTGGGCTTTATTGGTCTATGTAAAAATTAATTTTTTTATGTTGGTTGAGTTTTTGACCAAATTAATTACTAATTAGTGATACAAATTGGCTTGGTATGTGCTGCCGATTACATGTGAAAGTAAATCAGTTCAGCTATTTTGAAGATATGATGAAACGCCATCTCAAGGATGATGATGGTAAATAACTCTGACTCTGAGGCTGAGCATGATGCCCTGAGTCAAAGTATTTGTAGACGTCCTTACAAACTTTTTATGTGGCCAAGGGCCACTGAAAGTAAGGCGTCATGGGTAAGATGTGGTTAATATCAAACCCTATAAATAACCCTTGCATTTACACTAATAAAGACATCGTTTAACTTCTGGATTAAGTTTATATTTATCTTATAAACTTTTTGCATTATCACTTTATTTTATATTAAAGTCGGTTTTCACTTGGGATCAGCAGGATCAGGGCAGCGTGCCATCGTCCAAGTGAAATGACCAGGTATACAATTGAAGTATTACCAAAAAGCTATACCATAAATTTAAAGCACCATCCTGTCTATTGTCCTCACACGATATACGCTTGAAGCTACAGTATCCACCAAACAATGAACCAGCCATCAGGCGAAGCCCAAATAATCAACAATGGCGCTCATGGCTGGGACCGCAGATGGTGACCAGTATCAACATATGAGTGACCAAATTTTGCAGATGAAGGACGAATACACCAGAAAAATCAATGATCTCAATGATGATCTTGACGCTATTAATGAGGCAAATAATAACCTCCATGGAAAATTAAACCAGTGCAAGAAGGCAATAAAGGAAAAGGAC